>CAJQZJ010009649.1:847768-891273 GCA_907164525.1 Lophiomys imhausi | reverse complement strand
TTTTTTTTGGTTTTTCGAGACAGGGTTTCTCTGTGTAGCCCTGGCTGTCCTGGACTCACTTTGTAGACCAGGCTGGCCTCGAACTCGCAAAGATCCGCCTGCCTCTGCCTCCCAAGTGCTGGGATTAAAGGCATGCGCCACCACTGCCCGGCCAAAGATGTTTTCTTAACTTAAGATTTTTTGATATCGAGACATGTCAGCTCCTGACAGCACACCCCCTATTCTACTCCAAGTAGAAGATGAGCATTGAAGAATCTCTAGTGGGAGATGGTTGAATTAGTGGCAAGCCTATCTCTTGGCAAGAAAAACCCATTGCTTCAACTGTAGACAGAATGCTGTCCAAAAGGACAAAACTTGGAAGCAGGTAAGTTGACAGCCTAGCTCTGCCAAGACAGGGTAGGCAAGTCATTCATAATTCCTGCTTTATAATCAATGTCTGTAACCGAACTTTTAAATTATTATTTAACACTTATTTATTTATTACTATATTCACTTATAACTAACACCAACAATTTCTTAACTATTAATCCTATAAATTCTTACAACCCCTTTAACCTATCCACTAAACCTATTGATAATTATTTTTCTAACCTTTTAGAATGATACAGTCTCTGGGGCAGGTCCTCAGTCGTCAGGAACACAGTCTTTGTTGTAGATTCTTTAACGCACTTAGCAGTCCTTTTTCTGGATCTCTCAGATGCAGGTTCGTCAGGGTAAGTTGGTTATTGCAGTCTCACCTTAAATAAGGCTTCATGCTTTCTTCTCTGTGGGAGACCCCAGCCATCTGCAGGCCAACTTACTTCTTTTGATTCAGGAACTCAGCTGCTCTGCCTCAGTCCTTAAAGCCAGGCACAATTTCCTTTAGGCCACTGTTCGGACAGATCAAACCCCTCTAGGCAAAATCTGAGCCACAGGGTTTAGTCCTTGGCCTTTTGGTATCTTGCTCAGGCTTTCTTTGCTCACCAGCTTCTTTCTGCTTCAGGGAAATCTGGCCATCAAATGATGGCCAGCATTTTTTTCAGCAGGACTCTGGGAGCTCTCTAGCATCAGGGGCTTCTTCTTCTTCTGGGCTCCATGCACTGTCCTTAAATAGGAGGAACTCTGTTTCAGCTTAATTTGGGCTCCGCCCACTTAGCAGCTGAAAACAATGTCAGGCCAGATACTTTGTTTCTTCAAGTCCATTAAGTCTTTCCTGTTTTCCTGACTTCAACCTTGTTTTTCAGTCTATTGAGTCTTTCCTGTTTTTCCTGACTTCAACCTTGTTTTTCAGTCTATTAAGTCTCCTGTTTGTTTCCTGTTTTTAGTCCACATGCTGATAATGCTCTTCATGCCCCGAATTAAGAGACAGTATCAGAAACCCCTATATATTTTCTAAATCTAATTTATCTAACCCCCTACAAATGTCTGATAGAGAAACAGGGCCAAACAGCTGAAGATTGATGCTGTAATGTATGGAGAGAAAATGGGAACTGTCCAGGCAGCCACTGGTATGCCATTTCTTAGTTTTGGAAGCTGCAGGCCCTGCACTTCCTATTTAATCAGATATATTTATCCCTCTCAGGTCTCTGAGGTGGTTGAAGAATAGATAGCTAGATTCTCATAGTTAAATTTTGAGTTGTTTAGGAATCAAGAGGGTGTTCTGGATCTAAGAAGATGAGAAGATGTTTTTAAAATTGTGATGCAAGTTAGTATGAAAGCTGCGTTAGATTTAGAACTTTAAACTCATGGAGATGGTTAGATAGTAGAATGTTAAAGTCAGGTGCCAAATACATATGGACTGGACATTGGGAATGTATGCTAAGTCATATAACTCTCATAATTGTGGCCTATTTAGTTCTGTTGTTTTGTATTGTATTTATTGTTATAAGAGAAAGAACCATTTGTTGGACTGAAAGGGGGAGCTGTTGGGGGGAAAAGATATACCTTAAACTTAAAAAAAAAGTAAGAGGATGGGGGATTGAGGGGGAAGAGGGTGGGACTGGAGGGGGGAGTAGGCAAGGGATTGTGATTGGGATGTAACTTGAAGAAATAAAAAATAAATTAAAAAAAAGAAAATAGTGAAAACATGCCATTTGTTTCTTATGGCAGTATTACTCCTCGTGATGGTGTGTGAATGTCATAGAGAATATGGTATAACTCATCAAGAGCCAACAATGTTACAGTATACATCTTCAGTGAGTATCAAGAGAGCCTAGAAAGCAAATCACCTTCTGTGAACAGAGGCACAAATGCACAAGGAGGGAGAAATTTCACCCAACCTGACAGTAGTCTCAGCCTTCTTTTTCTGTTGTCCTTGACTGAGTAAACTGCTCAGAGATAAGTGGTCTCTATTGTCCCAAAGCCTGATGCATCTTTTACTCTGCTGTCATTGATTACTTCTAGAGTCCTATTCATTTGAACCTTTCTATTGATCTGTTTACAGAATTCACTTCAGGACTTATTTTGGTGACAGGCATGCTTTTAACAAGGGATTCCTGTGGATCTCATTTATAATTTTGTTGTGGTTGGCAAGGCTTTGTGTATGTTCAGATAAATTGTTCCTCATGCTTGGCCCTATAGTTTTGTTCAGTAGTTTTAATGCAGTGCTGTTAAAGTCTGCTCAGCAAATCATTCATTAGCCATACATATCCTCTCTGACTGTGTGGAGCTAGGCATTCTGGTCTATATTAGAAATGCATTAACTAGCTTCAAGGGGCTACATTTTTCTTCTTTAATTTTAATTTAATTCTCCAACACCCTTTGAGGTGTTTGCCTTGTTCTCTTAAGATAGATTTCTAGATCCACCTTGAGATAAAAAAAAAAAGAAAAGAAAAAACTGCTACAATTGATGATCAATGTCTGTCTTTCCCATGACTGTGAAAGAGTGTTTAGCTATACATCCTCCAACCTGGTTGTTCTGTGTATTGTATCCCATTGTCTGTAAGGACATAGTGCTACTTCTTTTTATCAAGAGTAAACCTTTGTAGTGAAAGTTCATATCAGTTTAAAAACTACCCTGCTCCCTAGAACCTTCTCAAAATTGTTTTTGGATGAACTAAAAAAAATTAAGGCTTTCAATTCTCTGATAATTGTTTTTGGAAAGCTTGTGTTTTTCTCTTTTTCTTTTTCTTAAGCCTTTGTTATACTTTGAAAAATGTCACCCCCAAAGTGATGGCTACCTTCCTGTGAACAGACTTTCCAAAGACTTTCACTAAGTACATCTGAACCTGTTTGTGACTGTTAAAGTTAATGGCACTCGTTTAAAACTGGGAATGATTGCAGCTATTGCAATCACCTGAGGGACCACTCTACTCATTTTCTTGGTATCTATATTTGTGCTGGGACTTATTGATTCTTTTGTTGCTTGTTATTCACTTGATAGATATATGCTTAGTGTTTTGGCAGTAAGCATCTGACTAAGACCTTTCCAGTTTGAAAAAAAATTTCATATTAACCAGTGTTTCATATGACATTTCAAAGTGTGATATATTGTGATTTTGGCATATTTTTTCCTTTTCTTCTTTACCCAAGTCCATCTTTCCCTCCTCCTCTGTCATTCTGTCTTTGATTCTCTTGATGGTGAGAATGATGATAGTGAATCTGCATTGACACATTAGTAAAGTATTGAATTCATTCATTGATGTTTTATAAATCTACCTTTCAAAAGCTGAATAGTTGAGTCATAATCATGAAAATAAAGTAACTCATCATTCAAAATTTGTTTTTCTTTTTAATTGTGAGTGCAGCTTTCATATGTGCTTAAGTGTTGGACTGGGAAACTACAAGGAAGAAACGATAGTGAAGGCAAACTATAGGAGACAAAAGGCAGTGAGCTAACAGAGATAAAGATAGGGCAAAGAAGGGAAAGAGAGAACAGATTTCTCTTCCATATACATTTTTTCTTTTAATACTTCTAAGTATAAAATGAAGGCATTCTTGTTAAAAACAGTTTTCCCCTTCTCACTCTATTTTAGTATTCTAGCTTGTATTGAATGTGCTCAGTTGAATTGCTCAATTCCTCAAGACATATCTACTAGAAGATCCAAATTCTTGAATTATATCCACCAGTCAACTTTTTCCTACTCTTCAATTGGACTGGAAGTAGATTACAGTTAACTTTGTCCCACATGCAGTGAGGACTTGGTGCTCAGCTGCAGTGATTGAAGGAGCTCCTGTGGTTTTCTTTTCTTTTCTTTTCTTTTTTAATGTTTAGTCATTAATTCAAGTTACATCTCAATCACAGCCTCCTCCCTCCTCCCCTCCCAGTCCCACCCTCCCACCCTCTACCCCTTCTCCCATCTATCCTACTCCTCTGGTGTGGGGTTCCTCAACATATCAGCCCCCTTAGTTCATCAGTCACATGAGGGCTAAGAGGTTCCCCTTGGTCTGGGACCTAACATGGCAGCTGCACTAGGGTAAAGTGTTCTACTAATAGGTAGCAAAGTCCATAAATGAGATTGAGATTGCCCAATCTCTACTTGCTAAGGGATCCATATAAGCACCAAGTTGCCTATCCTCTACATTTGTTTAGGGGAGTCTAGGTCAAGTCTAAGATTTTTTTCTTTCTTCTTTTTAGTTAGTGTTTCAGTGTCTGTAAGTCTCTAGGGGCCTAGGTTAGTTGGTTCTGTTAATCTTCATGTGTATATCTTGACCCCTCCAGGTCTTGCTCTTCCTCCTCCTTCTCTTATATAGGGCTCCCAGAGCTCCGCTCAGTGTTCAACTGTGTGTCTCAGCATCTGATTTGATCTGCTTCTTGGTGGAATTTCTCATAGGATAGTTATGCTGGGTTTCTGTTCCTTTGAGTTTGTGGGTTGTAGGATAGTGATCCTGTACTCTATGGTTAACATCCATTTATAAGTGAATACATGCCATGCTTTATTTGTAATAGCTAGAATCTGGAAACAGCCTAGATGTCCTTCAAGCAAAGAATGGATAAAAACAAAAAACAAACAAACAAAAACATGTGGTACATTTACACAATGGAATACTATTCAGCTATCAGAAACAAGGAAATCATACAATTTGCAACCAAATGGATGGAACTAGAAAAAGTCATCCTGAGTGATCTAACCCTGTAGTTTATTTTTGTCATTGTTTGTTAGTTTTTGTTTTTCTTGATAGATATGACTTATACCCATTGTATACCTTTCCGGACATCAGACATAAAAATAAAAGTACTATATGAGAGAAGGAAATGAAAGAAGCATTCCTAGCCTTTGTCTACGGAAAATATACTGCTGCTCTGATCCTTCATTTTCTCATCTCAGCCATGGATGTGTATAACAGATACCCAATAATTGGAGAAATCTGGGGATATCTGATAGTTGCAGTGTCAGACCAAAATTGAACAGCCTGTTGTTTATACATGTGTAACACCATCACATAAAGATTGGCCTTCTTAAAGTACATGTACAAAAATGAAATTACCCTAGGAGACATGGCCATTATGGAGAAACATGTTTGTATCACTATGTGACCAAAATAAGAAATCATGTTGTGCATTCTTGATAACAGATAAAAATAATGCTACATTTCACACGTGTGCCTTGCTTACAAATATGGAGAGGCATTTGGTCTGTGTAAAATGGCTTGCAATATTATTTATAGAAGCCACATATGATGTTGTAGAAGTGGAATAGTGTAGTGTAGAACTAAAATAACTTAAACACAGTTAGCATGAGAAATTATGCCTAAGACTGTACCCCATTTGCTGTGATCTGAATCTGTTTGGTGTCCCTCAAGTGTGTATTGTGATCAAATATTTGTTCTCCGGAATTCATTGTTTGGGAAGTGGTAGAACGTTTGGAAGGTAGGGCTTAGTGGGTGGTCCTTAGGTTACTGAGGACATGCAGTGTGTCCTGTATGACCTCTCTATTGGTTTTCATGAAGGCTGTGATACCAGAAGCAACCCTGGTCCTTTCAATTTCTTACCTCCTTGTTTCCCTGCTCACTATGTCCAGTTTCCTCTGCACCTGCTCCTCCATCTACCCTCCATCATCCATCATAGGCTCTTTATATTTGCCAAAGCCAGCTAGGACATTCAGCCTTCCAAACTGTGAGCCAAATAAAACTCTACTCTTTATAAGATGTTCCCTCATCAATTTCATTGTAGTAACAATAACAAAAAGTAGCTAGTGAGCCAGCTTTGTATTATTATACAGTGACAATGCTGAGTCTCAGGGAACACTTAAATGTTAATCTGATGTGAATCATGCACCAAATCTACCTAGTCAAAGTTTTGTAGACTTTTTACATAGCAAGCACTTGGAGGGGGGGGTATTTCTTAAATTTTTCATTAGTATTTTATATTAAAATTACCCTTTCATTTGAAATATGATATACTCATGTGCTTAATGTTTGCATGTGCCAAGCAAAACTAGGCAATTAGCCTCTCCACAAATAATAAACCTTTTATTTTATGAATGTTCTCAGAATACCACAGTCTAAAGACTAATGTCAGCATCCTAATGAGAGCTGTAGCCTTCTGGATATTATTTCAGACATGACTAGCTCTCAGAGCTCAAAGAAGATGGTGACTATCCCTCTTTTTCCTTCTTTTCTTTCCTGCTCTCTCTTTCCTCTGTTTGCAATACCACATGCCACCAATTGTTTTGACTTGATACTTCCCTTGTTCTATGTGTGGCTGAGACAGAGTCTAGCAGTCTTAAGTATATTTCATTCCTTTCTTCCTTGTCCATATAGGAAAACCTATACTTAACTCCACACTGTGTTAGATATACTTTTTCTTAACGATGATAAATGCCTGAGAAGCTAACTGAGGAGAAGAAAGATTTATTTTGGCTCATGGTTTCTGAGGTATTGACATTTGTGGTAAGGAAGGCATATAGTAACAAAGCTCCCCACATCATGGCATCCATGAAACAGAAACTAATGCTTTTCTGCATAGACTTTCTTTTTTAACCCCTTATTCATCTGGGGCCTTAGCCTATGGGATGGTGAAGCCCACATTCAGGGTGTGTCTTTCCCTTTAGTACCCCCCCCCGAACATCCCAATGTGATGTGTTTTGATAATATCATTAAGTGCTTTTCAATTAAGTCAAGTTGATGACCAGTATGAGTATTTGAATAAGAAAAACAATAGTAGGACATTTAAAAATTGGTTAATAAACAACCTTCAAACTGATAAAGATTAATTGAGAAGGGACAGTATATATCTGGTTTAATTTGTTCAGGCTTAGGTCCCATAGCCACTCTTACAGTCTGGAAGCAGAATGCTATCACACTCTACTGTGTACAGGTATATTTAACATGAGATGTGAGATAAAGTCTTTGAAAAAGAGGGATTCCACCTCTGAGATCAATTAGTCATATATGTGGCTCACTGAAAGGTGACTAGAATTACATATCAAAACTGTGGTGTGTATTTGCTAAAGAATAACTTTTCCAAAGAACACTCTTTGGTCAGTGTCATCCAAACTGCAGTACAGGTTCCTCACTTTGCCTCTTAGTGTGGAGGGTGGGAGTGTAATACTGGTGATGTGAGCAGTACTGAAGTGGGGAGGGTGTTCTTTAGGTAGAATGTTTTGGAATTATGCCTTAAGTCCGGGAAGAAAGGAGTTGGTTATCGTTATAGCCCTCATGTCATTTTTACACCAGTGAGCAGGCATTGGCTGACAATTGTATAAAAGGATTCTGGAGCACAAAAGTGATGTAATCCAATTTGTCCTTTCAAAGAGTGTTGTGCTATCCCTTTTTCACCAAGAATGGGAGGAGGAACACAATAGGAGCTCACTGAGAGTCTGGTAAGGAGATGGAGGACTTGTGTTGGATTATAGTACAGGTGGTAGAAGTACATTCTCTTCATAGTTTAAATAATGAGTGAAAGAATGCTAACATAACAATTGGAAAGAAAAGGAAAAGGAATAAAACATGTTAAATGTGACCTATGATTCTGAATTATAGAACAAAGTCACACATAAAGAAAAACTCTTCTTCCTTTGTCGCGTCCCCCTCGACCAGCAAGGATGACGCAACTCACAAAAGCTCTTCTCCAGCAGTTTATTCAGGTCCCTTGAAAACAGTCTTCCGAATTCCGAATGCCCGGGCAGACCCAACCCACAGGCTAAATACTATATGAACAGTCAATCAAGTAAAGCCACGTAGTGCTATCTTAGAGGCCCACGTATGCGGAAGCAAGCCAGATCAGCAGTCTTAGCCAAATATGGACTTGTTTATCATCAAGAGCGCTCACCGTTGGGCTGGTAGAAGGCAGAAACCGGCGCCATCTTTAGGGCGTGGCACGTCGCAGCTCTCTACAGTTCCCCCTTTTTTTATTTTTTCTAAAGTTGATAGAAGTCCCTGGAAAGGCTACGTAATCCCCATGTCTGGGGATCTCACGGTGGGCCTGAGCCTGTAGGAGGGCGGTGCTCAAACTCTTACCCGTCTCTGGGTCAGCCTCCCCACTCGGGACTGCCCTGTCTTAGGTGGCTGAGACTTACCCGTCTACTCCGTCATTGACTTGCCAGACCCTAATATCCGTGGAACGAATACCTCAGTGGGCAGGGACTATGTTTAGTGAAGATTTACTTCACGGCAGCGAGCCATGCCTGAGGGGACTGGCCCGCCTCAATGGCGACAAGGGCCTGTATAATCATGGCTGCATTACGTTTTTGTGTGGCTCTCATTTTGTAGATGCACCATAGGCAAAACAGAGAGGCTAGTATCATTAGTATCACCAAAGAGCCTACGCCCGCCCACTCCTTAAGATGATCCATAGCCGTCTGAATCCAGGAAGTCAAACCAGTAGCGAGGCTCAGATCCACCCGAGTGGAATTGATGTGGACAATTGTCGCTCTCAGCTCTCTCATCAAATTTTCAAACTCAGCCGACCAATCCTGTAAGAGGAACTTTGACAATTGTCTAGACAAATTAGCAGCCTTTGTAAAACTTTGATACTGCACGGAAGTAACACACAAACCTTGCATTTTCCACTCACACCCCAATTGTGCTAGTTGCCAAAGAGAATCAATCTGTTCTTGTATTAAATCTATGCATTGATTAACTATCATGAGACCTCCTTTGAGATGAGAATTCATAGAGGTCTGAGTATCCAATGCCTGTGCCACAGTGGCTGAGATGTTATTCAGGGCATTGGCAGTCTGTATAGAACTAGACAAGGCAATAGCTGAGGCAGTAGCTCCAACAGCAGCAATAGTGATGGCAGTAACAACAGCTGCAGTGATGCCAAAATCTCTTTTAGACCTGAATAGCATCATGGTATTAGGGGCCTCTACAGGAACTGGTACATATCGAGGCATTCTAGTCACCACAGCCACAGGAAAGGCTGTGGCATTCCAACATAGGGCATAAAAACATGTGCCCGGAGTGCATACTAACTTTTCTTCACCCAAGGATGCACTCCCATTACTTACAATCCACAGAAAAGGAGGCCAGAGACATACTGGCGAGGCTGAAAAGTTCTTGTTGCGGTAAGAATGAAACAAAGAATTCCAAGTACCAGAGCCACTACCGCTAGAAAAATCCAATTTGGTAGCGGACCCTAGGGAAAAATTACCTCTTTGATAAATTCCCCCCCCAAGCATAATGACAGGTACCAAGTCCATGCAACTTCCATTTACCCCACACAAAAGCCACAAATCAAAAGGATTGGTGGCAGTCTGTTGAGGATCCCTAGTAGATATATCAAGCATTCCTGTACAAGACTTATTCACTATATTACTCATCATGGGGCTAAAGGAAAAATAATCTTGTTGAACCCAAACTGCTCTGCGCTCCTGACATCCAGTCCAGGGAAAAGGTCCTTCCTCTCCTGTGGATCCTCCACAAAAAGGTGCCCAGCGTGGCTGTCTGGGGGGGGTCCCGGTCAGAGACTCGTGTGGGCCACCATCCTTCAAGATGAGAACCGTTGCCTGAAAACAAACCACCACTCCTACCCCCAAACCTCAGTTGTGGTAAAAAATCTGCTGACTGCTGAGACAATTTAATGCATTTTGTATCATCTGACCTATTGAAGCTCATTAAAAAGCACAAACTACCCTTCAAGCTGACATTTCTATTACCTTCTATAGGGCTTCTCTGATCATCAAAGGGAAGGTAGGGTAAGCCTAGGCTTCTATTACTGCTAAATAAGCATGGAAACACAGTTGCATCATGTCTGACCGGCATCGGCTTTGGGAATATCGACAGGATCCCCCATCTCGGCTTGGTCATTCCTGACATACTCACTGCTACTATCACCAGGACCCTAGGAAGGTCTTCATGACGAATCTTCCTCACAAGGCGTTCAGGCACCCACACTGGATCTTGTTGATCCTGAGGAAAAACACAAACAGACCCTCTCGCCCATGTTAGCACGGGGTCAGGCCCCCGCCAAGAGCCTGTCAAAATATCCTTCCACTTCACCATGCTTTTAGGTGAACCATGGGAATCCTGATGTCTGTCCGCTGCTGAGCGGCCTTGAGCATCCAAATTGAAAAAGTTTAAAGTAAATAAGGCTAAAGACATTCTCTCCTTGGGGGTACGGCCTTGGCCTATTCCCCCTTTCTGTTTTTTGCAAGCATTCTTTCAAGGTGCAATGAGCACGCTCCACAATTCCTTGTCCTTGAGGATTATATGGTAATCCGTGATTAAGCTGTACCTCCATCTGATTACAGAAGGAGACAAAGGACTGTGCTGTATAGGCTGGTCCATTATCCGTTTTCAGCTGCTGTGGTTTTCCCCATGCAGCCCAGGCTTCTAAGCAATGTCCTATGACATTGCGAGCCTTTTCTCCACTCATAGGTGTAGCATGTATGATACCTGAGCAGGTATCCACAGATACATGAATATATTTTAAGGTTCCAAATTCTGAAATGTGGGTAACGTCCATTTGCCAGATTTTGAGTGGCATCAACCCTCTAGGGTTCACTCCCACACTGGGAGGATGATGATGAATCACACACTGAGGACAGTCCAAAACTACTTGTCTAGCATCTGCTCTAGACAAATGGAATTTTTGCTGTAGAGTTTTTGCATTTACATGAAATAATAGGTGAAACTGTCTGGCTTGGTCCAGGAATGAGCTCCAAAAAATGCATTCCATCCTGGTCCATTGATCAACTTTATCATTACCCTCACTTAATGGTCCAGGTAATCCTGTATGTGCCTTATTACAAGAGTTACAAGTTTTAATCTGGCAAAGAAAAAGGTGTTTTTATATTCAACATATCAGAGCACATACAGTACTACTATTCTTAATAGGACCTGCTAATTCTAATACATTCACTGCGTTGACCACATAAACTGAATCTGAAATCAAATTGAATGCAAATTGACATCTTTTAAACACCTCAATTACTATTTTCAACTCTACTATTTGGGGGGAGCCCGGTTGAAATTGACATAACACGGGCTCTTGTCTTTCTATCAAATAGGCTCCACAGCCTGTCTTTGAGCCATCAGTAAACACATTTGGTGACCCTTGAAGTGGTACTGCTGAAGTAACCTTAGGGAATATCACTGGGTGCTCCTTAAAAAATGATAGCAATGGATGTTTAGGATAATGGTTATCAATCACTCCTTCAAAGCTACATTGCAATATTGCCCAATCATCTACAGTGCCACACAAAATCTTAATTTGATGACTGGAATAGGGCACTATTATACGGGCAGGAGCAACTCCAAAAGACTGAAAGCATTGTTGGATACCATTCAAGGCTAAAGCAGCAAGTGCAGTGGGATAATGTTCTATGGATTTTTTCGGAGAAATCTTTGAATAGGTCCATAATAATGGTCCATCCTGCCATAACAACCCTGTAGGTTGACCATAGGTGGCAAATATGCACAATGCAATGGGCTGTCCTTCCTGCCATCTCTTTAGGAAGGCACTCTGTAACCTTTCTTCCACTTTACATAAAGCTTCTCTTGCTTCGTCTGTTAATTGCCTAGGAGAATTAAGTGCTGAGTCACCTTTCAAAATATCATATAGGGGTCTTATTTCATAATTTGGTAGCTTCAAATAGCCTCTTACCCAATTGATATCTCCTAACAACCTTTGAAAATCATTTAAAGTCTTTAAATTATCTTTTCTTATCTCAATCTTTTGAGGTATTATCTTTTCAGGTCCAACCTTCGCTCCTAAATAATCAACCACATTTTCCTTTTGAACCTTATCAGGAGCAATAAACAACCTTTTCTTTTTTAATAATTGAACTAATTCTTCATAGGCCCGATCTAACATTTGTTCACACTTAGCTGCCAGTAAGATATCATCCATATAATGAACACATCTCAAATCTGGAAAATTCTTTCTCAAGGGAGCAATGGCTTCCCCCACATACAGTTGGCACATAGTGGGGCTGTTTGCCATGCCCTGGGGTAATACTACCCATTCAAACCGCTGATCAGGTTCCTCATGGTTACAGGATGGAACAGTAAATGCAAATCTCTCACTATCTTTGGCACACAAAGGGATGGAGAAAAAACAATCTCTTATATCTATAACTATAATGGGCCATGAGGCTGGCAAAGATGATAAAAGCGGTAAGCCGCGTTGCACTGGGCCCATGATCTGCATTTGTTGGTTTATGGCACGCAGGTCATGCAATAATCTCCATTTTCCAGATTTCTTTTTAACGACAAAGATAGGTGTATTCCAGGGAGATACAGATGGTTTTATATGCTTTAAAGACATCTGTTCATCCACTAACTCTTTGGCCACATTCAATTTTACAGAGGAAAGTGGCCACTGAGGAACCCATACTGGATCCTCCGTCTTCCAAGTTATGGGAATGCCCTCCTCAGTGGCCCCTAGGAAAAACCCAGGCCCTGTCTCTTTTGTCTTTGCTGCATAGATATGGGACTCTTTCGTCCCCGCAAATATTTTCCTATTCCAAAGCCTGGAGCATATCCCATATCTTGCATCATACGTTGGGCTGAATCAGAATAGTCATTACTCAATTTAAATCCCATATCCTTTAAAAGGTCTCTTCCCCAAAGGGAGATAGGGAGCTCAAGTACATATGGCTGCATTTCTCCTGAGTGGTTCTCTTGGTCCTGCCACTTTAATAACCTTGCACTCATATCTGGAGTCTTAGCATAACCCAGGCCTTGAAGTGTTTGAGAAGAGGCTTGTACAGGCCAACCTGAAGGCCAGTCTTTCTTTGCTATGATACTCCTATCAGCCCCAGTATCCAAAAGGCCCAGGATCTTTTTACCATCAACTTTTAACTCCAAGACAGGGCGTTGGTCCAAATCCAGGGAGAGAAAAGTTAAATCCGTGCCCGTGGACCCAAAACCATCTTTTCCTCTCTCTCTATCCTTTGCTGCATAGCGGTCATGTAAGCTCGGCAACATGATCAATTGAGCAATTCTATCTCCAGGAGAGATAGCCGTTATACCACGGGGGGAGGCTACCATGATCTTAACCACTCCTGTATATTCTGGATCTATAACTCCAGGATGGACAATAAGTCCTCTCAAGGCTGATGATAACCTCCCTAACAACAAACCAACTGTACAAGGTTCAAGGGGTCGTTTAAAATCTGTTTCAATTAACTGGACCCCCATTTGGGGCATTAATACGAGTCTGGGGGTGGAGCAGAGGTCCAATCCTGCTGAGCCTGCAGTGGCTCTCCGCAGTCTCTCGGATGGTGGAGGGTTAGCCATCTCTCTTGATTCTGTTCTTTGTCCTGATTCTCTACTGCCCCATATATTTGTGGGCCCTGAGGTCGTGGGCCCCACTGTCTGTTTTTTGGACAAGCGCCACCATAACCTTGAGTTAAAGGCTGGCCATGGATGTCTATCACTGAATGGCATTCATTAGCCCAATGGTTCCCCTTTTTACATTTTGGGCATAACCCCAGCCACCTGGGGCGTTGTACACTTCCTGTACTTTCTGTACTCCTTCCCCTGGGGCACTGTCTTTTAAAGTGTCCCATCTTGCCACACTTAAAACAAACTCCTGAATTTCCTCCACCTTTTCTGGCCAACTGCATTACTGCGGCAGCAAGACCAGCATTAGTTAACGGCCCTCCAAGCTCTCTACACACTTTCATCCAGGCTTCTAGGCCTTTGTTTTTATAAGGGGTGATAGCGGCTCTACATTCTTTGGTACATTGCTCATAGACCAACTGTTTTATTAGTGGCAAAGCAGCATCCGGATCACCAAAAATCTTCCCTGCTGCTTCCACCATTCGTGCTACAAAATCTGAAAAGGGCTCCATGGGGCCCTGTAGAATCTTAGTTAAGTTCCCACTCACCTCCCCTTTATAAGGAAGAGATCTCCAAGCCTTGATAGCTATCTTGTTTATTTGCTCATAAATCTGAATAGGATATCCTATCTGCTGGTTGGCAAATCTCCCCTGCCCAAGCAGCATATCTCTATCCCAGGCTGGATTTCCATCTCTCTGATTAATGGCTGCTTGCTCAGTGGCATACTCAATCAAGAAAGCTTTCCAGTCTAAGTATTGCCCTGGACTTAAGCAGGCGTGGACCAGGCCACTCCAATCACTCGGAGTCATACAATGTCTGCTTAATGCTTCCACTTGAGCCATTGTAAAAGAAGCAGTAGTACCATAGGTACGAACCGACTATTCAAGGGACTTAACCTCCTTAAAATCAAGCGGTTCCTCGTACCTGTTCCCTTGTGGGTCTTGGTATACCGGATAGGCAAAATGTAATTCTGTTCTTACTTGTGTCCACATCCCTGGGCAGAAAGATCTCCCTACTTTCAGGGACTGAACAGGCTGATCTATCTGAGTGGTTTCTGGATATGGAGGAGGAGTTGAAGGCGCCGTGGCAACGGCTTTACTTACACCAGCCGCCGCCAGCGTGGCTGAAGGCGCTGCAGCAACGGCTTCACCCACACCGACTGCCGCCGACGTGTCCTTCTCTTTTACCCTTTTCTTTTCCTTTTTTCTAATAACAGTCCTCTCTAACTGTTCTATTAGAGCATGTAGCTCTCCTTCAGAATCCGTGCTCTCTGAGTCCTCAAAATCTCTAAAATCTCTAAAATCTCTAAGATCGGGATAGAGAGGAACCTTCTTTTTGCCTCCCTTTTCACTGTCTGCCTGCTCAAATCTTTCGCCTTTGTTACTTCCCTTTTCACTGTCTACCTGCTCAGATCTTTCCCCTTGCAGCAGTTCCAAGGCTGATTCTCCCTCTTTGATTGCATTACAACATCTCTGATCTTCTAAACAACTCCTCACCATTTTCCAAATCGGTCTTACTCCATGCTTCAGAGTCCCTTGCTGCCAAGCAAAATCCAAGTCCCTGCCTAATTTGTCCCAGGAGGATACCGTAAGATTCCCGGACATCGCAAACCACGGAGCCACGGAATCGCATTCATTCAAAAATCTTTCTAGGGTGGACTTCTTAATCTTCAAATTCCTAGCTAAAAGTAGCTCCTGAAGAGCCAGAAAAATTGGATGTGACTCAGACAATCCCATGTTTAAAAATTTACTTTCGGTTCGCAGCTTCCCCGCGAAACTTTACTTTTTGTTCGCTATCTCCGCGAAACTTTACCGTATGTTCACTATCTCTGCGAATCTTTACTGTATGTTCACTATTATCCGCGAATCTTTACCATATGTTCGCTATCTCCGTGAAACTTTATTGTCCTAATTTATCCTAGGAACTTACCAGCGCTGCCCCTGACTGCAGGAGTTCTGAGTCTTTTCTGGGTCCCCGTACGGGCCACCACTTGTCGTGTCCCCCTCGACCAGCAAGGATGACGCAACTCACAAAAGCTCTTCTCCAGCAGTTTATTCAGGTCCCTTGAAAACAGTCTTCCAAATTCCGAATGCCCGGGCAGACCCAACCCACAGGCTAAATACTATATGAACAGCCAATCAAGTAAAGCCACGTAGTGCTATCTTAGAGGCCCACGTATGCGGAAGGAAGCCAGATCAGCAGTCTTAGCCAAATATGGACTTGTTTATCGTCGAGAGCACTCACCGTCGGGCTGGTGGAAGGCGGAAACCGGCGCCATCTTTAGGGCGTGGCACGTCGCAGCTCTCTACATTCCTTGAAACAAGAGAATATTGTTAACCCAAGCTCCATTCCTATTGCTCTTCTTGGGGAAAACTATCCTTAATGAAGAAAGATAAACTTTGTTCTGTTTGAAGGATTAAAGACTTACTTAAGTTAACATGGGTAAGCACTCAGAGGAAAAGACAGATTATAGAACAAAATATTCATCTTTAATTTCTATGTACATTTAACATCTTCCCTAATTTTGATATTCTTGAACAATTTATATTGCTTTGGGAAACGAGTTGCCATTTGTGGCAATGAAGTGGTAGAAGGAGGTGGCAACTGGCTGGGGTGAGAGGAAGAGCCAGATTTGTAGAAAAAGAATGAGTATCAGAAATTTTGATAAAGAGAAGAAATTAATCATTTCAATGTCTAGCAAACTAGATTGAGATGGTAGCAGTTCATTATCAGAGCCAAATTCATAGTTTAGTGTACATGGAATATGTGTGTGATTCAATTGTACATATGGTGAAAACTTGGGTTATAAATTTCCTTTTTCAGAAAAAGGAAATGGTATTGTCACTAGAAATAGGAAGCTATACATGGTAAGCCAATGATCTTAATTATACATAAGAGATTCTGGTATAACAGGCTTTTGACATTCTAAACATTTTAAACCTATTTATGTGAGATAAGATAATTTACATTCTTTTAGAAAATAGTAAAAAAATGACAACTCATTTGAAATTATAGATATTTTAAATATGAAACATTTTTCTAAACTCTCAGAGCTATTCCTTGTTCTTAAATGCACTTAAATCTTAAATTTTCCTTTTAATTACACTTGAAGCAATACTTTTTGGATCAATCAGTTAAGCTCCCGTCACATGCACACTAAGAGCTTTACCCTTGTTACACATGCAAAGCTCTCAAGATGCCTCCATAGTAAATGGGAACACTATTCTTAGCAAGTAGTTAAACTAACAGCCCTGCAAAGTGGGAGATAATGGTCCCCTGAAGCCTGTACAGGGCAGCGGTGAAGGTGAGTCAAATGTTTCTTTTCTAGCCATTCTCCTTTCACAAAAATTTCAAAAATCTCTCTTAATTTTCTAGCTTATGTGTGAGTAAATATTTCAGTAACTAGTTTTGTCAGACCATTGCTTTTTTACATTTCTTACTTATACTCCTTGGTGTTGAATCCTGTACTTGATAAGGCTCCTTTAAGTAAGAGTATTGCTTCTAGAGGGTTCATTATATTTGATGAAAGTTGGCTGCAAGCAACTAGGTCATATTCTATAATTCTATTTCTTGATTTCTACAAGTTTTTTATTATATCATAATGTTTTTCTTTTATTTTCCAGATTTTTGAGCTTCAGTCTTAGCAATAGACAACTATTGCTTTATAAAAGTATTGCTGCCTTGTAGGCCCCCAGTGTATGAGGAGGCTCTTGGCCCTCATATGACTGCTGAACTAGGGTGGAGGATGTTATGTAGAGACACTGCACTCCAGAGGAGTGTGATGGGAGGGAAAGAGGGTAAATGATGGGAGGGCAGGAGTGGGAGGGGCAGAAAAAGGACACTGCAATGGAGATGTAACCTGAAGTAATAAATAAATATTTTTTTAAGTATGACTTGGAGTTGTTCAGTTTTAGTTAATAGCTATGATATCTCTAGCCACACAAGATATTTCCAAACTATCATAAGAGGATATTCCAAATTTGGTAGTAGGAAGAAAAAATATTAATTTTGATTAATGGAAAAATTTTGAAGCTATGCTAAAATTTGGGTAGAGTTAATCTTAATGATGTATTCATAGAAGTCCAATACTTGGGAAATGGAAGTAGGGCAGTTCTAAGTTCAAGGCCAGCATAGGCTACATAAAAAGATATTATATCTTGAGTTTCTTGGCAAGATAGACTGTGTTTCACAAAACCAAAGCCTGGGAGGATAGCTCCATGATAGAGTGAATGCCAAGCACATATAAGAACTTTGGTTTGATTTTTACACACACACACACACACACACACACACACACACAATTTCTAAAAAAAAAGAGGCAAAAGTACATATGACATGTAATTGTAATAAGGGTAACTAGTTAAATTGTTTCAGCTTTATTTCAATGTTACATTTGTATAAACTTTTTTGAAAATGCCACTGTGGTTTCAAAAGCAATTTTTATTATAATACCATCAACCATTTGAGTAAAATTTCCCATTGCATAACTGCAATTTATGTTTAAATTCTATGAAGAACTGGGGGAATTAAATGAAGCAGCACGTGGGCCACTATAGTCTCTTAAGTTAAATTTCATCTCTGAGAAATTTATGACATCTTCAATGTTATTCCTTGTGTTGGTAATCAATTTAAAAGATGACAACAAAAGTGTTTCCCAGAGTTACCATGAACTTAACTTTTTCCTAGTCATTTCCCCCCCCCCCCCCATTTTGTCTTGGTACTCCATATGCCAAGTTACAGAAGTTAGAAATCATAACAATAAGATGTTAACTAACATATTTGTGAAGAAAGTCACACAACACAAATTTGTATTCACTTCCATGAGTCCTAAAACACGTTAATTCAACCTCCAACTTATTAGTTATTATCCTGAAATCCCTATATCCAGTAATATGCACAGGGCCACGAATGTCCAATGTTCATAGCATCCAGCCCAGCCAGGTGTACATGTGGGGCCCCTGACATTGGGTCAGCACTGTGACACATACTTCCACCTGAGGAGACACTAAAATTATAGTAGTGGAGCCAAGCTTGTACTTTCTTAAAGTGGCAGCCATTCTTCAGGTCCAGTGAACTTTGACAGCTTGAGAAAGGTTGTATACAGTGTTGCTAGATCTACTAGAAATATGATTTTTCAATGTATTTGATTTAAATTTAAGTTGTTTTGTACTATGGAGATTGAGTGCTTTCCGAGCATGCTCAGTTTCCTGGGTCTCAATCCAGCATGGCAGAAAACTCTGTATAGTTCATGCCTACTTATAATCCCAGCACATAGAAAGGCCGCTGTAGCAGGAGTTAAGTTTATCCTCAATTACATAATGAATAGAGGTCGGCCTGGACCACATGAGCACTTGTGTCAGAAAGAAAAAAATGTAAGAGAAATTATTTGGGTAAGCAGGACTCTGTGACAAGAATGACAATAAAAGGGACAGTTTAATTGTATTTTTGCAATAATACTGGTGACCATTGGGAAGAATGTGAAGAAGTGCAAGCGTGGAGGTATGAAGTTTGGATCAGAGGGATCAGAGTATTTTGTTTCTATGATGAAAAGTGCTGAGTGCAAAGACACATGGCTTCTCAAGTTAAGCACTGACTGTCCAGATGGATTATAATGGCAAGTAGAGCAAGGAGTTCTTGAGAGATAATAGAAGTCAGACCGGAGACCTCCAGGAGATAGAAAGGACCCAGCAGCCACCTGTGTATGGGTGAGGACCTGAAGTTGCAAGTTTCTCTGTGGTTCCTAAGACAAATAGACTGCTGGGGCTCAGGTGGAAGGTGCATATTTTTAACAGTTATCTGAAATCCAATTATCTGCCTTCTGCAAGTACAGACACCACTTCTGAGCACACAGAATAATTACACCATGTATGGGCTGCGTTTTGATTTTTCAATCAGAGGCTATGCTGATGCCATTGCTACATTTGCTCGAAAGGTCACAGCTTCAGTGGTTTAGACACTGGGAAGCAGAGATGAAAATAGAACAGCAGAGTGATTTTGTAAAGCAGATGGGGGAAGAGCTAACGGAGGTCACTCTACAGTCTGGCAAGAGAGTAGAGGGAGTGACAAAGTTAGGAACCAAAAAAACAAAAGTACACTGTGATGCTAACAAAATGAGAAAGGGTGCAGTTGTGGTTCTCTCTTATTCTGAGAGGAGATTGGTGATAGGAATTGAACAGCCTGTGGCTCTCTGTCAAATTCCTTTCTAGAGTAAAGTGTTTGACTTTTGTTTAAAGACAACATTTTTATTTCCTTTGAAATCTTGGGAGTATATATTACCTTAATTTGAAGGACAATTAAGATCTGTGAAATATTAGGACAGGAGTAAAACACATCGGTCTTTTTGATTCAGTTGCCATTGACAGGTGATGTTGAGGAAGGTCCCAATGATGCACTATTGATTAGGTAATGGTCCAAACACATTGCATGGCTCAACATAGTGCCTCATACTATGATTTCAGAGATTTAGTCCTGCAAAAGTTAGGGATGATGGACACTTTCGAAAGAGAAGACATAATGCAAAGATGCTTCAAGTGTCAAACTTAGACAATTCTCAAAATCTTGTAGGTTTTAAAACCACAAAAAATAGGCAGCCATTCTCTAAAACTGCATACTACCGATGAGCCCACCGTGCTCCAGGGAATACTAGCAAACTCATGGACACATAGATATCTCTTTTTATCTTTAGTGGGCCATGCATTAAAGTGGAAAAACATAAATGTGGGAGAGAGATTTGAGGCAGAGTATTGGGGAAGGAATAGGTAGGAAAGGGAGATAAGAGATGGTAAAGGTGACAATAATCAGAATATAACATTTTGTACAAAATTGTTCATAGAACAAAAATAATTTACTTTATATAAGTAAAAATCTCACAGAATGTGAGAGTAATGTAAAAAGAAAATGTACAAGCTCAATCAGAAAATAATTCCAGCATAGAGCAGGTACATACCAAAATACCACCACTTCCTATAAAGCTATTAGCATTGTATAGATTCTAGGAAATAAGGGGTGTGGTTTTCTTTGTTGAAATGACTCTTGGTAGGTTGACCATACACCAAAGGCAAGCCCTACTCTGAAAACTAAATGGACTCAATAAGGAAAGAAGAAAATAAATGACAAATAATTTCAAAGCTGGGTGAAAAAGGACTGTACATGGGGAAGCTAGGAGGGTGCATACATTCAAAATACATTATGTGAAATTCTCAAAGAATTAATAAAAGTATTTCTGAATATAAAAGAAAATAAAATACACCTATTTTTTTTTTCTTAGAAAGAAATCACAGATGGAATGATGAAGATCACTTGACTCGTGACTCTTGGAGTTTAGGAAACAAACTCCAGGAACGTTAAATGACTTGTTTATGTCCATACAGTTAGTTTTTTTATCTTGAAGAAATGTTATTTTCTTCTCAACATTGTTTTTGGTTTGATGCCCCACAGTAGTGAGTTTTCTCAGATACTATTCTGATCTTGTTGACTGCTGGATTAGTGAAATCTCTTTAAATATTTGGTCTGATGTATGAATTTGGTTTGATCATATGCTGAAAAGTGTTCACCAATGTGTTGGCACTGCCGAGTAGGACTATTGGGAGGCAATGAGGTTATGATAATCTGCCTTTCCTGGGTTAGATTCATGTTCATAAAAGGGGCCAACACAAAGCTGTGTCTCTTTGTATCATGTGGGTTGTAGTGAGAAGGTTTCATTCTGTGATCTGGAAAGTAGCCTCACACAAATCTTCCAAACTCTTGATCTTATACTTTATGGCTTCCAAAATTGTGAGCAATATTACTTCGTTTATCATCTTTCCAGTTCAGGATATTTTGTTATACTAACGAGGAAGACGAACACAACTGTTTTGTCTTTTTCTACCATGATATATTGTGATTCTTTCTGAACTGATGCATGAAATGCTCAACAAACTTTAACTTAAAAACCAATATATCAACAAAATGATGATTTTTATTAACCAGAAGACAGAAGGAACAGTCACATTCTCTTACGAACAGGAAGAAAACTCAATAATACTACAAAACTTAGGGTACTGAGTTCAATCAACACTTACTGGTAAACCAAACCAAACCTCTATTTTCTGAGGTCTTTTATTTCTCAAGCCAATCATTTGCCTACTGTGTCCAGCTCAGGCACTGAAAATCTAAAGTGATATGACAAGGATTTCTTCCTGAAACATTCCAAAGGCTATCCTGGGATTCTGAACTCCCCACTAGAAGCCCAGGAGACTGAAAGAGCAGCTAGGCTGTTTTAAAATTAGGCAACCTCATCTTAGAATTCAAGCAATGTGGCTCAATATCTTCTAGTCAAGAAAACAAAGAAATCCAGTCAATTTTAACATTGTCCTTGAATGAATCCCCTCTCTCATTCAGCCAGGTGCATCTCTGTTAGCAAAGATGGTCAGGGGAGGAGTAGTGATTCTGTGTTAAAAGCTTTTTCTAGTTTATCAACTAAGTATCAGTATTCCACTTTCTCTATGCTTCTTTGTGAGGTTGGAATAGCAAGAAATTACAGTTCTTCATTGTGTCAATGAGACAGGAAAGGATATTGGAATCTTCCTCTTTTTTTCTTTTCTTTCTTCTTTCTATTTTTTTTTTTTTGAGTGGATTAGGGCAAAGGTGAATGATGAAAATCTCAGAATTTTAATTGAAGCTATAGATAGGGAATCTTAGAAAATAAATCTAGAACTCGACTGCATACAGAGTGAGCTTGGTACTCTTGGGTGTCGGGAAGTATTTCTGATGTTCTGCAGTGTGGCACTCACTCTGCAGGACTTCCAGGGAACTTGGTATTCTTGGCTGGCTTCATACTCTCTAATTAGGAGCATTTAGACTTAAATCTACCCTATTAGCAATTAGAGTTTTCCTGGTTATTTTGTTACTTTGGTCCACTGAAGTTCGATTTAAGCTCTTTCTAATTAAATTAAATTAAATGTGAATGAGAAAAGACTGTGAGGTGAGGTACACAGTCAGGGTTCTTCCAGAATCTTAGTCCTATAACTCAGCTGAGGTTTGCAGAGATTGTGTGTGGGCTTGTGCAAATGAAGGGCTGGGCTTTCATCCCAGTATAGGACATCCACGAGGGTCAGACCTTGTAACAGCTGTCCAGCAAAAGTCATATGGATACTGAAGAGAATCTGATTCTGGAAATGTCATCAGGGCAGGTTCCCAAGACTCCCTTAACACAGCAAAGAGAATCATAGGAAGGACCTACATACAGGAAGGCAGGCAGTGGGCTCCATGGATTGCAATGACTTGTTCTCATCTTTCTTTTTCACTAGAAAGTCATTTGCAGGAAGGCAAAGCCTCTTTGTTTTAAATTTTATTTGTTATTAGTTTTCTCTCTCTCTTATCATTGTTGTTCTTGCCTATGAAGGGTGAATATTTGTTGAATGAAATAATTAAGAAATAAATTCCAGGGTGTTATCCCCCTTTAACTCATGCATATAATGAATGATACACCACAAATTAGTATACATAATATGAATGACATATAAAAGTAAAATACTGAAAATCATTCATTGTGACTTATTTGAAGGACAGTAGATAATACTAATAGAAAAATAGATGATCTTTTGTTACTCTAGATACATTATAAAATTTAAATGACTGACATACAAAAATACTCAAATCATAAAGGTCTGGAATAAGCCCATTTTGTGACTTTAGGTAATTAATCAAGACCTGGTTTCCTCATCTTTGAGGCATATCGTAATGCCTAACTGTAAATCATAATAATATTAAATAATAATAATAATGACTTTAATAGCATGTAGTATCCTTAAGTAGTCCTATAAAAACTTTGTATGTGTGTTCCTCTAATTTGTTTTTCATTATTCCAAACTTATGAGGCAAGAATTATCTATTTCACTTAACAGATGAAGAACTTGAAGCTAGAGTGGCCTTTCCATATATTCGTTAATGGTACAGAAGAGAGACAACTTAGAAGTACTTTAAAGGAACATGCCAAACATAATTTTAAAAATTCATGGAATGGATTCAAGAATGGGCCAGGATTCTCCACAGCATACATTAGAAACCATAATAGCAAATGGGGAAGCAAACAGCACAAGCTGAATGCTGGCTACTCCAGACACTTCTTTGAGGATCTGAATCACGGCAGGTCTGGCTTCCACACTGAGGATGCATCCTAGGCTCCACAGGGCAGGAAGAGAGGGGACTGGATACGACATAGCCTGTAAGACTTAGAGCCTAGGAGGTCATCTTGGCATTTCTGTACAAGAGTACTCTGCCTTCATGCTTTACAAAATATGTATTGAAAGGAAATATTTACTCATTGTTCACAAACTTATGGCTTTGCACACTAAAATTGTTTAAAAAAGTATATTTGGATCTACCTTCTATATCAGAGAGTTATGACCGATTTGCAGGAGGAAATGTGCCTCTGCACCCACTTCATCTTACCAGCCAAAACACCAGCACCTCTCTCCAAAGACAGAAAACTGCCATTTCTTTTTCCTAGTACAGTCAGCAGGAACAAATGGGATCCTTGATTCAGACAATTTAGTCTGAAAACTGGATATATACTCTGAAATTTGTGTAGTTGGGAGAAGTATGGCACATATTTGTTCTTGTTTTCTTTAGATAGATAGATGATAGATAAATATATATGGATAGATAGATGATAGATATGTGATAGAAAAATAGACAGAGAGAGACAGAGAGACAGAGTCAAAGATGAGACAGACACAGAAAGAGACAGAGAGAGATATAGAGAGAATGTGTGTGCTCCTTCAGCCTTTGAATAATACTTAGACGTGAATACAGAATTACTTCTAGCCCAACATTACTATTCTTAATTTATTATATATTATAATTACGATTATGAATCACTCTTCTGTACTTTCTCAGTAGGAAGCTTACCTAAGGCTGTGTCTGTAGGAAAGGCTGAGAAGACAGGATTTGTTTTGTCAGACAGTGCTGCAGGAGGTTGTCCTCTGTTTAGTGGTGTCTTCATTAGAATACCTGCCAAACCTTGTGTCAATTCTCTGTTCAATTTGTCATCATTTACACTAGCCTGTGAGAATTCTTAAAAATTTTTGAGATTATAATTACAGCATTTCTCCCTCCCCTTTCTTCTTCTCAAACCCTCTTATATGCTTCCCCTTCGAATTCATGGCCATTTTTCTTATTAATTATTATTTCATATATGTTTTTTTCTAAATGTATGCTCAGTCTGTATTATTTCAGTTGAATGCATGTTTTTCAGGGGTGACCATTTAGCACTGGACGACCAGTTGGTACGCTCTTCCCCGGGGAAGATCACCTCTTCTGCTCCAGTTCTCCTCAGGCTGCCTACAGTTCTTTGCATAGTGTTGAGGTTTCATGAACTTCTCCCATCTACTTTGGCATGCCCATTGATGTCATTTTTGTCCATCTCACATTTGGACAGTGATGCTGGGGAGATTCTGTGGGTGCAGCTTCTGATGTTACTAGATGACACAATCTCACAGGGACCTCCCTGACCCTCTGACTCTTACAGTCTCACTGCCTCCATCTTCCACAATGCTCTCCAAGTCTTAGATGCATGAGTGTTTTACAGACTGGGACTCTAGCCTGGAAGAAATTTAATAGCAGGGATGATTCTGAAACATTGTAGGGACCAAATACACAACTGTTAAATTGATAGAAAATGTATTAGGCTATATTATTTTATTTTCCCAACAATGCTTGCTGGGCATTTCCACACTAAGTGGCAAACACTCCAGTTGATTGTACTTTTGGGACAAAATGTTTCTTAAATGAGAACCTTCTTTTTAGAAGAATAAAAAGTTATCTGTTGGGCTGTGTTAATATGAATGTGGGAGGTAACCAGTAAATGTACTTTAATTTACTGCATTAGAATGGAATCTCAGTGTCCTGGTGTCATGGAGAATTTAAAAAGTCTCTAACCTTACCTAGACCGATTTGAACATATACACACACTATTACTATATTACTTAAATTGTTGCTTTTGGAGAATTCTATATTCTTTACAGTCAGAGGGTGCCGTTAGTGGAATAAAGGCATGAAATAATTGACTCAAAATCAAATTGATAAGGCAGAAGTAAACTGATGACTGTTGTCTCCACAACCTGATAAGGGCTCCCCTCATTGGTCATCCAGCACGTAGGTGACAAAGAATGAATACAACACAGAGGTTTAAGTTGCTGGGCTTTTCCTTTAGTGTCCGTGGTATATGTTACTCAGAGTGAGGTTGTAGACATTCTTATTTAGCTTATTTCCCCGAAACCAGCACCCCATTTACGTGGCGGAGCTGAACTTCATGTGCCTTCTCATTTTAGTTTTGAGATCACAGGAACCTGTTTGAATTCCAAACGTGGTATTCAGGAAGCTGATCTGAGCTTTGAGAATTCATCTGTGTAACTGGCATTTGATCACTTTCCCCTGGCACGTTCAACTTTGCCTTCTCCGGACTTCCCTTTCCTACCTCCCCGCCGTTATTGCTGTGGCTCCCCTTTTTCTCTAGGTGGATCAAAGTTAAGTATACTACACCCGCTACTCTTATATTTTCCTTCCTGTTCTTGCTTTTTTTTTCCCTGCAGTGCCTCTCCTTGAACACGCGACTTGATAACTTCCCAAGGATCACCATGGCCAAGTTACTGGGTTCTTTTGATTACTGTAAGTGGGGTCCTTGTGTGCAGTCAGGTTCTGTCACGGAATGCTCAGGAAATCCTTAAGCTCTGTGATCACCATAGGCTTTGACTTACTGGGATGCATGAACTGACCTGACGTTCATGCACCTTTACTGAAAGACTGTTCTGTAACGGTAAATTTAATAATGATCTAAATGTGGTATAAGTTCAGACAAACAATGTTCTGTTTCTCAAAGAACTGTCATGTGTGGTACCTTGATTAGTTTACCTCTGACAGCAAAATAAAGCACAGTGATCGATGTTTCCAGTTTATCTTGTTTCCTGCTGGGATGACGTGCGCGCACACCAACCAGAGCTGATTTTAACCGCTGATAATTCTGTTAAGCACAATTTCAATAACTGCTTTATTTGGATGAGAGTCTTTTTCTGATTGATTCACAGGCAGACTGCAAAGATGCACTCTTACACAGAGAGAGACATTAAGGGAAAGACCTCTTATAGCATGGATCATGAGAGGACACAGTGGCTCGTCTCAGTGCTTTTCCTTGATGATGCCCTCTTTTAGGATGTGCATAACTGATATCACCACCAGCATTCTCCCACTCTTTTTGCACAGTGAAGGGTAAAGGGTGGATTGGAATATAGAATGAAGGCTCGGATCACACAAGTCTACTAATCCTATTTTATTTAACATACTATGACACGCATTAGGTACTGCAGATAAACAGGTAAATAAAGTCCATCAGCTACTTTAATCACCATACTTTTGCTTGCTTGTTTTGTTTTACTGGGACAGATTCTCCTTTTGTAGGATAGTTTGGCCTGGTCCTAGCTGAGTGTTCTAAGCTCGTCTCAAACTCAGTATAAATCTTTTGTTTGCCAAGTGCTAAGATGCTAGGTATGAACCACTGTATCCATTTACCATATATTGTAATGGTGAACATTTGTAATCATGAATTCAATAATTATATTTTGGTTAATAGTCACCTTCGTGTAAGATATTGAGCACTTGAAATTAATTATGTGGCCCTAATAACAGAATAGACATCTGTGTTGGTGTAAGTCTACCTATAATGTTCGAATAACAA
The DNA here is from genome assembly GCA_907164525.1 of Lophiomys imhausi. Lineage (NCBI taxonomy): Eukaryota > Metazoa > Chordata > Mammalia > Rodentia > Muridae > Lophiomys > Lophiomys imhausi. The sequence goes on along the minus strand of CAJQZJ010009649.1, from coordinate 863,912 downwards.
CAAAATGACCCAACAATATATTTCTCTGAATATGTCCCTACTTTTTTTTTCCCCTTGGAATCACCAGGACTTCTCATTACCTTGGAATATTTAGTGCCACATCTGGACATTAGTGTTTCCTGTGCCACAAATACATTGGACTTCATGTTCCACACTATGCTGATATTCATCAGAAGGAAATTTCAGATAGAGCTTAGTCAGGATACTTATGTGGTAGTCAATCCAAAGGCCAGAACACATTTGCCTGCAGAAATGATTCCACATTGGGCTTTATGAAACTTTTCAAACAATGTTTACAGTTCTTTTTTTTATTAAATATTTTATTTTTTTTCTTCAAGTTACATCTCAGTAACAAACCCCTCCCTATTCCCCCTTCCTAACCCGCCCTTCCACCCTCTTCCCCCCAGAAGTTTCCCCTTTCAGTCCAACAGATGGTTCCTTCTCTTATAACAGTAAGTATTATACAAAACAATAGATATAAATATGCCACATTTATGAGAGTAAATTGGCCCAGGATACCTTCCCAATGTCCAGTTTATACATATTTGGCCCCTGACTTTAACATTCTACAGTTCTTATAAGAAAAAAGCCAGAATATACTGTGCTTTTTGTATATATTTTTCCTTACAAATATTGCAGAGAAAAGTATTAATGCATTCATCTCATGAGTGAGAAACCCTACTTTGAGAACATTTAAACAACTTTCTAGAGGCCATACATGGCTAGCAAGGTAACTCTGCTCTCTGAGTTGTGGCTCCTCCTTTCCGCTTTCTAAGGCATTCTGAACACATTTTCCTCAGCACCCTTCTATTTTGCCATGGTCTTTCGGGAGGATTAGTACTTCATTTCAAGAAGAAAAGAGTACTAATTCATTAATGAAACTCGAGAGGCTACTGAAGAACCTGTGCTGCTGAGAAGTTTAACCTTTTTAATTATCTGGATTGAGACTTCCCACAATGTTGAACCTTCAAAAGACTGCCAAGCCCAGAAGAGAAGCAAAGGTGGGAGACTCCTCTGCAGTGCTGAATGCATAGGAGCAGGCCAAAAGTCAAAATGAAATTAAGATCAAAGCATTCCAACAGCAGGTTGCAATGGTCTCCACAGCTCTGTGATAAAGATTAAAAAATAAAAATTAAAAAATTAAAAAGGAGGAAGGTGGGATTCTGACACAAGTCAGGGGACTAATAATCAAGTAGAAAACAAAATTTATCAGAGAGAGACAATGAAGAAACTTAGGGGAAAAGATGGGGAGGGAGGAAGAGGAAAACATAGGAAGAGATGGGAGAGGATCATCGTACAGAGCAGAGAAAGTAAGACAAGAGAATGTAGCATATTTGGCATGAGGATTGACAGCAGGGCATCAGGAAATTGCTATTCTAAATATAGAGTTGAAATCTCAGACCCAGAAATTACTTCTGTGCTCAAGACAAGGATTAGAGACAAAAGCAATTTAGTTACTAGAGAAAATGTTGCTAATACTTTTAATCATATTTAATAAATACTCCCACATGAGGCATTTCATTTACTCTTCACAGTGGAACTGTGTAGTATGTTACGTGGTTATTACAGGTTTTCTTTTAGACATGTGGAATCCTAGTATCTGGCCTGTTTAGTCTTTAGTGAAAGTGATAGAGTTGAAGCCAAAAGACTTTCCCTATACCCGGCTAGGTGTCAGTGGCTGATATTAAAAGTCAGATAACAGATTATGGATTTGCTCCTGTATAAGCTCGGTGACATCATGTCACTGGATTATGTGGGTCTTCTTAAGGTAGAATAATGATAGGTGATAAAGATCTGTGATGTGAATGACACTGGTTGCATGTTTTCTCTTGAATCTTCCTAACATGACCTTGTATGGTGCATTGATTATATGAGAGGGAGAAAGTACCAAAGAAAAGGAACTATCTTTATTATTAAATGTAGGTGGTTAATATCCACTTATAAATGAACACTTACCAGGCATATCTTTCTGAGTCTGGGTTAGCCAATCTCCTGCCTACAGGTCCAATTAGGTCACACCCAGCTGAGGAGAGGTGCAGGTACTCTTCAAGATCTAGTCTTTATTACAGGGACCTACCCATCATCTGGAGGTTGGTGTCGGGATCACAGGATCAGTCAGCCTCCGGAACAGGGGTCTTCCCTTGCACCAAGGCCAGTAGCACAAGGAACAACCAGACAACACCATGGTCAACCAGATGCTAAAGCCCAGCATAAGAGCAGTATTTTTTAAAAAAAAAAGCAAAACAAAAAAAAACAGAAAAAGGCAATATGGCATCTCCAGAACCTAGCTGTAATGCCACACAAAGCCCTAGAAACCCTCACACAACTGAAACACAAAAAAGTGGTCAGTTCTTTTCAGTATGAAAAAAATGCTAGCAGCAACTGAGTTCAGTCATGGGAGCATTGCCTGTTATACTGGTCATACAGCATATACAATATAACTATCCTGTGATTATTATACGGTGAGACATCTGAATGGACAATTATTTCAAAACTGAAATATTTTGTAAACCAGAAAAATTATCCAACAAAATACTGGGAAGTTGAAATTTGGGATATATTGTAATAAAGACAGAAGATAATAAATACTACACTGAGGAAACTAGAGAAGAATTATGTAGATATTTGGGGAAGGCATCTCTAAGCACCCTGTGTATTTTTATGTAGATGGACCTGAATTCAGTTTCCAGAGTGTATCCATACCAAGTACAGTCACTGCCTCCATGACCAAAGCACACTTGAAACTGAAGGGTTAATTCATATTGAGTTCCTGATGAAGACTGTCTGTCCTAAAAGTAAATTGTGTTACTTTAAACTGTCAAGGTTCAACACAATTTCCTGCTTTGTCATGCAAATAGTTGCAAAGAAAGAGGTAAATACTTTTCAAAAGAAATCTGTTCTTATTATATTAGAAAAAATGAAGTCTTAGAATCATTATTAAACCATAGAGAGGGGCAAGCACAGGTTCAAATGTAGCTATTGTAAACCCTTTATACTAAGAGCTTTTTTTTTTTTCAATAGAGTTTCATTCTATTGATCAGGTTGCTTACAGTTCTCTATCTTGGTCTATCTAGCTTTGACTTCTTGGTAATCCTCCGTCCTTGGCCTCAAGAGTGCTGAGATTACAAACAAGAATCACCATGCATTCTCTAAGAATATTTTTATTTTTAAGAAATTGAAAAACCATATGAGTAACATTTAGTGACTTGTAAAAATGACATAAAATTCAAGCTTCAGTGTCCATAAATAAAGTGTTACTGGAATAGAGCCACACTCATTTACATATTGTCCATCATTGCTTCTGTGTTATGCCAGCCAAGTTGAGTAACTATGACAGAAATTATGTAGTCCATATGCTTGCTGGCCCCTTATAAAGCATTGGCCAGCGATATCATAGGAAAAATAAGCTAAGGGAGGTAGGGGGCCACGATTGGTTTGTAAAATGATGAATGAATAAATAAATAAAAGAAGTTATGATATTGGGAAGCACTTGAAATATTCATCATTAGGAAACAGAGGTAGTGTCTAGAAACCAAGGAATAGACACTAAGTGTGTATGTGTGCATACTGTGTGGTGTGTATTAGATTGCCTATAGCATTTTTATTACACCCTAGATTAAATTATAGACAAAGAATATTACAAAATATTTTTGGTACGTGAAAGCTTCATGCATTTAAACTAGTGTATATTCTGATTTTGTATCCACAGATGCATTCAACCAATTATGGGTCATGACTGTCAGAATAAGATTACATCTATAATGAACATGAAATTTTTGTTCATGTCAATGTTCTTAAAATACAGTGTACCAGCTACTTAGTGAGCATTCCATTGTATTTTGGTATTCTATGTAATATAGAGATGAGTTATGGTATATTGAAAGATATGTGTATATTAAATGTCAATATTATATCGTCTTATGTGATAGGTAAGTATCCTTGCACCTTGTTTAGTAGGGAGTCCCAGAACCAGGTCCTTAAAGTCTGCTTTGTCTTCTGATGTTGTAGGCTCTATCAAATTTTTTACAGCATGAAATATATTTTATATAATGAGAGACTATCTAAGCACTATGTCTTACTGAATTACATAGTTTTATAACAATAGAGAATGGGATTTGGAATGGGTCTGGAGTTGGATTTTCTTGAAGTGCTCATGTTAATTCATGAACATTTTTCTCCATCAACAGACTTGGGAGTGCAAATGAAGTAAAATCTATATAAGCTAGCAGAAGATTTCAGTCCCTAAACTCTGTTGTAATCAATATGTGAAAATAATGGTTAGGTTTGTGAAGAAATATGATAAAGAAAGAATCACACAAAAGAAGCCAAGTAACTGAAGTTTCTGTCAGAGTTACTGTTTTTGTGTTGATGGTCTATCTTGCTTTATATCCTACCCCTGTCTTTTACTTTGCAAAGAACAAAGCATATAAAATATACAAACTGTATCTAATTATGCAGGCTTAAAACAAATAAATTCCACAGAGCCTTTTTTATTTTCATAAAAAGTTCTTCCTCCATTAGTAGAATGTGTCTTATATTCTTTCTAAATTCATGGGTTTCTTTGACCTGCTTCATGACAGTCATGCTTGAAACCATCAGACCTTCAAGAAGAAAGCATTTAAATCAATGAATGTGAAATAAATGAGTGAGTGCACCACAAGCTCTCTGTGAAGGGAAATCCTTCCTCATCTGACTTGTTCCTAAGGTTGGAAACAAAGGATGACAATTCATAAATTAAGGCATTGAATTGAGTTGACTGTCCTGAATATTTGTGTATTGATACTGTGGTATGGTCTGTTGTCTATTTTCACCAAAGTTCTAACTAGGATAGAGTTGATTCTATGGGATGATCAGTTTTTTAAGACCCACTTTTCCAGCCATTGGTGACATCCAGGTTTGGTTATTTAATGGTCATAACCTGGGGGAACTCAAGTTTTTAGCTATTTCCAATGTGTTGAGTTGGTCCACATCTTGCTGCTCTTATGACAGTATTAAAAGTGTGCCTACGATTTATATCAGGGTCTTTTGCTCTAGGCTGATATCATCTCCCCCCTTTCCACTTTCTATCCACACTTCTCTGAAGTTTATATATATATATATACCTTTTACATTACTGACATTTCTACTCTTCTTGGAGTGCCTTTACCATCCAGTTTGTTCCCAGAATGACAAAGACTTCTAACAATACTTGGGCCTTCCTTCTACCTGAAAAGCTCTGCTTACCTTGGCTGTTTTTGTCAGTGCTTTCTCTAATGGGGGATTTTTTTTAACAGATCTATTTTTTAGTTCTAAACAGGAAAGGGGAATGAAATATGATTCATAAATAAAATATTACAGTGTCGTTGTATCTTTAATTTTAGGTTCTTACCCAAGAACATGCCATTTTCAAGGCCAAATAAATGAGTACAGAAAACTTGAGACTCAGTTTAATTATAAATGGCCTTATCCCGGTAGAGTTCATTTTATGAAGAATATGGAGAATATGATTAGCTATTAGGATACTGGATATCAAAGAATATTATGCTCCTATGATTCATTGGGTAAACAGCCTGAACTGAAGACAATATGTAAAGACTTAAATAACAAACATACATTTCCATTTTGTAAGAAATGGAATATAAGAAAAAAGAATTTGTAAAGAGTGTTATTTGGAAGATAATCTTGAAGTTACTCTTTTGGAAGACTAATGTCATCAAAACTCGGCACATCTCCAGTGAACTACAGACTCCTCTGTACTTTACAAGCATACTTTCTGTTGCAGAACATGAACTTTAATATCAGGAGAAATATCAAATTCTATTTCTGTCATTTATTAGGTACCAGGAACAAAATATTCTTTCCTTCCTATTTTAAATTCATAATTGAGGCCTCTATAATAAAGGAGAGGTTAACAAGATACTGAATGCTAATCCATTCAGTATCAGTTTAATATGATGTGGGGGCCTTCACAAGGGGTTGAAGACCAAAGTGGTAAGAGAACTTGTGGATTTCCATGAGAGGGCAATGAAGACACTGACCGCCATGAAGAAAGATAATTGTTCCAAATGACTGTAACTTCATGGCCATAAGCTAGAGAACTCAACAAGGCTTGTAAATAGTATGACCTTCTATCACTATGAATTTAGGAGTAAGGCTTCTCTTTTTCTTTATATACATAGTGGGCATATAGGAATGATGATATTAGGACCTGCTTTAGGGCAGGCAAGGAAAGTCCTTTCTAAGTTCTCTGCACTGGTGAAAAGGGAATGTGAGGGAAATCACCCAGTCATGCTGTTGTAAATACCAATGCGTTATATTTTGATAATTAAATACTCTGTCTTAAAACCATGCCCTCAACACAAGCAGATATTTTTGTTGTTTTTGTTTTTTGAAACAGGATTTCTCTGTGTATCAGCTCTGGCTGTCCTAGAACTCATTTTGTAGACCAGTCTGGCCTTGAACTCACAGAGATCCGCCTGCCTCTGTTTCCAGAATGCTGTAATTAAAGGTTGGTACCCCCATGCCCAGTTATGCTGTATTTTGAAATAGGTAAGCGATTTACCCATGGTTATTTTCATCTGCAACTAGAAAGATAAATAATGCTGATGGCAAGATTAAATCAAATAAGGCACATAAGCTACAGAAAATGGTTAAGCAAGAATATTTATTACCAAGTGGTGTTTTCCTTTTCATCTTCTCACAGTAAATATTGATGGCTATTGTCAAGTGTTAAATCAGTTTCTGTAAGACACTGGCAAGATGAACAGTATAAAATTAATTGTTCTAATTGTCATAGGTATAAAGAGAACATAAGCTGTAGGATATGGTGGTTTCTGTTATTCTTATAAGGATCTCAGTAAAATCTACTGCACTGTAAAATTACATTTTGAGATGGATATGGATTTGAACTCCCCCCCCCCCCTTTAGCACTTTCTGCTTTCCAGGGAGTGTTTGGAATGCCTTATAGTCTCTTAAAACTAAACTCATTCTACATTATCTGAAGTTGGCTGAATAACTATCTTTACTCATGGGTGAAGGCATTAAAGTGGAGAAAGAAATACAAGCTGCAGAACCTGCATAGGAAGCTAAGCATTTTGCTTTTGGTTCCACATCCATAATCATTGTGTAATGTTACATCAGTATTGAGAGAGGTTAGTAGTAGTCTCTATTCAGATACAATATGACCTCAGAAATCTGAACCATGTGTCAGACGGAAATTTGCAAGAGAGAACGCTCTGAGAATAAAAAAGCATTTTTGTGCAGTTCTAAACACATATTTCAAAATATTGATATCATTTTGCTATTTTTGTTTAATTTTTGAAGTGAGAGTCTAGATCTAGATTGAATCTAGATAATATCTTCTTGTACATTTCACCCTTGCCTATGGAGAAAACTGTTGCCCATTCCTGTATCTTGATGTATATTCCCCTATGTTTCCCTCTATAAATTTCAGCACTTCAAGTTTTAAGTCAAAGTTTTTGATCCACTTTGAATTGGTGTTGAACAGGGAGAAAGACAGGGAGCCAGTCTCATTCTTGTGAGGGTAGAAATATATCCAGTTATTCTGTAATGAATCTTAATGCTAGTATGCGAGGTAAAAATAAGTAGGGATGTTGGGATCTCAGTTTGTAAAGGTTCTTGGTGCCTAGCACGATGACTCAAATTCCATCCCTAGATTACCCATTATAGAAGAAGAGAGCCAATCTCCTAGGTGATCCTCTGGTGTCTGCATGCACACTATAGCAGGCATGTCCTCACATATATATACACACACACACATTCACATAAATAAATAAATGTAAGTAGCAAGAACTTATTTTATAACATGTTTGTAGGTGAAATAAAAGTCATCTTTGTAATTATATGATTTCAGAGATGCTTCCTACATAGTAGAAACATTTGCACAAATCTGAAAAATATTTACATCTTACAGTAATTACACTCAGGATTACCAAGACATGAAGAACTAGTTTTGGGATCTAAGATAAGTCTTTTCACTGATAATCAATCTCAGGACTTTTCAAACTTTTCCTTCCTTAGTATGCTCAGGTTCTATCATGTTATGTGTTGTCTTCTGATTGGTGTCAATTGCTCAGGAAGGGATTCATGAAAAGAAAGATTTTGGTCACTAAGGCCAGCCATCTTTAATTGCTTGCTGAGTAAAAAAAAAAAACCTACAAACTTTTGGATAGATAGAAATTATAATTTTCCAGATCATCTTAAGTTTACATAGCCTTAAGAATTACCACTCTGTTTGTTTCCTTTTTTATTTGTGTATGTACGTGTATGAGCATTTCTATGCCAAATTTACAGGATAACTTGTGGGAGTCCACCCTCTCCTTCTGCTATATGTGTTCTGGGAATTGAACTCAAGTCGTCAGGCTTGATGGCTAGCTTCTTTATCCCCTGAGCCATCTCAGTGGTTCTGCAGTGACCCCTTGCTTAAAGAACCCACCTATAATACTTTATTGTTGCGTCCCCCTCAACCAGCAAGGATGACGCAACTCACAAAAGCTCTTCTCCAGCAGTTTATTCAGGTCCCTTGAAAACAGTCTTCCGAATGCCCGGGCAGACCCAACCCACAGGCTAAATACTAAATGAACAGCCAATCAAGTAAAGCCACGTGGTGCTATCTTAGAGGCCCACGTATGCGGAAGCAAGCCAGATCAGCGGTCTTAACCAAATATGGACTTGTTTACCACCGAGAGCACTCACCGTCGGGCTGGTGGAAGGCAGAAACCGGCGCCATCTTTAGGGCGCGGCACATCGCAGCTCTCTACAGTTCCTCCTTTTTTTTTTTTTTAAAGTTGGTAGAAGTCCCTGGAAAGGCTACGTAATCCCCATATCTGGGGATCTCACGGTGGGCCTGAGCCTGTAGGAGGGCGGTGCTCAAACTCTTACCCGTCTCTGGGTCAGCCTCCCCACTCGGGACTGCCCTGTCTTAGGTGGCCGAGACTTAACCGTCAACTCCGTCACTGACTTGCCAGACCCTAATATCCGTGGAACGAATACCTCAGTGGGCAGGGACTATGCTCAGTGAAGATTTAAGGCTTCATGGCAGCGAGCCATGCCTGAGGGGACTGGCCCGCCTCAATGGCGACAAGGGCTTGTATAATCATGGCTGCATTACGCTTTTGTGTGGCTCTCATTTTGTAGATGCACCATAGGGAAACCAGACAGGCTAGTATCATCAGTATCACCAAAGAGCCTACGCCCGCCCACTCCTTAAGATGATCCATAGCCATCTGTATCCAGGAAGTCAAGCCAGTAGCCAGGCTCAGATCCACCCGAGTGGAGTTGATGCGGACAATTGTCGCTCTCAGCTCTCTCATCAAATTTTCAAACTCAGCCGACCAATCCTGTAAGAGGAACTTTGACAATTGTCTAGACAGATTAGCAGCCTTTGTAAAATTTTGATACTGCACCGAAGTAACACACAAACCTTGCATTTTCCACTCACACCCCAATTGTGCTAGTTGCCAAAGAGAATCAATCTGTTCTTGTATTAAATCTATGCGTTGATTAACTATCATAAGGCCTCCTTTGAGATGAGAATTCATAGAGGTCTGAGTATCCAATGCCTGTGCTACAGTGGCTGAGATGTTATTCAGGGCATTGGCAGTCTGTACGGAACTAGACAAGGCAATAGCTGAGGCAGTAGCTCCAACAGCAGCAGTAGTGATGGCAGTAACAATAGCTGCAGTGATGCCAAAATCTCTTTTAAACCTGAATAGCATCATGGTATTAGGAGCCTCTACAGGAACTGGTACATATCGAGGCATTCTAGTCACCACAGCCACAGGAAAGGCTGTGGCATTCCAGCATAGGGCATAAAAACATGTGCCTGGAGTGCACACTAACTTTTCTTCACCTAAGGATGCACTCCCATTACTTACAATCCACAGAAAAAGAGGCCAGAGACACATTGGTCACATGCACGATGGCAGTTCTCAGATTCTGCATCAGCTTATCAAACTCGCCAGACCAATTTTCCTGTAAGATACTGAGAGAGTTGCTTAGACAAATTTGCAGCTACAGTATAATTTTGATATGGCACAGAGGTCACACACAAACCAGTCATTTTCCACTCACAGCCAATCTGGGCCACCTGCCACAATACATCCAAGGCCATGGCTACATTGGCTGACAAATTATTCAAGGTAGCGGCAGTCTGCACTGTTCTTAATCTTCAAATTCCTAGCTAAAAGTAGCTCCTGAAGAGCCAGAAAAATTGGATGTGACTCAGACAATCCCATGTTTAAAAATTTACTTTCGGTTCGCAGCTTCCCCACAAAACTTTACCTTTTGTTCACAACTTTCCATGAAACTTTACCCTTTGTTCGCTATCCCCGCGAAACTTTACCTTTTGTTCGCTATCTCCGCGAAACTTTACCTTTTGTTCGCTATCTCCGCGAAACTTTACCTTTTGTTCGCTATCTCCACGAAACTTTACCTTGTGTTCGCTATCTCCATGAAACTTTATTGTCCTAATTTATCCCAGGAACTTACCAGCGCTGCCCCTGACTGCAGGAGTTCTGAGTCTTTTTTGGTTCCCCGTACGGGCCACCACTTGTCGCGTCCCCCTCAACCAGCAAGGATGACGCAACTCACAAAAGCTCTTCTCCAGCAGTTTATTCAGGTCCCTTGAAAACAGTCTTCCGAATGCCCAGGCAGACCCAACCCACAGGCTAAATACTAAATGAACAGCCAATCAAGTAAAGCCACGTGGTGCTATCTTAGAGGCCCACGTATGCGGAAGCAAGCCAGATCAGCGGTCTTAACCAAATATGGACTTGTTTACCACCGAGAGCGCTCACCGTCGGGCTGGTGGAAGGCAGAAACCGGCGCCATCTTTAGGGCGCGGCACATCGCAGCTCTCTACACTTTATGTCTAGTATTTTATGTACAATAATCTTTGATTATTAGTAGATTTTGTCAAAGTTTAATTTCTTGATTTTGACTACATAAGTTTCCCTTAGCTATCAGAATCTTTCAGAATATTTAAATGTAACTCTTTTGACCTATATATTTCATGTGGTTCAGTTATCTGTGTGAGGTAGTTTCAGAAGCCATGTTCAATAGTACTGAATAGCTATTTTTAAGTCTTTGAAATATAACCAGATGGAAGTCTTCACACAAGGATAATAGGACCTATTGCCAGAAGTTTTTGGATAATGTAAAAGGGGAAGGGCATGGGAAGATGGAATAAAGTGTCATATCACATCCCTTTTCAACATATGGAAGAAAATTCACATAATAGGGTCCTATCAAAATGTAATGAGCTGATTAAAGAAGCTAACAGCTTCCTATTAATGAGTATTTAAAAAGAGACCAATTGACCATCTGTTAGAGATTGTCTGAGATAATTCCTTTCTGATGGTTGAGTTTGAATAAAATGATCAGCATGGAGCTTCTAATGCATATCTAAGAAGGTAAAATGATAGAAGGTTTCTACTTTAAAAGGGTTTCTTATCATGCATTCTTTAGTTTATGCGTGTTTTAAGAAAGGATATACTTCAGCGCCTTGCCAAAAGTTTACAAGGAGAGTTAAAGTGGAAAAAAATATAATTATTATTTAAAATAAATTTTATGAAAGAAGTTCTTAAAAGACACATGAAAATAATTTTATAATAACTTCTACTAGTGGCTACTAACTAGGAACAAATTTGAAGCAGATGGGTTTCTTTAAAAAATACTAATACCATCATAATATCATGTAGTCTAGTTTGATGATTAGTAATAGAAATGGTATTGTATGTCACAAATCATAAGAGGATTATTGGTGAGACAGGATAACTCATTCCGTTAAAGAATAATCAAAGATATTTGCTAGTCAACCAGAGCCTCAGTGAAGAGTTTGGTATAGGAACTGACAGTGTCAGGATGCTGCATTTGAATGGGGTTATATGTGAATCTCAGTTGGTTTAATTCTTTTCACTTTCTCTAAGATTCAAGTTATGGTGAAGTCAACCCTTCACCTAAGATAGAAAATTTGCTCAAGCATGTTATTGGATGAGGAACATTGGTTCCTAAAGAAAAATTGAGGTACTGGAATTAGAAAGGAAGAATATAAGTTGGTCAGAGTAAAACAGAGATGTACAATGTAGACACAAGGACTTGGGACATAACTTTTCAAACTTTATTTATTTTTGTCTACTTCAGCAACATCTTCTGTCTGTTCAATGTATGTGCTTATGAGTAAGTCACAGCATAGAAAAAAATCGATTATTCCACATAGACAAATGAAAAGGATGTGGCAATTCTAAGAGCAGCCTTCCCTGAGTGGCCGGGAGAAAAAAGGAGTAGAGGTGTTCCTTAGATGTGGGATAATGGCCATCCTCTATGGAGCTATCACCAAACTCCTCAAATTAGGAGTGGATGAGGGCCTCTCAAAAGGTTTGCCTAGTGTTGTGTTTTCAGTTGATATTTATGCTTCAGATGCCCTTACACTATCCACTAGAGCAAGCATGACTACCTAGTAGCCCTGTGTGCATGGTGCTTTGAAAGAGGGAAGGATCAGTGTAGATCAAGGAATAGTGGTTGCAGAAGTTTACAAACAACCGCTTTTGGCAATTGCAATGGAGTCCATGAGGAACCATGCAATAGGGGCCAGGGGGCATTAGGGAAGAAGCAGGAAGCAGGAGGCAGGGTGCAAGGGATTGTGGCTTCCGTGTAATCGACATAAAAGAAAAATTCTTTGCACTTTACCTATTATTCTCAATTCATAGCAGATGTAATGCCTGTTTTCATTTAAGTATATATTCATGTAAACATATGAGTATTATTTTTTTGTGGGAAAGATGAGGACAGGTTTCGCTGCACACATATTAAAGCACATGCTTCACAGGTATGGCACTGGTGTAAAGTCCCTGGGGAAGTATTTAACTTCATAGTTTTGCAGTATAGTTTATGGTTGCATCATATGAACTTTAATACATAATTATTGTTACAGTTAAATGGCAACTTGCAAAATCTAGTACCAGATATAAGTTTAATTTTGATTGATTATATTCAGGTTAGTTTTCAGTGTTAGTATGGATACTAGGTTCTTAATCATTTATATAGGGCAAGTAATTTTTAACTTTAATAATATCAGTGGTTTCAGAATGTAAATTTCTTTAAAATGGAGCATGCAGAAATTTCTCTTCATTGCTTTAGCTTCATGAATTTGTAAGACACATATTGCTCTTCATTCTTGTTATTATTTGTGAGATAGAATAATGCAATATGCAACTATTGCGTGTAGCCCACTCTAGCTTTCAACTCCCTACAGAGCTGCAGATGGCCCTGTACTTCTGATCTCTTTGTATTGATCTCCAAAGTACTGGAATTATAGATATGTATCACTGCGCTTTTGTTCTACACATTTCCTTCTAAACAATATTTTTAGAGTATTTTAAGTAACTGAGTTGGATCTTACAAATATGTTTTTCCATCCTTGCCATATTTTAAATAACTGAAGTATTTGTATGAGGGACATTAATTAAATAATATTTCAGCAAATAAATATATTGTGAATAATAAAAAAATCAGGTAGTCAGGAGTAATTTCATTACTTTGATAAAGTTCAATATTGGCAAAAAACTTTGGTAATGCACTAAGAGCATAGATTATTTTTCAGTCATTCATAAGGTGGTGTGGTCATACATCACATACATTAGATATAGAGTGAATGAATAGTAGCAAACACAATCTTTACAAGAATTTAATTAAGGAAAGCATTTCAGTGCTTGCATGGCTGTCATGAAAAAGTTGTCTATGAGTCCACAGCGTGCCATCATTGTCCAGGAGGAGAGTAGTTTGGGCCCTATGAGCTACAGGAAGCATACATAGCATCTTTATTGCAATAGTCACATGGTTACACAGTGTGCATGTTAAAGACTTTTCAAGACCATATAAACAATTAAACTGCTCCCTTAGTTACTACTCATTTGGGGTTATTGAGGGGGAAAAAAGAATTATTTTCCTATTTTTGCAGCCTGAAGGGAAGTATTCAAGTGAAATATATTTTTCGACAGCCCAATAGAAGATTCATGCCTTATTATCTGAGATGAAGAATGGGAATTAGAAATTACTTTTTTGTCCTTAAATTTTGTATTTAATATTTTATGGCTTTTAAGTGGGTAATAAATAATTTCATAATAATTCAATATTTATGGAATGCTTTTAACAAAATTCAATGTAATTCCACAAAATGACAGGCACGGGGGAAAAATGTGCCTGAAGATAATTGGACTAGCTGCACAACTGTAGTAAAGATATTTTCTCTTTTACTAGAAATACTGATGGGAGATTGGAGAGACGGCTCTCTTGTTCTTGCACAGGCTTTGGGTTTGGTTCCCAGCAACTCTGTCATAGTTTATAAATGCCTGTAACTTCTATTTCAGGGGATCAAAACTCTTTTTCAGGTCTCCATGGGCATCGGGCATAGGTATGGTGCAGATACATACTTGGACACAAAACACGAATGCATATAAAATAAAAGCAACTAATCTTCAAAAATTGTAATACTGATGCCCTTCTAAGAAAAGATTTTCAATGGCTACAGCAGATGACCAGTTTTATATTAATGAATCAAAAAATCTGATCTATAAAAGTTTCCTTCTGTCTTTGATACGCTCTAACGAGATGAAGTAAAAGTTTGAAATTGAACTCATTTTGAACAACTTCTATAGACATTTGTCCATCTTAGTTTTTATTGTCATATTAATATAACCTAGACTCACTTGAGATGAGGGAACCTTAACTAAAGAATTGCCTTAACTAGTCTGTCTGCAGACATCTTTGTATAGCATGTCTTGATTGACAACTGCTGTGGGACGCCTAAACGTTTTTAGGCAGCATCATGGGTCCCAGGGCATGTAAGCAAGGACTGAATAGAAAGGTAGCCAAGCAGGAGCCAGTGAGTGAGTCAGCCAACTGCATTCTTCTGTGGTTTCTGCTTGAGTTCCTGTCCTGACTTCCCTTAATGGTGGACTGTGACCTGGAAGTGTAAGCCTAGAAAATCCTTCCCTCCCCTATGTAGTTTTTGGTTTCATGTTTATCACAACAACAGAATAAAACTAGGAGAATATTTCATGATTTAACTATTTAAATGTTTGTGAGATGTGAGGTGAAAAGAAATAACTCTAAGACACTCTCCAGAACCTCTTGTTGTGTGAAACATGATATTGCCTTTAAACATTGTGATATTAAACATTGAGTTAACTGCAAATTTTTTAATCTCAATGTTACATTTTTTTTTTTTTTGCTCAAAATATGTTTCTTTTCTCTGGAAATGCAGTGAAGTAGAATAAAACCCAGGGTTTGCAGTTTGGCAAAATCAGACACCTCTTGGAATCATTGAACACCTGGGTTTTCCCAGTGGGCTGTATCACTGCCCATCCACAGACAGCAAGGAGGCAATTATCTCTTTTCTTCTCTTTCTACCTTTTGAGAAAAGCTGTTGATGTATAATAATTGAATTTTCCTGAGGTGTCTAAAGAAGAAAGGGCATGCCATCAAGAAGTGTAGCTAGAGACTCAGCATTCGTTTCTCTCTGTAATTTAAAAATCGTTTTGGATATGTAAGGCATAAATGATCACTATTTAAATATTATTACAATTCAAACAGTGCACTGCCTTCCCATCTCTAATGGGGAAAATGCTGCAGATAATTTTGAAACCTTTAGGAGCCTGTTGACTAGTTTCATAACCAAAGACCTCCAAGAAATTAAATTTTTTATCAACTGTGTCAATACCATTAAAAATACTTAGTGTTGTTAAGAGTTGAACTATATAGAACTGACATGTTAGATACTGTTGTTGTGATCATTTTATTTACTAGATGCTGTTTTTGATGTCCTTAGAAATCCATACAAAAGTTATTTCCTGTGGCTTATTAATTTTCAGTGATAAAACTATATTGAGTAGAGTAAGTGTCCCTCATTTTATGTTTCTCTTCTATTTTTTATTGATTGATGTTGGAGTCTAGTCTTTCTTTTTTAATTAAAATTTAAGAAGTTGAATTAAAATATAATTTCATCATTTCCCTGTTCCCTTTCCTTTCTCCAGTTTCTCTCATGCATGCCACACTTTTGTTATCTCTCGAAATTATGATCTCTTTTAAATTTACACAGTCACACACACACACACACACACACACACACACACACACACACACACAC
>CAJQZJ010009649.1:828952-847758 GCA_907164525.1 Lophiomys imhausi | reverse complement strand
ACACACACACACACACACACACACACACACACACACACACACACACAGCACATGCACCACCTAAATATATATAGAGAGCCTGTGTAGTCCTTTTAGTTTTACTTCAGTGTTACTATTTCAGGACTCTCCACTCCTCTAGGTATTGAATGTCTCATCCTTGTGAAGACTGTTTCTCACACATTTGTTGTTTGCTTGTAGTACTTTGTGTATGAATGGGGACCTGTACATTTCCCCCCTTTAATGTTAGTATGCCTATTGGTGTTGTAATTATTCAGGTCTTATTTAGGTACCTATATTGTTGAAGTTCCTTGTCATTTCTTAGGGACACAATCTTGCAGCTGATTTTCTGGTTCTCTGGCTCTTGCAATCCTTCTACCCCAACTGTCATGATGTTTCCTGGTCTTTCTTTCATTGAAAATACTAAAATTCATTCTTATGCATATACCTTGATGCACAGGTTTCTTTAGGAAGGGCTGCTGGGACTCAGGAGATGATATTAAATGTCTCCCAGAATTATTGGCTACTCCTATTACAATTATTTTTATATGCTTTGGTTGATTCATAAGGTGATCTGTGGTTAGTATTGAATCATTACAAAATTTCTGATAATTAGTTATACAATAGTATTCCAGAGAAAGCAAACAAATAACAAAAACAAGACAAAAATACCAAAACAAAACAAAAGCACGCAAATTCTGTTTTTTATTTTGTTTTGAGAGAGGGGGGGAGAGAAGGAGAGGGGAAAGGAGAAGGGAATGGAGAGAGAGAGAGAGAGAGAGAGAGAGAGAGAGAGAGAACATGAAGGGTGAGAAGGATCTATGAAAGCATTTTCTCAAAAATATGATGTATGGAAGAAAATTTAAATAAAAACTAAATTAAAATATTGGTGAAAGAGTGATAACAAGTCTATTATCAAATAAACAAAACAATAAAATTATTCTAATGAATTACATTGTATCTACTTGGTAGAAAAATATGTTTGTTTTGTTTGTTTACCTTTTTGCTTTTTTTTTTTTTTACAAGCCATTACTTCCTAGTTACATGTGTCTGATAAATAGTCACATATTGGTTTCAAGAGGTATTTGTCACCTTTTGTTTGTCTTTTCACTCACTGTCACCTTTATGTAGTGGAAGTTTATTTGTTTTGCCATTTATATGGAACGGTCTTGTTTAAAAATCTAAATCTAATCCTACTATAAAGTTACAGGTGATTTTTTTTTTAAATTTTTTTCCTGGAAGTTCTAATAATCTTCCCTGACTATTAAGAGATTTAGCTCATCTGTTTGTTTTCAACTGAGAAGATATTTCTAATAAATATTTATTTGTATGGCTGGCTAATTACACCCAAACTATCTTTTTTTTCTCTCTTTGAACTTTCAAGTCACTGTGTTTCTTTTTTTTTTAATTTATTTATTTACAGGTTACATCTCCATCACAGTGTTCTCTTTCCACCCCTCCCAGTCCTGCCCTGTCTTTCTATGTAATTAGTGCTGGATCTGTCTGAGGGTTCTGTCCACCATTCCTAGGCACATCCCTCTCTAGAGAGCATTGACTGGCAGAGTTTGTTGGTTATTGGTTCCTGGAAAGAAATATTTGACATGCATAACCTCAAGGAGGATATACTGATTTTGGAGCATGGGTTCAGAAGTTACAGCCCATGGTCAGTTGGTTTCATCAATTCTATGTTTGATTTGAGACATTTTGAGAATATCATTGCAGAAAAGTGTAGTGGAGCAGAGATGTTTACTGGTAGCCATGTAAGAGGGGAAGGGAAAGGGGTAAGAACTACAAAGCCTAAGTTTCCAAGGCACACCCCAATGACATACTTTCTCCAAGAGGCCCAAATGCCCAATGTTATACCACATCCCTAAATATCATGACCAGCTAAGATCCAAGCCTTTGGAATAGTTTGTATTTAAACCATAACACATAACACATAACACATGGCTCTCTGAAAAATAAAGACAACTGATAATGATAATTTCTTTGTTCCTATCTTAGATTTCATCTTTTTCTTGTTCAGTATCATGTGAGTTGTAGGCTGGCCATAAGTGGTCTGCATCATCTTCATTACCTACCTAATCTTTTAGTGTTAGCATCATGCAGAAATGTTCAATTTTGTCACAAACTTTTGCTGCATTTCTTAGGTAATTATATGATTATTAACCTCCCTGCTGAAACAATTAATTTATGAATTTGTGTATATTTAACCATCTCTGTGTTCCAGAAATAAATACTGCAATATTATGGTATCATTTTAATGTGCAAGTGAAGTCAGCTTAGTCATTGTTAAAGAATTTTGCATCTATGTTTTTCAGGGATATTTATTTACAAATTTCTTATTTTGTCTTGTTTTTACAAGGTTGATGCAGGACTCATCAGCTGACTTTTTTTTCTGTTTATTATACAGTGACATTCTTGTTTTCTTATTTTATAGTTTTTGGTTCATGGTTTGTTTTTATCTAGTTCAGGATGGTGCCAGTAGAGCCTTTGGTTTCCATGTGCATGAACTGTCCCTTCACTGCAAGTGTTCCTTGAGTGAAAAGGTGATGGGATGATATTATATATTCTAGATGTTAATTAATTGGTCCTAGAGGCCTGCTTGCTGTCTGTTATTTTGTTTTCTAATCATTGTCTCTGATTGGTTGAATAAGTGTTGAGGCCTAAGATTGGGCAAAGACAGAAGTAGGTGGGACTAAGGTGCCTGCTTCTGAAGCAAAGGGGTTTATGAGTAGTAGAAGCCTCCAGAAGAAGAGCAAGAAGCAAAGAGCAGGAAGGAAGACACACGCCATGGGTTAGAAAAAAGAACCTAATTACATGTGGCCTGGAACATCAGCCTAGCATGGAGAATAACAGTCCAGGGGACATATGTATACATGGGGTTATATTTGGAAAATAGAATTAAGAGCTAGCTTAGATAGGCTAAGAATGCACAATCCAGACCAAGGCTTGTTAAAATCCACCAGGTCTCTGTGTGCCCATTTATAATGGTGGGTTAGGGATTAAAACTGCCAACTCATTAACTTTAATGAAAATACTGGTAAATAATTTAATTACTGAATGTCTACAAAAAGGATTCCTTGCCTGGGAAGTATCTCAGTGGGTAGAATATTTCTGATACAATCATGAAGACCTGAATTTAAATCCTCAGAACTTACTGAAAAACTGAATACTGAAGCACATGTTTATAACTCCAGCATTCCTACATTGAGATTGAAAGCAGAATCAGGAGACTCTTTGGAGGTTCTTGGGCCACACAGCATGGTGTATTCAGTCGTGAGCAGGAGACTTTTGTCTTGAACAGGTAGGAAAAAAAAAGACCCCTGAAATTTTTCTTTTAACCTTCACATATACACTGTAGTGAGTGTTCACACAATACTCACACTGAATATGTATGTTTATACACATATACACCATACATACAATGATAAAGATGTAAAGAACCAAAACATGCTATTACCTAATAACAAGGAAAAGAGAAGTTTTACAGAGGTACCAAACTATCATCATTATCCTGCATATTTCTTTTTATCAGATTTCTAAATTCTCATCTGGTGCCATTTTCTTTTCTTTCAGCTTTAAAAATATTTGTAATGATTATATTCTTGTCCCTGTGTACCTTCCTAAACTTGCCTGCTTGTCCTTTTTGATACTCTGAAAGGCCCAATTCCCCTTACACTCTAAGTTGTTTGAGCTGGCTGTCTTTTCTATTTAAAATCCATATAAATGTTTCTTTTTTTTCAGGTCTCATCTTAAATGTCACCTCTCTAAAAATCCCTGCTACAAATTTAAAATCATCTAATACCACTTTTCACATTTTTCCTGAATTTTTTCTTATTCAAAGAACTTAGAAATGCCTGGAATTGTCTCCTCTCTGCTACAATATGGTTTCTATCATAAACAGGAAACATGATTTAGTTAAAAATTATACCATGAACATTGGGGATCTGCACATGCCTGGCATACAGCAGGCTCTCTTGTGCTAAAGAAATCTCGGTAACAAATTAGATAATAAAAGCCTCCCCATATACCTTCTAGTTATTGTTATATTCATGTGTAACATTTTATAGTTTCTAACAGTTTTTATCAGACTCACATTTATCATGTGACAGTCACAAGGCTGTGCAAACCATCCCAATTTTTTGCTACAATTACATTGAGTTGTTCACATGCAACAGTCCACTGCTCTGACTTTTTATATGTACTTGCCTGGTGATGAGAAATTTTGTGCTTAACATAGATTATGACAGCCATATATACCTTTTCTAGGACTAAAAGTGACACATAAGGAAGCAGTTACCATGTTAAACTTAGATTCTTCAATAATGCAAGCAAGTTTCCTTTATAAGAGTCAAAACTAAATGTCACAACTCCTTTTCCCATTTTCAGAATTTTTAATGTTTATTTCTACAAAACACTTTGTTCACACTTTGTATTCTGTTTCTTTCTGAATTCGTTACATTGTTCAGTGATGCTTAAGTAAAATCAAATGCCTTTTTAAAATTTTATTTTAATTTTGAGAACTTTATACATGAGTATTGAATTTGCATTGCTCCATTCCATCTCCCAGCTCTTCCCATGCCTGACTTCACTCCTTAATTCAAGATGTGTTCTTCTTTAATCATTATTTTTACACATATACACCTGTGTATATACATGCATATACAAAAACTGAGTCATTTTTACATTGTTTGTGTATACATGTATCCAAGGCTGAACATGTGAGACTAGACAACCCATGTAGGAGCTCATCCCTGGAGGGATTCTCCCTGTCTTTGCAACCATTTACCACCTATTTTTCTTCATCTTTGGGTAGAGCCTTGTGCAATTTTCCATATCCATATTGGTATGTCAACTGGTGTCATTAGGCTAGTTTTGTTCAGGCAACCATATTGTTGACAGTGCATGGGTACATTTTCCCAGTCATTGCTAGGGGAAACTATCCTAGCAGCAGGCATCTTGGTCCTCTGGCTCTTACAATCTGTCTACATACTTTCCTGCAATATTCCCTGACCACTTGGAATAGATGTTGCGTTGCAGATGTATCAAATGAAGTTAGGCACCTCACAGGCACTTATTCTCTGCTTGTTGACCAGCTGTAGATTTCTGTAATAGTCTCCTTGTGTTGCAAAAAGAAACTTCTTTGATAAGTGTGAAAGCATATAAGGATTTAATGATAAGTATTTAGAATGTAGTTAGAAATCACATTAGTTTAGAAAAATAGCAGTAGTAGTTTCTCCTCTATGGTCCATAATCTCTCTAATCACAGTAATTGGAATGATACTTCTTGAATTCATCTGACCCTTAAGTATGTATTTATCATTTTATCAAGTCTACAAATGAAAAATGTATAATAATCTATGTTCAGTAAAGCTTGAGCACTACCAAAATTAACTTCCAAAATGTCTTCCCTTCAAGTTTCTTTTTCTAGCAAAAGTGGTGTTTCAGTTAGATTTTTCTGTATAACACATTTGTAACAATATTATTTTTTTAAACAACAAAAAATTATTAGCATGTGGTATTGCTAATATCCAGGCCCAGGACCTTTGGGGGTTGGGGTGAGCTGGTACAGTCAATGACACAGACACCAGACGTCCTGTCAGTGGCAGAAGCAGACTCATTTATTCCAGTAAGGGGATGCTCCTTTGTACCCTCCACCCAGTGTCCCATTACCCCCATTCTAATTTCAGGCTGCTGCTGTGGCTCTTCCTCATTGGCTCGTGTCTCATTACGTGGTGTGGCATCATCAGTCTCCAGGCATGTATGGGCAGGTCTCAAGCAGGCTCCATGTGGAAGCCCAGCCATGCATGGACACTGTTTAGCAGCAGGCCTTGTTTCTGCTCAATGGCAGGCCTTGTTCCTCCTACATATTCACCAGTTTGCTTTTATTTTTAATTTTTAGCAACTCTGTGGGAACTAGAGTTCTTATGCTCTGATCTTGTTGACCCCACCTCAGGAACCCACAGTATAACTGACCATGCCTGTCTTATGTTGACTTGCCAGACAGACTCTTACCTGTCATTTGCTACCAGTCCTCAAAGGGTGGCATCCCTGGAGAGTACATAGCATGTGTAGGGTATTAAACAAAGGCTTCATTGATCCCCGTGAACCAGGCCTTGAGTGGGCTGTGGTCTGAGTGCTCCAGAGTCATGAGAACCTGTAGGGTAGTTTTGTTGATGGAGCTTTGCCGGGCAATGTGCTGTATAAGACACTTAAGCAGAGTGATTAATATGACCATAATCCCTCCAATCATGTCATAGGCAACTATCCAGGAGGGGGGAATCAAAGAATATTTTGATATTATTCTATACCTCTTTTGTAAACTCCATATTGAGGGAAAGCACTGGGACCCTGGTCTCATTGAGTTTAGAGATGCTTTCCCTGAGCAGAACAGAATAATTGAGGAACTTGTTTGACCAAGTCTCCTTTATGTAATGAGAGAACTGTAGGCGTGCTTCAGTGAAATTACACACTTGGTAGGGGGTAAGACATATAGCACAGAATCTGGGGGTCACAGGCCGGGATAGGCATGTCTCTTACCACTGCCAGTTCTTGGGCGAAGGGATCAATTTGTTGTAAGATATAGATGGCTTGATAAAGGTGTTGATTTAGGACTTTCTGCATTCAGAGCCCCTTAGCCAATTTGGATATTACATCATTAATGGCCGCTGCTGTGGCTGTCTCTGTCAGGGCAATGGCCGCTGTAGCCACCCCAGGAATGCTTGCTATAATAGCAGCAATAATTGAGGCTGTAATGCCAAAATCCCTTCTTACCTGATATTGGGGCTGCAGGTGGGTCTGAGTCATCAATGTGATGGCATGGAAATGAGTTGTATTGACAACAGGGACTCAGACAGTAGCCGGTTCTCTCATTAAGATGGCTGCCATCGAGTATCCCAGACAGGAGACTGTAAGTGAGCATGTCTCGTGAAACCAATTAAGGATATGCGTAGTATAGAAGCATTGGTAACCAGAAAAAGGAAGGGGGGCTGAAAACAGACTAAGGTAGCCTTCCAGCCAATTTGGTTAATTTGAGTTACATTCACATCAATTTGTCCAGTCCATTGTTTAGTACACTTATTATGGAAGAAAGTCCCATTAAAGAGATGACCACCTCTTAAGAGTGTTAAGGGGTGCAAATTGAGACAACTGGTCCCATATAAGTCCCATTTGCCCATGATAGAGTCATACTGGGATCACATGGGCTTTCTGTTAACATGTGGGGTAATGTTGGAGACATTATTTGAAGTGAATCTCCACATTCCAGGTGTGAGATTATTATTGGATAGTATTGGATAATCTCCAAATGACCTGGAGGCTAGAGCAGGTTGGCAATGTTCCCAGGGGATAGGGGGGCCCTACGGAAGTAGGTATCCTTGGACATCGAGGTAAAGGCAATCATGATATTGTTGGAGGATGTTTTGAGGATTTGTAGTCAATGAGGGGAACCTATGCCCAGCATGGTCCTGTTGGTGGTGTTGCCAAGAAAGTCCCCTGTGGTCGTATTATATAACCATACACAAGGACCGGTGGAGGAGATAATTGTGGTAAAGCAAAGAACTTTGTTCATGGGCCAGGTGCCTCCTAGATTTTGTGTTGTGCGAGTTCGATCTGTGAAAGGAAATCCCAGACTTACGTTGGAGGAAAATAGAACTGGGTATGTAGGGGAATCAATAGCTATGGATAAGAGAACAGGGGTAGTGGGGACAAGGGCCTATAGATTCTCTGCTGAGGTAGGGCAAATTAGGAGCAAGGAGCAGATGACATATGTTACCCCTTTTGGGTCTCTTCTTCCTCCTTTCCCAGTGTTTTATGGTCCATGGTAGACTGTACACCCCATTGTGGCACTCTGTGGAAAAACACAAGTACAACCTCACCCTTGTGTCAACAAGAAGGTGAATGGTTGCCACTTGGCTGTCAGGAACTCCCTTCACCTTACAATGGCAAAGGGATGTCTCCAGGAAAATAGTCCCAGTGCTTGTAAGCTGGACTCAACCCATGATCATCAAAGGTGAGCAAATTCATGTGGAACATAGCCTCTATCAGGGCCAAATGTGGGTTACATTTGGATTCCGGAGAAGTGACTTGGATTCTGGAGAAGTGACCTGTATCACTAATTCCCTTAAGGTCTGAATAGATCTCCTAACCATTGCCTGACCTTGATGATTGTAAGGGATCCTGAAAGTATGGGTAATTTTCCATGAGAGGACAAACTCATTGAATTATTGGGAGGCATATGCTGGGCCATTGTCTATCTTTAGGGCCCAAGGAATCCCCATGACAAGCATAGCTGATGTCATTGCCTTAATAGCATAGGAGGCATTTTTTTTCCTGCCATGGCCACAGCATATACAAAGGAGGAGCAAATATCCACTACCATGTGGAAATAAATAAGGTTGCCAAAGGATGGATGGTGAATCACATTCATTTGCCGGATGGCGTTTGGAAGCAAACCCCTAGGGTTAACACCGCTCCTACTAAGGGGCTGAATGGTGCAAGGGGTGCACACATGGTGCAAGATCTGGTGAGTTGCTTGCATTGTGTGTCAGATAACTCAGGCAAGAGTTTATGCAAGTTTTGTGAGAGGAAGTGAAACTGTTGGCACAGGGCTCATGTCTGTTACAACAGCTCAATGTCCATAGCCATGAACATGGTGTCAGTTCTTCTATTTCCCTTGGCCAGGATTCCTGGCAGCTAGTATGAGATCTGATATGGGAGATAAACCAAGGACATGCCCTGTTCTCCAGGGCTTTTTGTAAGCCCTTGAGAGAGCACATGTATGGGATTAGCATCCTTTATGTGAGAGAATGCCAGAGTCCTGATAGCTTGTATTGCATATTGACTGTCTGAGAAGATATTAACAGGTTCTAACAGGGATGATTCAAAGACCTTTAAGAGGCCCAACAATTCACCTAATTGCACTGACCCTGGGTTTGGAAGGACATAGGTGATATCCTTTGTCCCTGGTCTTTGTAAGAAAATCCCATACCTTTGTCTATTTGCATCTGAAAGGGCTAGTGTTGCTTAGGGATTGGACTAGATCTGGGAAGGCTATAGGGCCTGATCTCAATGGAGAGATGAGGAAGTACTGCTAAGCACTTATCAGGCAGTGAGTGGTTGTCAAGGATGCCTTGGGAAGCCTGTGACCATCTCCTGAAAGCTTAATGAATCTGCCCAAAGCCTCTGGGAATATTTTAAGGAAAATGGTAATATTATTCTATCAGGTTCGTTATTATCAGTTTGCCTTGCTAGGGCTCTGGCCTTAAGGGAAAGTCTGAAAACAATCTCAAATTTAGAGGTTACCTTGTGAATATCTAGTTGGCTTGGTGAAGCCACAGAAGGGGACCATCTTGCCGTAGGCCCCCAGGACACCTATAAGGAAGGGTCCACATGATTATTGCTAATAAGGGTCTCTCAGGGTCATGCCTACCCTGTTCAAGGTGGATAGACATGT
Source organism: Lophiomys imhausi (assembly GCA_907164525.1). NCBI lineage: Eukaryota > Metazoa > Chordata > Mammalia > Rodentia > Muridae > Lophiomys > Lophiomys imhausi. The sequence continues at coordinate 838,304 of CAJQZJ010009649.1, read as the reverse complement.
CATCATCTTGCACAGGAGGTCCTTGTCTTCCGTGGGAGCTTAATTTTTGCAGAGGGGGTGTCTGGGCCCTCCTAGAGGGAAAGGCATGTCTCATTTCTTGATCTGGTATAGATAAGAAGAGTTTGAGCCAATTAATGGTCCTGCAGAACTATTGCAGCTCTATGAGGGAGTAAGACTTTTGTGGAATGTTGAATGTTAATGGCCTGATCTTCTCAGCAATGGAGAATCCTAAGAAGGCATAAGGGACAGTCTGGATCTCTTCTTGGGAGACTCACAGTTTACATTTCTCCAGATTATCTAACAATTGAACAGTGATCCTTTTTAAATGAGATGAATTGAGATGAGCTAACATAATATCATCCATGTAATGGACAATTAGGACAACTTTGGGTAATCCTTGCTTTGCCTCAGCAACATAAAACTGGCAAACAGTGGGAATAGTTTTCATCCCTGTGGAAGAACAGTCTACTGATATATATCTCTTTGCAGGTTTTTCCATATTGGATTCCCAGATTGTAAAAGCAAAGCAGCATTTGTCTTGTTCAGCCAGAGGAATTTGAAGGAAACAATCTTTTATATCCATAACCATAATATAGTATGAGGGTGGGATAGCACTAGGGTGTAGCAACCCAGCCTGAGTAGTCTGCATTTTTTCTATTTGTTAATTGATTGGTCTTAGATCTTGTAACAGTTTTTATTTCCCAGATTTCTTTTTTATAACAAAAATGGGTGTATTATGTCTGCTTGTTGAGTGCTCTAAATGACCTACATTAAATTGTTCCTCGACCAATTCCTTAAGGGCAGTGAGCTTAGACTCAACAATAGGCCACTGATCCACCCAAATATCAGCATCAGACTGCCAAGCCAAGGGTACGTGGTCAGTTACTGCAATGAAGATTGGCCTTGACTGGGCTGTGGCTTCTAGAATTTTGAGTGGTCCTTCTGCTGGCAGCCCTAGAGGTTGAAGTCATTCTGAACCGTGATATCATTGTGAAAGGTCCTTTCATCAGTTGTAAGAACAACTCCCATGTCCTCAAGGATGTCTCTACCCCAAAGGTTATAAGGGACACCAGCAACTATAGGGAAAAATGAACCTTGGTTCCCCATCTAGGTCCTTCCAGCACACAGACATAGAGTTCACCTGTTAAGCTGTTGGACACCCACACCAGTAATAGTAGGGCCAGGTTTGAATTTCCAGGGTGGGAATCTCAGAGCCTTAGTTTCAGTAGTGACAGTAATGTCTGTTCCAGTGTTGATTAGCCCCTTTACTGGAAAGCCCACTATTCTAAGCTCTCTCTCTTTTCTTCAAGCTTATTGATCAGATGTAAATTCTCAGCTACCATACCTGCCTGCCTGCTGCTGTGCTGCTGCCATGGGACTCTAACTCCCAGAAATTGTAAACAAACCCACAATTAAATGTGTGTGTGTGTGTGTGTGTGTGTGTGTGTTTATAAGTTGCCTTGGTCATGCTATCTCTTAGTAGCAATAGCAAAGTAACTAAGACATCAACATTCATTCATGCAACCTTAATAAGGATTTCACTACAATGTACTTACAATTAAACTAAAATGGGAAAAGTCCAAAAGACATTAGAATTGGGTGATTCCCCTCTTACTGTTGGGGCTGAGGCATGCCCCATTTGGAGTTTAAAGTGTTGTCCGATTGCTCAGCAATCTGGGATATGCAGTCTCTTGCCAAATTGATTCCTTTATTATAATTTGAGCATTTAGTTCTAGGCCTATGATAAGTCTATACGTAAGTGACTGAGTGTGCATCCCCAGCAAGTTCTATCAGGGAATCCAGCCTGTTGTGGGCAGGCTAGGACCCTTCTGGGTGGAGGTGAACTGGCACAGAATCAATGACACAGAGTCTGATAAGTGGCAGAAACAAATTCATCTATTTCAGGAAGGGGATGCCCCCTTTATATCCTCTGCCCAGCCATCCCATTGGTCCCACTGCAGCCTGCTGCTGTGGCTCATCCTCATTGGCTAGTATCTTATTACCTGGTGTGGCATCATCAGTCTCTGGGCATGTCCGAGCAGGTCTCAGGCTGGCTCCATGTGGAAGCCCAACCATGTATTCATACTGTTTAGCAGCAGACCATATTCCTGCTCAGTGGCAGGCCTTTTTCCTCCTACAGTGCAGTACTTTATGTTGGCAATTCGTCCAGGGAGGTTGGGCAATTCTCCAAGTAACTCAGAGGCTCAATTTGAATGGACTCTTAGCCCTATTGTTGACTGCACTTATGGGGGAAACTGGACTGTATAGCCCCTCATTGGTTATCCTAATTAGTCACAAGGAAGCTGGATTTGAAAAGCCGCAGGAAATACTACCATGCACCATCAAGTCTCTGACCCATTATGCTTCCTAGGGTTCTATTGGTTGATATATATCACATTGTCAAAGCCTGAGAGGAAGAGGTAGAGAAGTAAACGCTTAGTAGGAGGGGCTACAAAGGTGCATTGTAGTGGACCACTTAAATACGAGTGTGGGGGGGGAAGTAGTGGTGCTTTTGTTTTCTTTTACAGTTTCTTAAAGGAGGTTTCTGAAAATTGGGCACTGGAATTAGAATCTCCAAATTTAATCACCTACTAACTTTTGTAATTAGTCCACATGTATTCTTATCCAATCACTGGTTATTTCACTTTGTTGAACTTAAGAAACTCATATGTGCCTTTGAACATATAGAGTTCAGCATACTTTCTTTCTCCCATTCTGACCCATTAGGAATGAAGTCCAAGTACATGTTATTACTTTTTAAATTTCCAATGTTTTGTGATGAGGGAGATCTAGAATGATAGCATTTTTCTGAAGATAGACTGAAATGGTATATAGGATTGTCCCTCTGGACAAGAGGAAATGCATGGCAGAAAGCTTATATTTTGAAATTTCAGGTTTTATTGGAAAAATGGAACCAAAGAATCAATAACTTTTTTTTTTTTAACCTCTGGGGATAAGGGTCTGAAGTTACAACTTCTGTTTAACCATTTTTCAATTTTTCTTTTGTATAAATACATGATATTTTAGAAGTGTGTGTTGCAGATTTAGACTGTGGTGCTGTAGTAGATAGCACTGGGCCTCCTGTGAATCAATAGCAGCCCTTGAATGGAATCTTTGTTTAAAAATATCTTTCTTATCAATTTTGAGCTGTGTAATTTCACAGAGAGAACAACTGAAATAGAGAAATGATGAGTTAGAACATTTTATTCCAAGGTATATCTGTGTGGCATGCTTAAGTAATGAAAAGGTTAGTTACATTTAAATTTATTTCTTGGCCAACATTTTATTTATATGAAAATGATAAGATAATTATTTGATAACTTATCTTTTACTGGCAGTTTTCTAACATAGTCCCTTATAGATCTGACTTTTGTCTCATTAAATATAGGTTAGCAATATGCCAAGTAGGTCATCACAAGCACTTTCAAACCTCTATATTGAAATTCTATGAGAACTGTGTGTCATCTTAGGTGAGCATATGGTTAAAAAATAAAAGAGCTCAATTTAGTTACAAAAAGCTTTAGAGAGCTACATCTGTTTCTTGATAATACTCGAATGGGATCTGAAGAGCAGAGTGGGCTTAAGATCCCATGGCTCTATCTGGTTGTTTGATTATTGGGTTGCGACTCAGGATTTGTCCTTAATAAAATCTCAGAGGAAAGAAACCTCTTCATGTAACCACTGGTAGAAAATCCTGGGAATACTTGTGAAGTGTTCCACCTCTGGAGACAGACTAATTAAACAGTTCTATTATCATCTAATAACAGAGTCCCAGGGTGCTCTTTGCCATTTACTATTCCAAAAGCATAATGAAAACTGAAAATATTATTTGTTCCTTCATATGTCTTATACAGAAAACACCAGCATGTCATACGTCTGCTGCTAAATCATATGCTTTGGTGGCTTTGGTGCCTAATTGAAAGCATGGTGGATTCATCTATAATCCTGGTACGGTCAGTGCTTGCTTTGTTTAACTGATGTAGAGTTTGTTTCTGGTGGATTCATCTATAATCCTGATGCGGGTCAGTGCTTGCTGTATTCAACTGATGTAGAGTTTGTTTACATTGTTATTTGAAAGTAACCCCATTGCAACCTATATTTTATTTTATAGATATTAGCTTTACCATCTTGTCTTGAATTGCATTTTATATCTAGCAGATATCAAGGACACTTCCACTTTGGAAAACTATTGTAAAAATATAGATTAAGAATGATGTCAACCTTGTAATCTAGATACCTTGGCTTAAGTCCCCCCTTTCAACATCAATATATTGAGGACCTTAAAATCTCAAATTTTGGGTATGTAATCCACAAGTAAACCTCAGGAGAAAAAAACATAAAGAAAACTACAATTGAAAATAAAATAGTGAAATCATTCAAAAACAAGCAAACAAACAAAGAAAAGGAAGATGTCTTTGAATGCCATATTCTACAGATCTCTTGAGGTTTTTGAAGACCACCTATCTATCTCCATATATTTGGATAAGCTTGTCTCTTAGCAACTTGATTTCTGATTAACTTAGAAAATAACTGTGGTAGACTAACCTAGTACCTAACAAAATGATATGCTTGAATGACTATTAGTTTGCATTTATTAATTATCCTGAACAATTTATGACAGTTGCTAACAGAAGGTCGAAACTTCAAATTTCATTTTTAAGCATTACCTAGGTACAACACCTTAAAAAGAGTTAACCTTAATTTTATATCAATATACAAAGATCAATACCAATGTAGCCAAATATAATCTTAATTTTGTATCAATATACAAAGGCACAAGAGCATATTCAATAACCTGTCCCTTTTTCTTTATCATTGAGACATGTCAGCTCTTGACAGCATCCTCTATTCTTTTCCAAGTAGATTATGAGCATAGAAGAATCTCCAATTGGAGATGGTTGCATTAGTGGCAAGCCTGTCACTTGGCAAGAAAAATCCCTTGCTTCTGTAGATACACTGCTGTCCAAAAAGGACAAAACTTGGAAGCAGGTAAGTCGACAGCCTAGCTCTGCCAAGACAGGATAGGCAAGTCCTTCATAATTTCTGCTTTACAATTAATGTCTGTCAGAGAAACAGGGCCAAAAGGCTGAAGATTGATGCTGTAATGTATGGAGAGAAAATGGGAACTGTCCAGGAAGCCAGTTGTCTGCCATTTCTTACTTTTGGAAGCTGCTGGTCCTGCACTTCCTGTATAATCAGATATATTTCTCCTTCTCAGGTCTCTGATGTGGTTGATGACTAGATAGCTATAGTCTCATAGTTAAATTTTGAGTTGTTTAGGAATCAAGAGGGTGTTCTGGGTCTAAGAAGATGTTTTTAAAATTGTGATGCAAGTTAGTATGAAAGCTGAGTTAGATATAGAACTTTAAACTCATGGTGATGGTTGGATAGTAGAATGTTAAAGTCAGGTGCCAAATACATATGGACTGGACATTGGGAATGTATGCTAAGCCTTATAATTTTCATAATTGTGGACTAATTATTTTTGTTGTTTTGTATTGTATTTGTTGTTATAAGAGAAAGAGCCATTTGTGGGACCGAAAGGGGAAGCTGTTGGGGAGAAAAAGATATACCTTAAACTTTAAAAAAAAAAAAAAGGAAGCAGATAGGGAGTGGGAGGGGGAAGAGAGTGGGAGGGTGAAACCAAAGTGGGGAGTAGGAAGGGGATTGTGAGTGAGATATAAGTTGAAGAAATTAAACAAGCAAACAAACAAATAAATGAAAGATGTAATCACTCAAGAACAAATATTAGGCTTTATTAGTTTGATAAAAATTGGCTGTTCTTTAATTTTATAAGAGGCTGAATGAATTGGATTTAAATCTACATTTGAGTGTAAGGACTTTCTATAAAATACAAGCTGATATTGATTAACTGCTGAGGCTGAAAGTACCTGTTTAATCATTCATTCACCTACCTCATCCTTATGAAAGTCTATTTAGTCTTAAATAAGAATTGAGCTATGTTAATTCATAGGAAATACAGAAATAAAGGCATTTCTGTTTATATGGCCACTTATTTAACTCCATATTGAATGGCTGATCCATGTGCCAATTTCTCTGAATAATTAAAAGTTATCATATAATTTAAGCCCTAGTTGCTATCCAATGTTAAAAAAAAGAATGAAAGAAAGAAAGAAAAAAGAAAGCCTTAGTTTAAACCATGGGTAAGAGTTTTTGTTTTATTTTGTTTGTTTGTTTTAAGGTTTAATTTCTTCTTAAGGAAAATAGTTCTGTCATCTTTCTACTAAATAAAATGACCAATCTTTCATCTTATTTATGGAAAATTTATTGACCTTGTGAATATGTGTCAAGACAATCATTCAAGCTCAAATATCTCCTCTGGGAGGAAGAAATAGGAGATTACAGTTGAAAGAAGCCTTCCTGTCTGCTTTAAACACCAAGTTATAAACTCATCAAGACACATTAGAAATTGCCAAAACAACTAGGTAGTGGAATATCTAACCACTTCAATATTAGTTACTTCCATCCTTGCCATATAGAAATAGAGTATTAGTTGTTAAAAACACTATAGATTAGAACTTTTTATTTGGAAATGTGAACCATTTCCAAAGACAGCTAGAGCAACAAACAAGTCATCAGTCTGATTCACATTGAACAGTTTGAGAACACATTTCCATGTTTCTCCCAAGGTGAACGGTCTTATCTTCAGGAGCCCTCAATATAACAATATTACAGAGACAAGGATTCTGCAACTAAAGTGTCTAAATGTACAAGAGTCCTATCATGTAGAGATTAGCTTTTTTTCTGATGGGCTTGTTTGCACATGAGCGGCCTGGTGAGCATGACCCAAATTTAGAATAAAGAGGAAAACCTTTAATGATTGCTAAAGCCAACTGAAATGTCAGTGAACTTAGAGGATCCAATTATAATGCAAATGTGAAATTATCAACACAGCAAATAAACAAATCATGAGAACATTTGAAAGCCCATTCCATTTCTAAACTTACATTAGATTAAGGTCAAAACTTGACTTTATGAGTTAAAATGATACAGGCAGCAGAATTCCTTGCCACTCCACTGGTGTACATTGATCAAATGAATTAAGTACTCTTAGTTATGAGGATTTTACAGAATTTGAATGCCTTCCTAAATCTGTGCACATACAATTGGCCATTTCCACAGAAGGTTGCCTGGCTGTACATAAATGAGTTCTCCACAGGGGTCAACATATGCATCTGTTCTCTAGTGTTCTCAGAACTGGTTCCAGGGCCTGTGCCCTCTCAACAGTTGACTCACAGATGCTGAAGATCCTTATAAAAATGGCCTGATGTTTATGTGAAACCTAGTGCAGCATCCCCCTCTAATGAAGCATCCCCTTCTCTACAATCTGTCACTGTGGAAATACAACCTAGTTGTTACACTGAAGAGTTTCAGGAATAATCACAAGTAAATGATCTGTATTTACCAATACAACCACTGTAGAGGCCCTAGTTTACAATGCATGCAGTAACAGTACAACATATCAATGTGTTCTGTTCTAATACTGTGGTCTGTTTGTGTAGTGAATCAAAGTTATAGCAATGTATGTATTCATGTTTTACAATTTAATGTTATTTCTATTATTTCCTTGTATTTTATCTGCTTTTAATTCTGCATATATTTGACATAGACTACATATAGAAAATAAAATCCAAAGATGATACCTATTCCTGGTTTATTTTTAAGGAGTTCCTAGTAAATCCAAATTAATAGAATAAAAATTTGTTTTCACTGGCAATGTTTTTAAAAATTACCCACAAGGCAAGTGTGTCAATCATAATATTCCTACCATTTTCAAACTGAGCTTTACTCCAGTATTTTAAGATAAGATTAAATCCAGGTTATTGTGTCCCCAAATTTCAACAAACTCATACTTCATGTCAAAAATGACTCCTTTGTAATTTTCTCTCTATTAATATAAGTACTTCTTTGGCCTCAGAAATCTGAGCAAATTTTAAATTTGATAATTTATTGCAATATTTTTGAAAATTAATCTAACTTTTGAGTGCATGGTTATATTACTGTTCATATTTTCATTCATTCTTTCTTTTCTCCCTTCTCTTTTCTCCTAACTCCCTCTTCATGAAAGTAATTACAAAAGCATGTTAGGTTAAAATTTGTTAAAATAAGAGCTGCCATAAAGACATTAGTTCAAAATAAAAATTATATCTTCTACTCTCCAGTGAAGTTTATTATGTGGGCATCTGAGATTTTGTTTCTTTCCTTTATTGACAGTTGTATTAAGTATCTAAATGTCACCACATTAGATCATTGGCCAATGATGAGCAGTCAAAGTGTGGTTCACAATTCACCAGATGTAGTGTCAGATGCATAATATAGATAAGCAAGGTGAAAATCAAATATGGAATTATAAATCAAGGGAAGGCAGTGGGCAGGGGAATAGAAGGAGAGACTATTTTAAATTGACTTGCTACAAGATACAGCTCTGAGGGAATGAAATCAAGCTAATAGCTAAAGCCTAGATCACACAGTGTGTGTTGTGCTGCCCATTGTGTGTTATGTGGAGGGAAGAATGAGGGCCCCACAGAGTCCACAAATGAAGCACAGGTCGGTGAGGATAGAGCCCTAAGGAATAGAGGGTAGTGACAGGTGAAGCTTAAGATATTTGAGCAGCATTGACTTCATTCTAAAGTGAAGCAGAGAGTCCTTGCAAGGCTCCTACTGAGATAATGCTAGCACAGCACTTCCCAGCTTCCAGTTACTTCCCCCAGTCCCTATTTCAAGTATTTAGCAGTTTACAAATCTGAGCATAAATTTCGTATGAGCTCTTTATAGTTTAAATACTGGTCATGGAACCAGTAAGCATTTGATTCCTTTCATTCTTCAGAGTAAGAGCTCATGTGAGTATGTTGCAACCTTGCTCAGATAGCTTAATGAAAGACTATACCTGTCTCCATTACAACTTAAATAAACACGACCTTTTCTACTAGTTTTATCTCACAGTGTATCTGTGTAGCTCAGTTAATTTTCTCTGGGTTGAGAACCTTGCTGTCTTCACTCAGAGTTCCCTAATCACCTGCATGAGACCCCCATGAGATTGTAGCTTCAGGTTGTGAACAGTGGGGCATAAGCCTTCATTGTTCTCATGAGACGTGTTTCTTCTGGATTACATAAAACAAACAATTAACCAACTAGAAGGAGGAGTCTTCAATAGTACAGCAACTCATGAGCTGCCAAGGCAGGAATGGAGGGGTCTTCAGGCCCTTACCCCAGGCTTTTCAGATAAAGTCAATTAACTTACGGACTCACCAATATGGACATGGAAAGAATCCTGGCCCCCTTTTTTGTATGCCAGTGTTATCTTATTGAGAGTGAATAGATGTTTCTTTGT
>CAJQZJ010009649.1:790970-828942 GCA_907164525.1 Lophiomys imhausi | reverse complement strand
GTGACTGTGACTGTTGAAATGAATTATTAATTTTATTAAAATTGATTTGAAAACCATTTTAGCTAGTCACTATGGTACTGAACTGAACACACACACACACACACACACACACACACACACACACACTTAAAGTGCCCATCAACAGTATATTTTGTTCCCCATTTGATTGAATCTGCCACAGATGTACCACCTATATGTATGGGTGTCTGGCTGGATTTAGACTAAGTTCCAAATAGTATGAAGTATGAACACTGAATCTTTAGGAATTTATCAATACATAAATATGATTGGATATGTCTGAGACCAAATGATGATGGAGTTGTGAGTTAATTACAAGGATGTTTTATTTTTTAGAAAAAAATGTTGATTGTAAAATACAACCCATGTTTGAAGAGATTGCTAGTCTGTGGAATTCGCATGAATGACATTAGGGACAAAGGAACTAATGTGTCTGGAGAAGGAAGGGTAAAAAGAAAACTAAGACTGTAATAGTAATAAACACTAGCCAGTATGAAGCAAGATAGCAACTGTAAAGCTTTCATTGCATCAGATACCCCATTCTCATAACACCTTTCTAGAGTTAGTGTATAATGATGATGATGATGATGGTGATTATGGTACTTAATTTACAGATAAGGAAATTGAGATCAAATGAAGTGTCCAAAATCAAGCTACTAGTTAATAAACTGAACCCAGAGAATTGAATGTCAAATTAGATTACTTTAAAGCATCAGACCCTTGAGTGTATTGGAGAGGTACTGTTCTACCAACGGATGCTTTGAAGTCAATTTTAATTGAAGGGATATTGTACACAGAACAGATGGAAAGATTCTGGGTCTTCATGAGAAATCTCATAAGGATAGGGAGAAAATAAGAAGGTGGTCCAGGAATTCATATTTGAAGAGCTAAGGAGGGGAAATAATATTTCTGTGTGCTAGAAGATGGAATAGGACAGACTTCACGAGAAATCTGATCAAGTGACTGGAAACATCTAAAATTTAAGAACGGTGTTACAGTAAATTTTTAGTTGTCAAGCATATATTTATTAATATTTAACAATTACTTAACAATTGCCTATAAAGTTCCTAATTCCTAAAACCTGAACCCTAACTCTAAAATCTAATCTATAACACCCTAATACCTGTAATGCAAACATTTAGCACTAACCTAAGGTTTCTCAAAAGGATATTTTCCTCTGGGCATGGATCTTTATGGATGGCTGTCCTCCATCAAATCTTTCAGTCCCAAAGTTTCTGAACTTCACTTGTCAGAGCCTAAGAGAGTTTATCAAGCAGAAATTGCCTTTGCAGTTTTAGAGACCAATTATTTATCACATGAAAAGTCTCATATCTCAGGGAGAATCGGTCTCCATACCTACAATGGGTGCATATAAGAGGGTAAAGCGCTTTTTAAAGGTATTGTACCTAGTGATACCTAAAAATGAAATGTGAAGCTCTGGCCTCTTGATACCAACCGTCTTAAACCATTTAGGATAGTTAAGAAATACAAACTCCTAGTCATGCAAGTGTGTCATTTTGTTAGCTACTATGACAGTCTATCACAGATATTCTCTAAGCTACTCAGAAATCAAGTAGGTAAGAGACAAGCAACATTTGCTTATCTAAACACAAGAGATAGATAGGGCATCTTCAAAAACCCCAAGAGATCTGCAGAATATGGCATTCAAAGATGTTTGCTTAAATTAAGATTTTTTTGATATCGAGACATATCAGCTCCTGACAGCACCCCTATTCTACTCCAAGTAGAAGATGAGCATCGAAGAATCTCCAGTGTGAGATGGTTGTATTAGTGGCAAGCCTATCTCTTGGCATGAAAAACCCCTTGCTTCAACTGTAGACAGACTGCTGTCCAAAAAGGACAAAACTTGGTAGCAGGGAAGTCGACAGCCTAGCTCTGCCAAGACAAGATGGGTAAGTCCTTCATAATTCCTGCTCTACAATCAATGTCTGTCAGAGAAACGGGACCAAAAGGCTGAAGATTGATGCTGTAACATATGGAGAGAAAACAGGAACTGTCCAGGCAGCCACTGATTTGTCATTTCTTAGTTTTGGATGATGCAGGCCCTACACTTCTTACATAATCAGATATATTTATCCCTCTCAGGTCTCTGAGGTGGTTGAAGAATAGATAGCTAGAGTCTCATAGTTAAAATTTGAGTTGTTTAGGAATCAAGAGGGTGTTCTGGATCTAAGAAGATGTTTTTAAAATAGTGATGCAAGTTAGTATGAAAGCTGAGTCAGATATAGAACTTTAAACTCATGGAGATGGTTAGATGGTAGAATGTTAAAGTCAGGGGCCAACTATGTATGAACTGGACATTGGGAATGTATGCTAAGCCATATAACTCTCATAAATGTGGCCTATTTATTTCTGTTGTTTTGTATAGTATTTACTGTTATAAGAGAAGGAACCATTTGTTGGACTGAAAGGGGGAGCTGTTGGGGGGAAGAGGGTGGAAGGGTGGGACAGAAAGGGGGAGTAGGGAAGGATTTGTGACTGAGATGTAACTTGAAGAAATAAAAAAAATAAAGTATATATATATATAAAAAAAGAGGGTAAAGCCTCCCGGTGAGACTGATGCAAGTTTCTCTGCCAGACAAAGAGGAGGTGAGACAGGAAGAGGACTGAAACACTCTGTCTATGTGAATCTTGACTTCAATATCTTCACCTGTTGTAGTGAATTGGTAACGACTTTTGGCAGAAGCTTTCGTGCATTCTTCCAAGTCATGACCCTGGGCTCCATCCCTCCAAAGCTTTTTGAGGGGACCAACAGGATGTCTAGAGATTGTGTGATCTAGGGGCGTGCACCTCAGGCATGTCCCCACCCCTAGTCCTATGATCAAAGAAGTCATCTGTCCTTGGTGGGTTCCCAAGGACATGTCACGTTGGATGTAAGTCTTTTACCTTAAAGTCCAGGCTTTTGGTATTCCAAGTTCCCTATGCTATTAAATGCTATCACTAACCCCACCACAGAGCAGGAATCGGGTTTCGAAGTTCCCCATGGTCCTGGACTCACCTTTTCTGTCAATATGGTAGTTGGTGGTAGAGTCTTTCAGATTGTTCTGTGCTTCCAATTGCCCCACTCTTCCTTTTGATGGTGTTACTGACAAAGATGAATTCTGTTACAGTTAAGCTGTGGAAAATCTAATATTTTACCAAATGTCCATAGACATTTTATGAGTCATAGTAGCTAGACAGACTTCCCTATACTGTGGAGAGATAGCATGCTTTATGTCAAATCACCATTCACTGTGAATTAAGGGGAAAAGATGCATATGGTGTCCATGGATCTGCTTATGCTATTTTAACTTGTGAACACAAAGCTGATTCAGTTATAGTTGCTTTTGGAAATGAGATAATAATTCTAGGTTTGCTTTTAGATGGAGGCAAAATATACAATTGTTCCCTTTAACAGTAGTTTTAATAGTGTTAACAAGTCACCCCCACAAAGGAGTGGTAACATGACTATCAGATTTATTGTTATTGACATCAGTCACCTGCAATAATTATGAAGCTGCATTTAAAATGTTTGTAAATACAGAAAACCTATAACTTGTTCATATGGAAAACCTAGTTACCCCTATAATTGCAGAATATTTCTTAGCTCTTACCAGCTGGTAGCTAGATGTGCCAGATGGCCTGAAGCTCTTTAGTAGGGGGAATATAATGTGTTGTGTGTGAATAAGAGACTTCATGAACCCTGGCTGTCACTTGAAAAGCATTCTGTAATAATATTTTCACAGGCAGTACATTCAGAAGAATGGAGACTGGCCTCCTAAAAAGAATGATTTGCATCTGGCTTTTATCAAATAATGGCAATACTCAGCTATTGATTTTTTTTGGCTTATTGTGGAATTGTACCTACATATGTTAAAGGTTAAGGCCATATTTTTCTCCTTTGAAGTGACTTGGAAGTACTGTTTCTTAGGGACGTATTAGTTCCTCAGTGGTCAATGATGATGGTGCTTGTGTTGGTGATGATGGTGGAGATGGAGGTACTGATATTAACTGACAGTGACATGTAACTCATCATGATTTCTTTTGAATACAATCCACAGTTGCTCCTTATGACAACCCTGATTGTTATTCTTATTTTGACTCATGATCCCTATTCTACAGTAGTAATTTGACTTTCACCAGTATTTTTTCTTGTTTTCCTGACAGATGTCTAAGTAACTTCATTTCTAGGTAGACAATCTAACTACTTGGCTGCTGATGTGTGAGTCATCAAGAAAGATGTTTCAAGAGTCTTTGTATACCCAGTGAGCATAGTATATCTCATACCATTTCTTATGGATAATTGAATAAATTAATAACAGGAATAAGGTCCATGGGGCATGGTTACTCTATTGCTTTTCCTTACAAATATTTGTGTACACAGAGCTCTTCAAGTTTGGTGGAATATGGATTTGAGAGAGAGCATGTGATATGACCCAAAGTTGCATGGCTCCAATTTTGTTGAGCTAAATTCACTCCTCATTTTGAGGGCAACAGTTTACAGGTGGAGTTTCATTCCCTCCATTACAGCAGGATATTATATTCTATTGGACTTTCATATTATGACATGCCTAAAGAGAACCATATGCCATGGCACAATGATGTACCCTTTTAGTTTGAAAATACTGACCAGATCGCTGTGATTATAGTAAGTAAAGATTAAATTGAAGCCATGCGCATTTTCATCCCAGGATTCCTAGCTATTAGTAGTGTGGCTTTGATAACCTATCTTAGCCAATTTGACACTTGGGTTCGTTGTCTGTCAAATGATGATGAGACAGTGACAGGGCAGTTTCTCAGGCTATCATGTGCAGAGATATGTTGGTGCTGCTCCACTCATGGTCATCCTGATGCCACCTCTTTTTGTTCACTTAATGTCATCCTGGTCCTCACAGTGAACTGTATGAACTGTGACTGTGGGAGGTCAGCTATAAAATACTGTGGTCATCTACTTGCCATTTAAAATGACACATATTTTAAGCACATTTGTCAGTCATGTGGCCTCCATGATGCTTTAATTAATGCTTCATTTCCCTCTGGGACTTCATTTGCAAACTGGCAGGGCCTGGGTCTCATTAATTCCTTTTTAAAAGCCTAAAAGGCTAACATTAATCCAAACCATCAGAGATGCTCTACAAATTGAACACATGGCTGAGGTTGCTGATCTTTAAGGTTTATTCAGAAAGATATTTTGTTTGTAATCTTTTTTTTTATATAACAATTTGATATACTATTGTATAATTTTTTTTACCTTATTTTTTATTTCTTCAAGTTACATCTCAATTGAAATCCCCTCCCTACCCCGCCTCCAGTCCCACCCTCCCACCCTCTTCCGCCTCAACCCACCCATCCCCTTCCTTTTTTTTTTAAGTTAAGATATATCTTTTCCCCCCAACAGCTCCCCCTTTCAGTCCAACAAATGGCTCTTACTCTTATAATAATAAATACAATACAAAACAACAGAGGTAATTAGGCCAAAATTATGAGAGTTATATGGCTTGGCATACAATCCTAATGTCCAGTCTATATGTATTTGGCACCTGACTTCAACATTCTACTGTCGATCTATCTCCATGAGTTTAAAGTTCTATATCCAACTCAACTTTCATCACAATTTAAAAAGCATCTTCTTAGAACACCCTCTTGATTCGCAAACAACTCAAAATTTAACTATGAGACTCTAGCTATCTATTCTTCAACCACCTCAGAGACCTGAGAGGGATAGATATATCTGATTATATAGGAAGTGCAGGGCTGCAGCTTCCCAAACTAAGAAATGACATACCAGTGGCTGCCTGGACAGCTCCCATTTTCTCTCCATACATTACAGCATCAATCTTCAGTCATTTGGCCCCATTTCTCTGACAGACATTGATTGTAGAGCAGGGGTTATGAGGGACTCGCCTACCCTGTCTTGGCAGAGCTAGGCTGTCGACTTACCTGCTTCCAAGTTTTGTCCTTTTTGGACAGCAGTCTGTCTACAGTTGAAGCAAGGGGTTTTTCCTACCCTGTCTTGGCAGAGTTAGGCTGTCGACTTCCCCGCTACCAAGTTTTGTCCTTTTTGGACAGCAGTCTGTCTGCAGTTGGTGCAAGGGGTTTTTTCATGCCAAGAGAAAGGCTTGCCACCAATTCAACCATCTTACAGTGGAGGTTCTTCGATGCTTATCCTCTACTTGGAGTAGAATAGGGTTGCCGTCAGGCGCTGATATGTCTTGATATAAAAAAAAATCTTGATTTAAGATAACATCTTTGAATGCCATATTCTGCAGATCTCAAGGGGTTTTTGAAGATGCCCTATCCATCTCTTGTATTTAGATAAGCAAATGTTGCTTGTCTCTTAGCAACTTGATTACTGGGTAGTTTAGAGAATATCTGTGATAGACTGTCATAGTAGCCAACAAAGAGACATGTTTGCATGACTAGGAGTTTGTTTTAACTATCCTAGACCGTTTTAGACGGTTGGTATCAAGAGGTCAGAGCTTCACATTTTATTTTTAAGTATCTCTAGGTATGATACCATTGGGAAGCATTACCTTTAAATTTGTATCAATATACAAAGATCTATTAAATTGTGGTTAAATATACTCTTAATTATGTATCAATATACCAAGATCAATGCCTATGTAGCCCAATATAATCTTAATATTACATCCATATGCAAGGGTCAATACCATTGTGGCCAACTATAATCTTAATTTTGTATCAATATACAAAGATCAATACCGATGTAATCCAATACAATCTTATTTTTGCACAATAAACAATGGTCAATACCACTTTAGCCAAATAAACTACTAATTTTGTATCAATATACAAAGGTATAAGGGCATATTCAATAATTTGCCCCTTCTTCTTGGACCTTCCTGTGCTATGTCTATATCTCATTTTTCTCAAGCCCATGCACTCCTACATAGGAGAGGAAGAAGGATACAGAAAAGGAAAAGTAGGAATTCCCTGGGGCTAACCTCCAAAACCCATTAAGACAGGACCATTTATCAGCTTGTAGACTCTTCCCCTACATAACAGAGTTTTCAGTTATCCTTCAAATAACCAAAAAGATGGGCGGAGAAACACCCTCCCCACCCTCTGGGCATGGGACGTCGCTCTCTTAAAGTGACTTCCTGCTGATTTGGGTCGTAGTAGACCTGTTTGGGGCCCCAACCCAAATGGGAAAAATGATTAAAAATGTTAGTACAATCCTTTTATGTTCAGTCCTTCTGTTCTCAGCTGTTTAGATGACCTAAGGGGTTTGTAGGCAGAAGCTGATCTTGCAGGCTTCACTGAGGTTCCGGCCAGGGCATTGTGTAGAGCTGAAAGGTCCCAGCGACACTGGATTGCAGTGGTGGTTGCAGGCCCCCGATGGAGACAGCTATTGAGGAAGTCTGCCAGGCAGAAACAACTGGGTCACTCATCCTCCTTGGTGCCTGATTCTGCTCTCTGCTGAGGATTCCGCTGTCCGCCGTCCCCGGGCTCCCCTAATGGACACTTCGATTCTACTGGAACGATAAGAACAGAGCCCTGCCCCAATCCCAACCCTAGGACAATTGCCCTCTTTTTTTTTTTTTTTCTGGGGGGGGATGGGGGGGGCTAGGTAGTACTTCTCCTGAAGCAAATTTGGCCTTCTGACAACATACAAAGTGTTATCTTTCAATCCAGGTTAAAGTAGAAATCATTCTGTCACCTTGGAGCTAAACCAGCTCTAGTGTATATATTTTGAGATCCCAAAGGATGATCTGCCTGCATCGAGAAGGCCTTTTGTAAGTAGCCTCCAAACCTAGGTCCCTCCAAATCCCATGCGTGTGTCTCTGAACTCTAATCATTGGGAACAGGGACCTGTGTTTCTCATCTGAAGGGATCAAAGATGTGTTCCACCACTCCTGGATCGAAGTCTTTCTCTATTTAGAGTTTACCCTGCATCAGGCTGACCCTGAACTCCGGGATCTGCCTCTTTCTGTCTCCAGTGTGCTGGGAGCTGGGACCAAGGGTGTACTCTTCTTGAATGGTGGGACCAAGAGTATGCACCCTCACCACCCCGCTCCGTATGACTCCAGAGTACACAAGACCACCAACTCTAAGGTGCCCACCCCCGGTCTCTGCTGAAGTCAAAGGCATGGGCCAACACCACAACTCTCTTGTATTTTACCCTAGCTCCACGTCTTCTCTACACCTGGAGGTCTGCAAATCCAGGCCGAATGGCTGCACCCTCTGTTCCACTCACAGTGTTTCAGCCCTGCCCCCTGCCCTTTTCTTTTTTTCCTTCTAGTTAATAAATTTATCTGTTTGTTGCTTCAGGTTACATCCTTATCATATTGTCCTCTTTTCCAGCTTCCCAGCCCCACCCTCCCATGCTCTACCCCCTGACCCTTCCGTCTTGTTCCTCTGGGGTGGAGTGTCCCTGCCTAACAGTCTCTCACCACAGATCAGGAGTCATATGAGGGCCAAGCGCCTCTTCATTCACCGGGGGCCTAAGAGGCAGTACTGCCAGTGACTGGTGTCTCATTGCTACTGGGGGAATACTAAAAAAAAAAGACCAACAAACACACAAACCCACAAAAACAAAGAATATCAACAAAAAAAAAAGAGAGGAAAAAGAGAAGGGAAAAGGAAAGAGAAAAAAAGAAAAAAAGAAGGAAAAAGAAAAAGATAAAAAAAAAATTATGTCCTTGTTCCTTTTGATGTGTTGGTTGTAGTACAGATATCCTGTACGAAATAGTTAAAATCCTACTATAAGTGAATAGATGCCATGTGCATCCTTCTGAGACTGGGTTAGCTCACTCAGGATGAGCTCCTCTAGATCCATCCATTTGGTTGCAAATTGCATGATTTCATTGTTTCTGATAGCTGAGTAATATTCCATTGTATAGATGTACCACAATTTTTTAATCCATTCTTCAGTTGAGGGACATCTGGGTTGTTTCCAATTTCTAGCTATTACAAATAAGGCTGCTATGAACATAGATGAGGAGACTTCCCTATGTCTCCGTGAGAGGTCCTTTGGGTGTATACCCAGAAGTGGTATGGCTGGGTCTTGAGGCAAGGTTATTCCTAGATTTCTAAGATATCGCCAGACAGACCTCCATAGTGGTTGCACAAGCCTGCACTCCCACCAGCAATGGAGTAGGGTACCCCTTTCTCCACACCCTCGCCAGCATGCGCTATCATTTGAGCTCTTTATTTTAGCCATTCTAACAGGTGTTAGGTGGAATCTCAGGGTAGTCTTGAGTTGCATTTCTCTGATGATTAAGGATGTTGAACATTTCTTCAAGTGTCTCTCAGCCCTTAGGGATTCCTCCTTTGTGAATTCTCTATTTAGCTCCATCTCCCATTTTTTGATTGGATTATTTGGTTTCTTGGCATTTAGTTTCTTGAGTTCTTTGTAGATTTTAGATAATAGCCCTCTATCAGATGTGGGGTTGGTGAAGATTTTCTCCCAGTCTGTTGGTTGCCGTTTTGTTCGAATGACAGTATCCTTTGCTTTACAGAAGCTTTTCAGTTTCATGAGGTCCCATTTATTGATTGTTGATCTCAGGTCCTGAGCTGTTGGTGTTCTGTTCAGGAAGTTGTCACCTGTGCCAATGAGTTCGAGGGTTTCTCCTACTTCTTCTTCTAGTATCTTTAGTGTGGCTGGCCTTATGTTAAGGTCTTTGATCCACTTGGAATTAAGTTTTGTACAAGGTGATAGGTATGGGTCTAATTTCATTCTTTTGCAAGTGGACATCCAGTTGGACCAGCACCATTTGTTGAAGATGCTGTCCTTCTTCCATTGTGCGTTTTTGGCTTCTTTGTCAAAGATTAGTTGGCCATAGGTGTGTGGATCCATGTTTGGGTCTTCAATTCGATTCCATTGATCCACTGGTCTGTTTCTATACCAGTACCATGCTGTTTTTATTACTGTTGCTCTGTAGTACAGCTTGAAGTCTGGGATGGTGATACCTCCAGATGTTTTTTCACTGGACAGGATTGATTTAGCTATTCTGGGCTTTTTGTTGTTCCATATGAAGTTGAGACTAGCTTTTTCCAGGTCTATAAAGAATTGTGTTGGTATTTTGATAGGAATTGCATTAAATCTATATATTGCTTTTGGTAGGATAGCCATTTTTATTATGTTGATCTTACCTATCCATGAGCATGGGAGATCTTTCCATCTTCTAAAGGCCTCTTCCATTTCTTTCTTCAGGGGCTTGAAGTTCTTGTTATATAGGTCCTTTACATGCTTGGTTAGAGTTACCCCCAGGTATTTTATGTTGTTTGTGGCTATTGTGAAGGGGGTTGTTTCCCTTATTTCTTGCTCGGTATATTTGTTTGTTGTATAAAGAAGGGCTTCTGATTTTTTTGAGTTAATTTTGTATCCAGCCACCTTGCTGAAGTTGTTTATCAGCTGTAAGAGTTCTTTGGTGGAATTTTTGGGGTCGCTTATGTATACTAACATATCATCTGCGAATAGGGATAATTTGAGTTCTTCATTTCCAATTTTTATCCCTTTGATCTCCTTTAGTTGTCTTATTGCTCTAGCAAGGACTTCAAGTACTATATTGAAGAGATATGGTGAAAGTGGACATCCTTGTCTTGTCCCTGAGTTTAGAGGAAATGCTTCAAGCTTCTCTCCATTTAATTTGATGTTGGCTACTGGCTTGCTGTATATTGCCTTTATTATTTCTAGGTATGGTACTTGTATGCCCGTTCTCTCCAGAACTTTTAGCATGAAGGGGTGTTGGATTTTGTCAAATGCTTTTTCTGCATCTAGCGAGATTATCATGTGGTTTTTTTCTTTCAACTTGTTTATGTGGTGAATTACATTGATAGACTTTCGTATATTGAACCATCCCTGCATTCCAGGGATGAAGCCTACTTGATCATGGTGTATGATACTTTTGATGTGTTCTTGAATTCGGTTTGCTAGTATTTTATTAAGTATTTTTGCATCAATGTTCATGAGGGAGATTGGTCTGAAGTTCTCTTTCTTTGTTGGGTCTTTGTGTGGTTTAGGAATCAGAATGACAGTGGCCTCATAGAATGAGTTTGGCAGTGATCTTTCTGTTTCTATGTGGTGGAAGAGTTTGAAAAGTAATGGTGTTAGTTCCTCTTTGAAGGTCCGGTAGAATTCCGTGCTAAAGCCATCTGGCCCTGGGCTTTTTTTGGTTGGGAGATTATTAATGACTGTTTCTATTTCCTTGGGTGTTATTGGGCTGTTTAAGCTGTTAATCTGATTTTGATTTAGTTTTGGTAGGTGGAATTTATCGAGGAAATTGTCCATTTCGCTTAGGTTTTCAAATTTAGTGGAATATAGATTTTTAAAGTAATGTCCGAATATTTTCTGGATCTCCTCAATGTCTGTTGTTATTTCTCCCTTTTCATTTCTGATTTTGTTGATTTGTGTTCTTTCCCTTTGCCTTTTAGTTAATTTGGCTAGGGGTCTGTCTATTTTGTTGGTTTTCTCAAAGAACCAACTCTTGGTTTCATTGATTCTTTGTATAGTTCTTTTTGATTCTAAGTTGTTGATTTCAGCTCTAAGTTTGATGATTTCCTGTCTTCTGCTCTTCTTGGGAGAGTTTGTTTCTTTTTTTTCCAATTCACCCAGCTTAGCTGTTAATTCACTAATATGAGCTGTCACAATTTTCTTTTTGAAAGCACTTAGTGCTATGAACTTTCCTCGTAGCACGGCTTTCAATGTATCCCATAGGTTTGGGTATGTTGTGTCTTCATTGTCGTTGGATTTTAAGAAGTCTTTGATTTCCTTCCTTATTTCTTCCCTGACCCAGTGGTCATCCAGTAAGGAGCTGTTCAATTTCCATGTGTGTGTAGGCTTTCTGTTGATTCTTTTACTGTTGAAGACCAGCTTTATTCCGTGGTGGTCTGATAAGATACAAGGTGTTATTTCAATTTTCTTGTATCTACTGAGACTATCTTTGTGACCAATTATGTGGTTGATTTTGGAGAAGGTTCCGTGGGGTGCTGAGAAAAAGGTGTATTCCTTTGTGATTGGGTGAAACGTTCTGTAGATATCTGTTAGGTCCATTTGGTTCATGATCTCTGTTAGTCTCAATATTTCTCTGTTTGTCTTCTGTCTTGATGATCTGTCCTTTGTTGTGAGTGGGGTGTTGAAGTCTCCCACTACTAATGTGTTGTGATCGACGTGCGCTTTAAGTTTTAGAAGTGTTTCTTTTACGAAAGTAGGTGCCTTTGTATTTGGGGCATAGATGTTCAGTATTGAAATTTCCTCTTGATGAATATTCCCTTTAATGAGTATATAGTGCCCTTCTTTGTCTTTCTTCATTAACTTCAGTTGGAAGTCTGTTTTGTTTGATATTAGGATGGCTACTCCAGCTTGCTTCCTGGGTCCACTTGCTTGGAAAACCTTTTCCCAGCCCTTTACTCTGAGGCAGTGTCTATCTTTCATAGTTAGATGTGTCTCTTGTATACAGCATAAGGAAGGGTCTTGCTTGTGGATCCACTCTGTAAACCTATGTCTTTTTATTGGGGAGTTGAGTCCATTGATGTTGATGGATATTAGTGACCTGGGGTTGTTATTTCCCATTAGTTTGGTATAGGTGGTGGTCCTGTTTCTCTTTTGGTTTAGTTTCTGATGGGTTTTCTATTCCCTTTGTTTTCTTGGGTGGATTTTTCTTCTCTGGGTTGGGATTTTCCTTCTAGGATTTTCTGTAGGGCTGGGTTTGTGGGTAGATATTGTTTAAATTTAATTTTGTCATGGAATATCTTGTTTTCTCCATCTATGTTGATAGAGAGTTTTGCTGGGTAAAGTAGTCTGGCTGGGCATCTATGATCTCTTAGGACTTGTAGTATATCTGACCAGGACCTTCTAGCTTTTATCGTTTCTGGGGAGAAGTCAGGTGTAATTCTGATGGGTCTGCCATTGTATGTGACTTGACCTTTTTCTCTTACAGCTTTTAATATTTCTTTCTTTGTTCTGTACATTTGGGGTTTCAATTATTATGTGGCGAGAGGAGTTTCTTTTCTGGTCTAATCTGTTTGGTGTTCTGTATGCCTCTTGGATTTTTATTGGCATCTCTTTTTTCAGGTTT
This sequence comes from Lophiomys imhausi, assembly GCA_907164525.1. NCBI lineage: Eukaryota > Metazoa > Chordata > Mammalia > Rodentia > Muridae > Lophiomys > Lophiomys imhausi. The sequence continues at coordinate 815,884 of CAJQZJ010009649.1, read as the reverse complement.
GGGAAGTTTTCCTCTATGATTTTGTTGAAGATATTTCCTGGACCTTGGAGTCGGGAGTCCTCTCTTTCCTCTATACCTATAATTCTTAGGTTCCGTCTTTTCATTGAGTCCTTGATTTCTTGGATGTTGTGGGTGAGAGATTTTTTAGCCTTCTCATTTTCTTTGGATGTTGTACTGATTTCTTCCACTGAATCTTCCATGCCTGAGATCCTGTCTTCCATCTCTTGCATCCTATTGTTGATACTCACATCCGTAGTTCCTGTTCTCTTCCCTTGGTTCTCCACTTCCTCTTTTAACTCTGACTGTGTTTTCTTTATTGTTTCTATTTCTATTTTCATGTCTTGTATGGTTTTGTTCGTTTTGTACATTTCCTTCTCCAGCTTGCTTGTTTTTGTATGAAAATCTTTCATGGCTTTTTCCTTTTCCTGTTCAAGCTCTGTCACCTTGGCTTGGAGCTCTTTAATGGTGTTGTTCCTTGTTTTGATTTGTAGAATTGTGGTTTCTTTGAATTCCTTCATAGATTTAAGTTCTTCTTGCAGGGACTCTATCACTTTCCATACTGCAGAATTGTCAATGTTTTCATGTGTTTCTGTTGGTGTGTGGTCATCCAAATTGGATGAGCTAGGGTGGTTCTGCTTTGTTGGAGTCATAATTCCTTGATTTCTATTTTTTTTGACCTTTCGCCATTGGATGCATTTAGCTGTCTGTTTTCTGTGCTTGGAACCACAGTGGATGATTTGGTGCAGGGGACGAGTTACTTGGCTATCTGTCGTTGCTTACAGGGGGATTTCAAGGTCACTGTGGTTTTAATGGCCAGAGGCACTGTGATCTGGTGCAGCCTATTCCCAGGTTGTGAATAATGGACCAGGATTGTTTCACTGCTCCCAATTCAGACTTCTCTATGTTGCACTTTGAGTTATCAGCCTGTAATGGTTCTGATGGTATGGGCCTGTTTGCCCAGGCACAGATTCTGTGGGCTTTGTTTGTCGTCCCGGAGGCTGACAGGGTCTGGCTCCACACCTGATATGTCTGGATTTTCCAGGATACAGCTATGGTCCCGATTTCTGGTTTCTCTCTAGTCTTCTCGCCACAGGGCTGGACCCTGTGCCTAATTCCCTTCTTGTCTGCGCCGCCATGGGTCCCGTGGGTACCCCAAGCCCCGGATCCTCCGGCTGCCTGAGTGCACCTCTCGTCCCAGCAGCTCCGCCGTGGGTGCACGGACCCCTGGCCCCACCCACGCCTGTCTCTCTCCCCAGATGACCTGCCGTGGACTGGCGGGGATTTGTCCCTGCCCGCCGTATTCTCTCCCCAGCTGCGCTATAGTGTATGTGCGAGATTTGGCCCCTCCCGCCTGCTTTTGTGTTCCCAGCTTCCCGTGCTCTCTCGGAACCTCCCGCCCTCCTGCTTCACGAGCGGCTGCGGACCACCCGCTGAGCCCCGTTTGTTCCTTGCTAAGGCTTCCACTATCTCGCAACCTTTTCTAAGTGGGTATAAGTTCAACCTGATGTGTGGGGAGCCCAATAGGACAGCGATCTATGGCCAAATGGACCCTGATTCTGCCTGCTGTAAGTTGGGATCGATCTTACCAGGCGCCTCACCAAATGGGAGTTCCCGAATCCCGCGTTTAGTGGCCTCCGTGTCTGTGAGAGATGGGGAGAGCCTTGCCCTGGGACTTTTAACAGTCCCTTGGGATCTGTGAGTGTTCCGGGGGGGGGGGTCTAGCCCCTCCGGTTTTTGCACAGTGCCCAATATCTCTGTGTTTTTTATGGCTCTTTTTTCCCCGCGTTCAGAATGCGTCAGTGTAGTTCGCCGCCATCTTCGCTCCTCCCCCTTGTTTGTAATCTTAATGAGCAGAAAATGGATGTAGCAAAGGATTGAGTGCCTTTTTAATGTGCTTGCAGTGTTCGTGTAGATCCACAGCATTGTAACAACAGAAAAACTAAGAATATAACCCACTTCTTCAGCTTAAAGAAATAGCTACATTTTCAGTCCCAGAAACTATGAGGTATGTTCTTTATGAGCTTCTTGTATCTTGAATTAACCTATGCATTTTGTGTATCATATGACCCACTAGATAATTACTGCCCAGGCCTTTGTGATGAAGTCTGGGAAGGCAAAAGCTCTAGATCCAACATTTTGTCAATGAACCTGTGTGTATTAGTCATGGTTCTCCAGGGAAGCAAGTCTAATAGAGTTGAACTCACTCACTAGCAGAGGCTAAGTGATCCTTGTCAGGAGAACTTAAAAAATGGTGCAGTTGGGTTTTAGGCTCAAAAATCAGGCTGGAGCTGTGCTTTCCTGTTAGTTTTCGTCTCCATGTAACTGTTAACCACTAGGCATTTTTATGTCTATGAGCATAACAATGGATGTCCCAACAGAAGGAAAGAAAGAATGACTTTGCACTTCCACTTTTTGGTTGTATTTATTTTCTCAATGACTTAGATTAGGCTTACCCCCATTCATAACAGTACAACTTAAAAAATATTTCATCAATTATTTGCACCTTTCAAATGATGCATTTTGTTATTTATATCCTTACCTCCTCCAAGATCTACCCTACTTCCTTAGCCCATCCCCAAAATCATCTCTATTAAAAAATTAATAGCCTATCAATTCCAATTTTGCTCTCTCTATACTCCTGGGTATGAGCCCACCAAATGGAGCCACAACCTCAAAGAAAATCAACTTTCATACAGAAGACATCAACTGTTCATAGCTCCTGAGGTAGGGGCAAGGGGCTCATAATTATTTCTAGTGAAATAATTTTATTTTAATTATTTAAATGCATATATGTTAACTGAGTTACAATCTTAATATTTTTGTGCTGCTAAAATATTTTGGGTAATCATATTCAATTCAACCTGAGTAGGAACTCTAATATTTTATTTCTAAATTTTTTCCTAAATTTACTGTAAAGTTCTGCATACAAATAGCTTGCTTACAATAACAATGTCAAGGCAAGCCTCCAATTTTGTGTTTGCTCTTGATTGAAGATATATCATTGGCCAATTTTCATTTCAATAAACAGCTTGTGGATACATTAGTTCTATATATAAGGAGAGTTAGAAAGGTTAGAAGGTTTGTTCTCTTAAGAGAATCACTGTCTGATGGACTTTGACCTCAGTTAGCAACAGGAGGAGCCTGGCTGCTAACCTAGCAATGCCAGCATTTAAAATTGTCATCAACTTAGAGTCATTGTTTACTGATATGTTTTCTGGGCACTCTCATATGGCTTTAGTATTTTAAAAATAAGTCATTCACAGATTGACAGTAGCCACCTTACTGTATCCATGTCAATAGTTTTCATATTATTTTCAGGTTTGAATAGAATTAGGGATCCCTCATCCTTTTCATAGACTCATAGATCATATGCTTAGGTAGAGCTGTTTTCCTGTTGATATATTGATTATTAGTTACAGCAAAACTTGTGCTTCTAATTGTCGTAGATCCCTGTTTTCCATATAAAATTACATTTGCCACAAATCTTCAATATTTTTAATGTTATCTTAAATAGTCCAATTCTTTTTATTGTTCAAAGAAATAGGAGATAGTTCATTCTGGAGCTATTTTGAGTGACTACAGTCTAGGAACACATTTTAGGTTACCCCAAAGTTCACAATACAGCATGAAGGCAGTTTCATGAATTTTTATAGTTTTATAGAGGAAAGAAAGTCATAAATCAAGGCATGTTAAAATATATTGGTAGGCACATCAGAGATAATTATAAAAGGAGGGGAAAATACTTCTATAGGCTTCTGATGTTATCTGATGACATTCTTAGATTTGGGGTTGATGGCAGCTTATAGTCTGGTAAGTTAATGGTTTTTAAATAGCTTTTAAAAAGTCATGGGATAGTTAGTAATTCTGACACAGAGGTGGTCAAGAAATGGTTATTTATGGGCTTAAATCCAGCCCAAGATAAAGTAATTAGTCTCTAAATCTGAAACATTCCAACTCTCCATATCACCGCAGTTTTAATCAGTTACTTTGCAGACACAGTTTCTATCTAGGAAAGAACAATTTCAGTCACTGTTCCTCTCATTAGCCAAGCAGTATATTTTATGCTTGGAGGCAAATATTATTTATTAAATATAAGGCCCCTTATTAGTGAGGAAGCTCATTCCTATGGTCTGATGTAGATGGGAATGAGTACTTGGACAATTCTGATTTGTGTGTGTGTGTGTGTGTGTGTGTGTGTGTGTGTGTGTGTGTGTGTTTGTAGCTACTTTTTCAATACGTGAATTTTTATTTGTTCTATCTGAAGCTCATGTGGAGAAATAATCCCCTTCATTAGAGCAGGTATGACCCTTAATCGGTGATCAGGGCTTCTTTCCAAAAATAGATTTTATTACAACAGTGCTAGATTAAGGAGTACATGGGTTAAAGGGTTATTTCAAAAATGAGCCTACTGTAGTAGCATCTTTGGGGAGCTTTATCTCATGATATGTGCCTCTCACTCTGTAAAACACAATGCTACTTTGAGATTGCCAACAAGATGACTTTACCAGATCAAAGGTCAGAACTGTGGGCTAACCCAAACTACCCTTTAAATAGAAATTACTATGTGTTGTTATTATTAATCACAAACAGAAGAATTCAATGTCTATCTTCACGGATTATAAAGATGAAGAGAGAAGGCACTATTGTATGTTCATTCAGTGTCTGCTTGTGCTGCACACAGTTCTGAACACCTGACCGCTTCTCTACACATATTTATAAAAAGACTAGAAATAGTGTAAATACTTACTTTTCTTTCTCTTGTTTGTGTTGTAAAATGATTCATATTTATGAAAGTAATTTCTGGTAGACCTGGGGAACAATTTGAAATGTAGTTTTTCTGCTTTTCTGTGTTTTAGTACACTAGTATATCATAGTAATATTAGCATAAGAACCCCAGAACATGATTACAGTGGCTTAGATCAATGTAAAACGTAAATGTGAAGCTAGAAGGGCATGGAAGTATTTTTTCAGGGAATAATTACTGTATTAAATATCATCATGAGAAAACATGGGTTAATCCCAGCTACCATGCTCTTCTCTTTGTTACCTGGCCTCTAGTATGAGATTTGTAGTCTCATAGTCTGTATGTAACAAAACAAATGTGAAGTTATTCACATATATAAAAAGTCCTAAAGTAGGTACAGATCCATCGGTATCCTAAATAATCCACAGGTCCATTGGTTGGTGCTTCCTCCTCCACTCTCAGTGAGTGTTTAATATGTGTCTCACTCTACATTGTGCCTTTTCAGAGGATGGAGCACAAAACGTTCAGCATGTCCATAGGGAGTCTTGCTATAATCTTCATTCTATGAATGGTTTGGAAGGAAGATACATCTTTAACTCGATTAGCAAATGCTGGACTTGGAATCAATCCCAGTCTTTTGAAGGCCAAGACCACAGAAACATAACAATGCTAGGGTGTGGCTGGAGGGGTTGTATTTTTCCACTTCCATTTCCTTGTCAAATCTCCCTGGGGAAGTCTTCACTGTATCAGAAGTATGAAGATATTGCAATTGATGTGTTTTAAACCTTACAGACTAGGGTAAAGAACCTTCAAGTCTAGTTAGGTAAACAATAACTGCAGATACAATTCTACCAGCTAGAGTTTATTAGTTTCCTCCAACTAGAATTTATATACCACAACATTCATCACTATACATATTTGTTTGATGATGTTTTATAGGTATTAAAATTATACAATCCCATGTACCGTCTGTGGTTTGTGCTGCTGACCTAGGAAGAATTCATCTTATCAGAGTTTAATTTCTTACTGCCAAAACCAGTGAAAGAAAAATTAAATTAACCTTCTTTTATTTTTTCTTATTCATTAAGTGATATTTGTGCTTCTATTGTCAGATAAATCTTCCAAGTCTGTCCTGGCTTTCTGCTTAACAGAGCTCACTGTATTGTTTTTTCTGCAGGTTTGAGAGATGTGTAGGAAAGAATGAAATTGTATGTTTAGGAAAATAAGTACAGGTGCTGTGAGCAATTAAAAGATCACTTATCAAGTCCCAGATTTCTACAATTTAGATTCTTTTGTAAAACCCACATGATTATATAGTACAATGCTATATGAACATAATAATAACTTTAAAAGACCTCATATTTGTAGATTTTTATGCTAGCAGGTATAATGTAACTCTCTGCTCTAATTTTTGGCAGATAAAATAATATTCTATAGATTTTGCCTTGTTTTTTTTGTAAGTTGTTTGTTGAGTGACTGATACTTCAAAATTTTATGATTAGATATTGAGAGAAAATTTTTAAAAGAAAAAAAAGTAAGAACACCCTCTGACTGTTGTCAGCTGGTCCAGACTAACTCTGAGAGCTAAGTGAAAACTCTGTGTGTTTGTCTATGTATACAGACAACGTCTCAGAACTCCCACATCACCCGAGCTCATCAAGCATGATTCAATGAGACAAAAAGGGCACTTTAAAGTCATGTCTGAACACAGAGAGAAACCACTGTCCAAGGTATAAGATACAATGATGTTCAGCATGCCTCTTTTACAATTTATATAAATAGAGGTTGTATACTTTTTTGTTTATTTATTGCTTCAATTTACATCTCCATCACAGTACCCTCTTCCACCTATCCTGGTTCCACCCTCTCAACCTCTCCTCCCTCTCAGACCCATCCCATTCCTCCGATGTGGAGTGTCCCTACATATCAGCCCCTCACAGCTCAACAGTCATATGCAGGCTAAGAGCTTCCTCTTGCACTGGGGGCCAGCATGGTAGCACTCCTAGAGAAAATTGTCTCTTTAATATAATAAAAGTCTATGTTCCTTGGAGTAATATAGGGGGTGCTGTCAGGAGCTGACATGTCTCGATATCAAAAAATCTTAAGTTAAGAAAACATCTTTGAATGCCATATTCTGCAGATCTCGAGGTTTTTGAAGATGCCCTATCTATCTCTTATATTTAGATAAGCAAATATTGCTTGTCTCTTAGCGACTTGATTTCTGAGTAGCTTAGAAAATAACTGTGAATTACTCCAAGTAGAAGATGAGCATCGAAGAATCTCCAGTGGGAGATGATTAAATTGGTGGTAAGCCATTCTCTTGGCAAGAAAAACCACTTGCTTCAACTGTAGACAGACTTCTGTCCAAAAAGGATAAAACTTGGAAGCAGGTAAGTCGACAGCCTAGCTCTGCCAAGACAGGGTAGGTAAGTCCTTCATAATTCCTGCTCTACAACCAATGTCTGTCAGAGAAATGGGGCCAAATGGCTGAAGATTGATGCTGTAATGTATGGAGAGAAAATGGGAACTGTCCAGGCAGCCACTGGTATGTCATTTTTTAGTTTTGGAAGCTGCAGGCCCTGCACTTCCTATATAATCAGATATATTTATCCCTCTCAGGTCTCTGAGGTGGTTGAAGAATAGATAGCTAGAGTCATTTGATTTTTTGATCTTAGCCATTCTGATAGGTTTGAGATGGAATCTCAGAGTTGTCTTCAGTTGCATTTCTCTGATGATTAAGGATATTGAGCATTTCTTCAAATGTCTCACTGCCATTTGAGATTCCTCCTTTGTGAATTCTTGGTTTAGCTCTGTTTCCCATTTTTAATTGGTTTCTTGATATTTAATTTCTTGAGTTCTTTATAAATTTTGGATATTAGCCCTCTGAAAGAAGTGGGGTTGGTAAAGATCTTTTCCCAATCTGTAAGTTGCTGTTTTCTTCTAATGAGAGTGTCCTTTGCTTACAGAAGTTTGTCAGTTTCATGAAGTCCTATTTATTGATTGTTGGTCTTAGAGCCTGGGCTATTGGTGTTCGGTTCAGGAAATTGTCTCCTGTGCCAATGAGTTTTAGGCTTTCCCCACTTTCTCTTCTATTATATTTAGTGTGTCAGGCCTTATGTTAAGGTCTTTGATGCATTTGAACTTAAGTTTTGTACAAGGTAATAAGTATGGGTCTAATTTCATTCTTTTACATGTTGACATCCAGTTGGACCAGAACCATTTGTTGAAGATGCTGTCCTTTTTCCACTGTATGGTTTTGGCTGCTTTGTCAAAAAATTAAGTGACTATAGGTGTGTGGGTTCATTTCTGGGTCTTCAATTCGATTCTATTCATCCACTGGTCTGTTTTTATACTAGTACAATGCTGTTTTTATTACTATTGTTCTGTAGTATACCTTGAAATCCGAGATGGTGATACCTCCAGATGTTTTTGTTTTTTGTTTTTTATTGCACAGAATTGATTTAGATATTCTGGGTTTTTTGTTATTCCATATGAAGTTGAGAATTGTTTTTTCCAGGTCTATAAAGAATTGTGTTGGTATTTTGATAGGAATTGCATTGAATCCGTATATAGCTTTTGGTGGTATGGCCATTTTTATTATGTTGATCCTACCTATCCATGAGCATGGGAGATCTTTCCATCTTCTGATGGCCTCTTCAATTTCTTTCTTCAAGGACTTGCATACTTAAACCCATTGCAGCTTTAGCTTCCTATATCTAAATAGATATATAGTCACAGAATTGCTATTGCTCTTAAACACCCAATTGAAATGTCCAGTACATGACAGTCAGTTCAGAGCAGCAAAATCTCCCAAATTGTGTACCAAGTCTTACTGAATAACTCTGGGACCCTTTAAATTCTACAGCTGCTATCTCCCTTGTTTCAAGAAAACCATATGATTCTTCTGTGTTTTACTGCCAATCTTTGTCTGGTGTCACTGTCTCTAGGGCAAGAGGTTTCACAGTATAAATAAGTAAAACAGTATTGTCTCCACTCTCCTGGACTATTCCCTGTAGTCAGAGATATAGATTGTAATAAAACAGTTTAATAATTAGTAGTTTTACTGTGAAATCAATGTTATGAAGAAAAGGCTTTGACTGTAAACACATGGAATAGATTTGAAAGCTTCACTAAGTATGTGTTGAACTTACAAGTGAGAGGATAGATGATGAGAAGTGGGAAGAGTAGGGTAAGGTCATGAGATTTTGGTACACTGAGGAAACTGAGAGCCAACAGGAAGAGTGGGCAGGAGAAAATGGATTCAAGTGAAGTATGAATTTTGAGGTTCTAAATGTTGAAAACCTAGGTCTGAGATTTTTTTTAATGAAGTTTTTGTTGTTGTTAGTGATGATGGTATTGTCTTTATTTGAAATGGTAATAGTATTATGCAGAGTATAAATCACGCAATGGTTTTGGATGTATGAGAACATGGGAAGATCCATATTGAGTCTGAAAAACTCATATAGATGCGTACTTTGACATGAAGTGATGAATACCAGGGTAAGAACACAGGGAGTAGATTGGGGACGTTTTGTCTTTTGAATGAAATATTTTATTGTTAAACTCAATAATACTGGAATTTGGGCTACAGTCAGGGTAATACTTGGGGAGGCGGATGAGGTGCTCTAGCATGCGTGACTGCAGAGAAACATATGCCCTTCACTGCTTCTATGGATAGTTCCTTAACTGATTCCATCAAGTTGCAGAGCACTCAGACATTTTTTCTCATTTTTAATATGTTTTTGAAAAGCTCCCACTGTTTTGTGATCACATTCATTCTCCCTCCTCTCCACCAGGTCACTGTCTCTTCCCTACACACAAAACTCTGTGTCCTCTTTTTTTTTTCTTTTTTAGTCATCTAAGTCCAGTTTGTACTGTTCATATAGTTTTAGATATGTGGCCTTCCACTGGACCAGAGTCAACTTACCAACCCTTAAAGAAAACTGACTCTCCCAGGAGCTATCATTTGCCAATTAACTCCTCAGCTAGTGGTAGGGTTTCATGACCACTTCCCTTCGCTATGATAGGATTTCATCTAGATTGAGATTGCACAGGTCTTAGAAATGCTGTCACGATTGTTGTGAGTTTATCTGTGAAGCTTCGCTGTTATATCTAGATATATTTCTTTGTAGTCATCCATTGCCTCTAGTTCTTACTATGATGCACAATGATCCCTTGAGTGGAGGGGGGCAGCATATAGATGTCCCATTTAAGGCTGAACATTTTGCAGTGTCTTGTTTTCTGAATCTTGACCAGTTATGGGTCTCTATGTTAATTACCATTTATTGTAAATAGAACTTCTCTGATGAAGGTTGAGAGAGAGAGAGAGATCAATCTATGACTAAAAGAATATGTTGCTAAAAGTTAGCTTAATATTGTATCCAGTTTTCAGAACAATCCCATGGTCCCAGAAACAGCATGCATGTCTCTGTTGGAGTTGATCTTTTTTTTCCCCCATTCTACCATTTTCTTTCTAAATGGAATACAAGGGAAGAATTGGACCTGAGATAGTCTGAGTTCACCAGAGCATAGGAAATGTAAGTTCTAACTTGAAACACCACATGCTCTCACAATAACCAGTCATCTGGAATCCTTTAAAAAACACTCCACATCAGTCATGTCAACTATTTTAATCCTGACTTCAATGTTCCTGAACAAGGTAGGATGTTCACTAAGAGTGCAACAGTAATGGCTGCTGCGGAGACTAGGAGTGGAGGCGGGCAAGCATGATTACCTATGAAAAGTGATCCCTTGAATCTCATTAAAGTTGTCTTCTATTTTTATTTTAATTTAAAATGTTTTCTCAGTGAGTGAGTGTGTGTGTACGTGCATGTGAGATGTGGAAGTTGCATATGCATTACAGGTATGTGTGTAGCAGTCAGAGAACAGCTTGTAGAATCTGTTTGCTCTTTTATATGGGTTACAGGGATCAAATTCAAGTTAATAGTCTTGCCCAGCAAGTACCTTTACCAGGTGAGCCACCTCACTAACCTTCCGCTTCTTAGTAACTTAGATGTCCTTCTGTCCATCCACTCAATCATAGTCTGTATTCAAAGACATTTACAAAGCACATTTAGTTCCCTTGTCTTCTGCACACAGAGTGTAAAGAAAAAATGAATGATTGCTACACAGTGAAGATACACTGGGACAGATACTAGTCACCTGGTTTTATTTCCAGTCCTGTTTTTATTTTTATCTATATTTCTTGAAACAGTCATTACTTTCCTCTCTTTTTTTTTGCCTGTAAAAAGCATTATAGAAATGCAAAAAGCATAGCCTGATTATCTAATAGGTAGTATAACTTATTTAGAGAAAGAAACAAAAATATATCTGCACCTTGTCCCCATTGACAGGCAATATTAGGGAGTCATTGACAACAACTATTATGAGATTTAGCTTCTTTTTAAGTGGGAATAACATTACTTATTGACTGCTGAAGGTTTTTGAGAATTAAGAACTATAACACACAAAATTATACTAAATACTAATGCTAACTAATAAATATAACAAAAGTATTAAAATATCAAACTACTCATTTATGATGAAAGGAAGTCATAGATTTTAACATTTGCCATGATAAACAGATATCACTGTTTTGATATGACTTGTAAGACTGAGTTCTGCCCCGTTTTCTGTATAAACTGTGGTTAAGAAAAATTAGAGCAACTTACCTATCTATTTGTACTCCACCTTCTTTCTATCATGAAAACAGCAGGACCCCAGTCCTCTGCGTCTTCTGCTTAACCCACCTTGTTATGTGTTTAGTGACTTTAATTGCACTTATCTCTTTTTCTCATTTGTTTTAGTTATTTCCTTGATAACTTCAATGCATATGACATTTTAGAGCCCTTTCTCATTGGAGGGTGTGCATGTTCGTCAGCTCTGTCCTGGAATGGTGCAGGCACAGGCACAGTATCTGCCAGTTCACATTCCTTGCCACTTTTCCAGCAGTGTTCCAGGAGATGTCAGGAATGATGTCTAGTCCCCTCTTTGCGATAGGCCTAATCACTTGTGTTCTAAACCAATATGACTTGGCCTTAATTCTCTTCATATTTCCCTGAGACAGTCCCTGAACATTTTGAACAACTACCTTGATGTTTCCTTCCCTCCCTCTCTTACCCTGATACAAAGTGACTATTTGGGCAGCAGCAGGAAGTGACTGGTCTCAACAAAATCAGTGGTTCTCTTATATTCAGTTCCCTTCTATTCTATATTTGCCCATTTTATGGATTTTTATCTTTTCCTTGATTTTATATATATATAGATAATAAATTAATAAAATGTGTGTCAAGTCAAAGTATGTCCTGCTGCTAACGGTTAAGTGCCTCGGATTTGAAGCTAGGAAAAATCTTCCCTTGAATATAGTCTTTCCCACATGATGGTTAAATGATCTAAGCACAAGCTTTGAATTCTCAAAGTGTCTGGTAAAATGGACATAAAATCTCACTGGGGCTTTGTGGGGAAATGTCCTAAACAAACAACACACAAAACCACAAAATCATGCCTTGAGAATTTTCTAACTTAGAGAGTGAATGCTTCAGGTTGATTTGAGGAGGCAAGTGATGTTTCTCATGAGGAACGTTGGCAAATGTTATTACCAGACTCCCTTCTAGGAACCACAGTGCGGATCATTACCTGAGGCATTCCTGAGGGCTCATGCCCTCAGTCACACACAGTGTATTGTTCGGCAGTGCAGTGCATCCAGATATATCTGCAATTTATTTTGGAAAAGAGTTTATTTGAGGACCAACATATTAAAGTAGGTAGTATTGAATTTCTCCAGCAATTCCCTGAGGTGTTGTTTTATTATTATCTTGCTCATTTCTTTCCACATCATCATGTGAACAATGATGAAAGTGAGAAACATTTATCAAAACCAGAGAATTCAGCTATTTGGGGAGGGGGTTGCTATCTCAGGGCAAATATTGTGTTTATTTCTTTTGATTGTAAACCTCATTTAAAAATGCCTTGCTTTATAGTCACTTTTATTTTGGAGGGTTTCTTTGTTTGAAATGCTGATAATGTTACAATATGAGTTTATTTGGTCTGCTCCATTTTTGTTGATTCTTTCTTTGACTACAGAAAGTAAGAAAGAAGACAGCAGCATGAGCCCTGTTCCAAAACATTATTAAACCAAATCTCACATTAATGTAGTATGAATAAATATGAATGAATCATAGCAAGGCCTTGGCATTTCTGTATATTTTAATTGGAAACAATAAGAAATAACATTATAAACTGCTGATAACTGTCTTAGTTAGGGTTACTATTGCTGTGATGAAACTCCATGACCAAAGTAACTTGGGGAGGAGAGGGTTTATTTCACTCACAGTTCCACATCACATTCATCATCAAAACAATGAAAGCAGGAACTCACAGAGGGCAGAAACCTGGAAGCAGGAACAGATGCTGAGGCCATGGAGGAGTGCTGCTTACTAGATTGTTTTCCATGGCTTGCTCTGCCTTCTTTGTTGTAGATCCCAGAATCACCAATCCAGGATGGCACCACCCACAATGGCCTGGAGGCCCCTTCCCATTGATGACTAATTTTTAAAAAATGCTTTACAGTCAGATATTCTGGGGGCATTTTCTTGACTGAGGCTCCCTTCTCTCTGATGACTCTAGCTTGCGCCAAGTTGACATAAAACCAGCCATTTACAACAGATTGAGAAGGAGATCTGGATGAGGGGAGAAGACAAGCTACACTCTACTAGGACACACCCAGAACAATTTTGGTCCTACTTCCTCATTGTTGTTCCCACTACTTAGCAATAATAGCACTGGGTAATAAGTCCATCAATGGATTGATGCATAGGACTAATGACCAAATCTCTTCCTAAAATCCCCACTTCTGAATATCAGAGTGAGGATGAAAATTGGTGCCTATAAGTTCTGGAGAATGTTTCAGATCAGAACTGTAATGCTCAAAGATGGAAGCAAATAGCTACAGAACTGCTATCTGCCTCACTGTGTATCCAGCCGTGCCTGTGCGTTGCCTCCACCTTTCTTAGGAGATGAAATTGGTGAGAGACCGCTGCAGGGCCAACGTTCATGACTGGGTCACAGCTCTCTTGGGTGCAGGTGACATATGGAACTATTTTCTACCAGATGTTTGACAAAGTGACATTCGATTACAAGTATCTCCTATCTGAAATGTTGACAAGGCTTGTCCATCAATAAATAGTAAAAAGTAACAAAAATGCAAAGTTGAGTTTGGCAGAGTAGGCGTATAGTCCCAGCACCTAGATGGCAAAGGCAGGACGATCAGGAGATCGAGACCAGCCTTAGCTATATAGCAAGCTTGAGACCAACTACTGCTGTGTGGCATTCCATGTCAGAAACAAAATATCCAAAAGATGAGCAGCTGAAATAATAATAAATAGTAAGTACTGAAGAATATCTCATTCTGAGATTCCATGTTTGTTGCTGTAATTTTCATCACCATTGCCATCGTAATCACTTCATCTACAATCGTTACTACTAGACTCTCACACACATAGTGTGTGGAGTGCAGTCTTCACTGGTGAAGGAAAGTTTCTCATGAGGAAAAGACTTCTAGACTTTGCAAAAGGAGTCTTCAACCATGGCACACGTTTCTTGGGAGTTTTAAAAGTTTAAAAGATAAGCCTCACTAAAATGTTTAAATGCTAGTAATCTTTAAAAATTACACATTTTAGTAATGCTCATCTTTTAAAGTTGCCTAGGAACACACATTCTGTCATATGTGTTTTTGAATTCAGAGGTTCGATGTTCATGTTGTGCACCTGGGTTCATGCACATGCACATCCACACCCATGTGTGTGAGTGTAATTTTATATGATTGTGTTAGTTCCACAGTTTACCTTTTAACATGGCCCTCATCTAAATAATTGATATTCTATTTCATTATTTGTAAAATAGGCCTTGCAACCCAAAAACTGAGCAGTTATTACTCTGTTCTTAAAACAATAAGCTAAAAGCTAATCTGGTTTCCCCCACTGTAAATGTCACATACTTGCATTTTGTCTGTCGCTTTCCTGCTTCAGCTGAATCTCTCTTTGTCTTTCCTGCCTCTCCTTCTTCTCCTTAACTCCTCCTTTCCTTGAGGGCAGGAAGTCCAGCCTATTCTCTCCCCTGCTCAGTGACTGGCTGTAAGCTGATTATTGGCATATTAGGGGACAATTGGGAAGCAGTGTGTATATAACATTGAGACATGAACTCCTCAGAACAAGGACTGAAACCAGATACGAGGCGTACAGAAATCAGCATTTGAATTAAACAATAACTGTACACCTATGTGTGTGTTTGTGTGTGTGCACGTGCACACACGCGTGTGCATGTGTACTTGCATGGGCATGCTCATGTCTTTTTTAAAAAGTGCTAATACACAGTTGAAACATTCAGAAAACAGAAATATTGGAAGAAGTGATCAAAGAAAGAGTGTGATTATGCTTTAGTCCCCTGTCATATAACTTACACACGTATTTGATTACTTTGGTAAATATTTGTCCTGGCTAGTTGATTGTCAACTTAGGTAAACGAGAGTTACCCAAGAGGAAATAAGAATTGAGAAACTGACTTCATAAGATTAGTCTGTAGGCAAGACTATGGGACATTTTCTTTATTGATGGTTGGTACGGGAGAGCCCAGCCCATTTTGGTTGGTACCAACCCTCAGATGGCCGTGTGATATGTATAGGAAAACAGTAAACAAGCTATGGAGGAAACGCCAGTAACCAGCATTCCTACTTCTGCTTCTGCTTAAGTTTCTGGCGTGAGTTCCTGTTCTGATTTCTCTCAGTGTTGTACTATAACGTGTAAAATGAAATATTCTCTTTACTCCCCAAGTTGCTTTTAGTCAGGTTGTTTATTACAAGCAACAGAAACCTTATCTAGGCAATATTTGTTTGTATTATATAAGTCAGACCAGAAATCATTGTTTTTTCTCTATTGTGAGCTGTATGATGAATATTTTATACTTTGTGATCATGTATTTTTTTTTTGTAAACTGTTAAACTCATGCTGAAGGACAACAAGCTCAACCATAGACAACATGCAAATGAAGACATAGATCTGGGCTCCAGGGAAATGTATTGACAGAAGGCAGATTTCCCCCATGGAGTATATTGTGCTGACTTCTGGTACAATTGTGTATGTGTGTTTGTGTGTGTGTGTGTGTGTGTGTGTGTGTGTGTGTGTGTGTAGGGCTTACTTTTTCTGTATGTTTGACAATACCATAAAGAATAAATCATAAGAATTCCCAAATTCAGAAGTTGTTTTTCAGTTCTATTCCAAACTCCTGAAGCTGCAGTGTTTGAATTGCTCTTTGTACGTTACCTGGCCTTCATAGCCCCTTGCAACTAGCACAAATATCAAACATTTTCTTTCTTTTTCTTTTTTAGTTATATTAGAATCAAAAGTTCACCTGCTTATGAGAAGAAAGTCAGCAGCACAGCCTCTTCTTTCCACCAGCACTCAGCATCATGCTTCTTTTATTTCTTTCAGTTCTCTAAACTAATAAAAAAAAAGTACAAGCTAATACATATTTGGAGAAGTTCTTTGCTATGCCTTCATATGGAAAGTGCAAGAACATGGTGTTTGGAGTTACCCAAAACCTTATATTTGATTCCTGACTCTGCCATGGACTACTACCAAGACCCTGAGTAATTAACATCAGCTCTCTGAACCTCAGTCAGTCCGCCTGTAAAGGAGGAACAGTGTAGGTGATGTAGTGATGACATTGTACATGCTGAGGAATGGTGTTTGTCCAAAGCACCTAACACAGTGCCTAGAAGGAACTCTGCATATATCACTTAGTAGTATTCTGAATGGGTTGTCTTTAATGCACCAAATGAGTTACTCTTGCCTTATTCATCCCAAAAGTATAGCAGATGAAATTATAGAGATAGATTTTCTTTTTTCGGGAGTGACTCTTATCTAAAATCAATTTCTCATCCACCAAAATGTCAGTTCACAGTCACCTAATTAAAAAATCCTTGATAATACAATAAAATACGATTGGAAGGCAATTTTATTAGGTATAAGGAAAAATATTGACAGACAAAATTACTAGATGTAATATTGTTAGTAGTCTTTAACCTTATTTAAAAACAGGCACCTATCTTTTCTTCCAAGAGGTGTAAAAATTTAATTATCTAGAAATTGCTTCTTGCCAGCTAGTCCCCCACACTGAGAGTGAAAACCCTGCTGTTGTTTACTTTTTACCAAACATTTTTATGAGTTTGCTCTATGTTTGTTCTTTTTAATGGGGACATGTTCAATGTATTAGTACTGTCTGCTGATGTATATGAGCTTTTGTACACAGAGAAAATAGAATGGAATAGTATAAAGAAAGATAGTTTTTTTTTTCATCAAGGTTTGTATGTTTTCTATGCTTTCTAGGCATTTGGTAATAAATCCATTTAATAAGTTTCTGGGGAAATAAAAAGGAGAAAGCTTGAATCCTCTATAGCCTAAAACATTTCAGTAACTGTTGGTAGGAAGTTTTTCTCCACATTCTAACTAAGTTGCTTCCAAAATTCCCTAGATACCTTAAAAGAATAACTCTTTGAATTTTCTTGCCAGTCTTTGGTATATTCAGTAGCTTTATCTAAGTCTGTAAGTGCCTGTAGATCTTATCCATAGGTATATACATACAGATGTGCTTACTGTTACAGCACTGGAAGTTAACTTCTGTGTATGTGTATGCACATATGTTTTACACATTTAAGTACACTCTATTAGTTACTGTTCTATTGCAGTGATAAAACGCCATGGCCAAGGCAACTTGGAAAAGGAAGAATTTGTTTGGGTGTGCCATTCCAGAGAACACCATGGTAGAGAAGGGGCGCAACGGGAGGTAGGAAGGCATAGCTGTTGGAGCAGAAACTGAGGGCTCACATCTTGAGCCACAAGCAGGAAGAGAGACTATCCTCATAATGGCTTGGGGCTTTGCAACCTCATGTCCCACCCCAGTGTCATACTTCCTCCAGCAAGGCCACACCTCCCAAGTTTCCCTAAATAGTGCCACCAACTGGGGACCCAGTAGTGAAATGCCTGGGAATATGGGGACATCTAATTCAAACCACCACACGTACCATCTTAAAGAATAGGAAACGGAGAGGAAAACTGCAGCTACAGGATACATATGATACATTAGAGTCGGGAAATCTGTAAATGCACCTTCTATAGTAAGCCCCACATTCGTACATTGTACAATTCTATATTATTCTTTGGTCCTTTTGGTATAGTAGACAATGATACGGTGAATGATGGAGAAAGCTTTCCAGAGAGCTTATGTAAAATTAACAGTGGCCATCCCAAACCATTTCTTATTAATTGGTTTCCTCAGAAACAGTAGGAACTTTGGTCTCAGTGACCTTACTCTATACCAGAATGTCACATTCTGTGGTCCTTTCTCATAGTCTAAGATAGCAGCACTTAGTAACTCTGAAGGTACCTCCCTATATTTCCAACATTTACAGTAGATTCCTCAGTTTGCAATGGGATTACCTCTGGATAAGTCCATCCTAGGTTGAAAATACTCAACAAAAAATTCAGTTACTATCTTTGGTGTACTGACTATCATAGCTTAACAATATAGAACATCACAAAGTATGTGTTGCCTCTTACCATGTCCTTGTAGCTTCCTGGGAATTGTGAGTTGCAGTGCTGCCTGACAATACAAGGGAGGGTTGTACCACATACGGCTAAGCCAAGAAAAGTCACAAGTGGAAAACGCAAAGTATGCTTTCCATCAAATATTAATGCTTTTATAGAAACATAAAGTGGAAAAATTCTATCAAACTACCATAATTTCAGCACTATCTGTGGTTCTATTAAGGTTCCTGTAAGAAATTTATTCTAGAGCTAGCAAGATGGCTCAGCATGTAATAGCACATTGTACACAGGCATAAAGAACTGAGTTCAAATCCCCAAAACCTGTGTGAAAATCCAGATATGATCATACTCCACTGGTTACCCGGTGCTGTGAAGGAGTGGATGGCAGAAAAGTGGATACCAGAACATAGGTGGAGCTTGCTCTCTCCCAGCCCAATTCCAGGGCTGGGTGTGGTGAAAGACCCTGTCAAAAGAGAGTGAGGCAGACAATGATAGAACAGAACTGGGCACCCACAACCTTCTTCCATTTCATTTCTATGCAAATACACAACACACACAAATGCACATACATGCAAACACACACACACACACACACACACACACACACACACACCACGTAAGAAGTTTATTCTGTTTAGTAGGCTATATTTTCATGTTAAAAAGCACTTGGTTAAAACATGAACTGTCAAGTAGCTCATGAGAATATGATATTTGATACATAATATACTTAAGCAAACTCTCATGTGTTCCAATTTATATTATGTTCTTACATTTACGTCCCATGTAAGGTTGGGTTCAGAACAATTTGTACATAGAGATTTTGACTGACTGTATGGAGTAAAATATTTCTACACTGAGGATCAATTCAGGTAATATTTGTTTTATTCTTTCCAAATGTTTGGCTCTTGAGGTATAAGGTGTACATCTTACTTTTTCTGTTATTTGTATAAAGGAGAATACCAATGGATTTGTTCCAGAATATTCTTTGCAGAGGAATAGATACTTTTTATGTTGAATTTATAAATTTCCATTTATATTTGTTGTAGATATTTTCCCCCAAAAGAAACATTTTATGCTTTGTTATTTTTAAAGGTGTAGCAAGCATGGGGATTACACTTTACCTTTGGCCAATTTCACTGGTATTTGCATATCAAAAATGAAATGTTTTTGCCTCAACATTGAAGAAGGTAGCCTTCCTTCCCTCATCTGTTAAGCTGGAGCCGAAGGAAGGACTCTCAAAATCTCTCGCATTTTCAGCATTTGAAAGGATGTCCTTTAACAGCTCCCTAGGTTTGTTGTTTATGAAATTCTTCAGGCGTATAATGCCAGACGTTGAGAATGAAGCAAGAAGGAGGACAGATGAGGTTCCATGTGCTTGTGGAGCTCATGTCTAATGTCTAATGAACAAAACAAAATAGGTAAATAAGGGGACTGTTAACAAAACAAATCCCAAAGTCAGAAAACAGTAAGCACCTTTGAAAAGAAGGAAGGGTACTAGGAGGTACTTAATAGTTATCATTATTGCCTTTGCCTTTAAATTGTTTAGGACAGGAAAGACAATTTACATTGTGCAGCCCAGCCCAACTGGTAGTAAATAGCAGCCTCCTTCAACCAGGGTGAGAAGGCAATGGGCCTTCCTTTCTCCAGAGGTTGTATCAACAAGATGTTCATCCTTTTGCCGAAGGAAATCTTTTTGGTTTGCTTGGTTTTTTCATTTATTTGTTTCTTTATTTGTTTGTTTGTTTACTATACATCCCAATTGCAGTTCCCCTCCTTCCACTCCTCCAGTTCCCCCCTTCAGACTCACTTCCTCCCATTTCCCCATTCCGTCTTCAGAAAAGGAAGTGCTCACCATGTGTACCAACATGTGCTGGCACATCAAATCCTGGGAGCCTCCCCATTCTCATGTCTCCAGCTCATCCCAGCGATGCCCCCCTACCAATTTCTGTTCTTTCTCCAACCCCTCCTACCCTGCTCTACTCACACCTGATGCCCCCTTCCCCTCCCCATTGCCTGTCTCTCCAAGTTCCCTTTCTCCATCCACCTCCTCCAATATCTACAAGTTTATCAATGGAATTGAATTGAAGACCCAGAAATACACCCACATACCTGTGGACACTTGATTTTTGACAAAGAAGCCAAAACCATACAGTGGAAAAGAAAAAGCATCTTCAACAATTGTCTAACTGGATGTCTGCAAATCGAAGAATGTAAATAGATCCATATTTATCACTCCGCACAAAACTCAAGTCCAAATGGATCAAAGACCGCAACATAAAACCATCCAGATACACTAAGTCTGGTAGAAGAGAAAGTGGGGGAAAGCCTTGAATGTATTGGCACAGGAGACAGCTTCCAGAACAGAATACCAACAGCTCAGGCACTAAGATCATCAACTAATAATGGGACCTCAGGAAACTGAAAATTTTCTGAAAGGCAAAAGTTGCCATCAAAAGGACAAAATGGCAACCTACATAATGGGAAAAGATCTTCTCCAACCCTACATCCAACAGAGGGCTAATATCCAAAATTTACAAAGAACTCAAGAAACTAGGCACCAAAAAAAAAAAAAAAACAAATAACCCTATTAAAAATGGGATATAGAGTTAGTAAGAGAATTCCTAACAAAGGAATCTCTAATGGTTGAGAAACACTTAAAGAAATCCCAATATCCTAAGTCATTACAGAAATACAAATCAAAACGACTGAGATTCCATCTCACACTTGCCAGAATGGCTAAGGTCAAAAACTCAAGTGACAGCACATGCTGTTGAGGATGTGGAGAAAGGGGAACACTCCTCTGTTGATGGTGTGAGTGAAAACTTATGCAACCACTTTGGAAATCAGTTTGGTGGTTTCTCAAAAATTAGGAATAGTTCTATCTCAAGACCAAGCCATACCACTCCTAGTTATACACCCAAAAGATGCTCCGCCATACCACAAGGACATTTGCTCATCTATGTTCATAGCAGCCTTATTCATAATAGCCAGAAACTGGAAACAACCCAGATGTCCCTCAACAGAAGAATGCATAAGAAAATGTGGCACAGTTTTAGACAATGGAATACTACTCAGCTATTAAAACATGGGCATCATGAGATTTACTGGCAAATGGTCAGACTAGAAAATATCATATTGAATGAGGTAACCCAGACACAGAAAGACAATCATGGTATGCACACACTTGTAAGTGAATAGTAATCATAAAATACAGGATAACCGTGCTGCAGCCCACAGACTCAAAGAAGCTAAGTAACAAGGAAGGCCCCAGGGAGAATGCTTGAATCTCATTCAGAAGGGGAAATACAAAGAAATCTTATTCTGGTCTTGCTTTCTAAAATAAGCTCAGTTGTTAAAATGAATACCTAAATCTTCTCATTCTTTGGCCACTTGCTTTTCTTTAGCCACCTTCATCTGTTCTGTTTATTTCCCAGGAAACCATGTGCCATACATCAGATGCTTGTCTCTCCCAGATTCATATATTCGTTTTAATTCCCAATGTGAGGTTACATGGAGATACGGTCTTTGAGAGGGGCTTACATTGAGGCCGGAGTCAATCATAACTGTAATTGACTCCTTATAAAGGAGATCCTAAAGAGCTTCCTTGTCCCTCCTGCCACAAAGGACACAGCAGGAATCAACAGTCTGCAGTCTATAAGGGGGTTCTCATTAGAGTCTAACACATCAGTACCCTGATTTCAAAGGCCAGCCTTATTGGTAAGTCTTCATGGTCTGTGGAGTTCTAGTACAGCTGAAAGTAAGACACCAAGAAGAACAGCCATCTTTGTGAGATACTTGAGGGACAAAGAGGGCCACACGTTTCAGCTGGAGGTGGCCATTTAAGTTGCAAACTCCCAAGACTGTGTTCTTTAAGAATGACATCTTTTATGTTTCTACTGTAACTAACAGGTAACTAACATTGCTTTCTGAATGAGATTATGAGACATAGTTTTCCCACTTTTTACATACACAATTATTGTTCCATTGAATACTATCTTAAAGAATGAACCTGGGCTATGCTGGAACATTGGCAAAGGGGCTTTGTCAGTGACGTTATACAATTTTTAAGTTTGAGGATCCTGCCCCCTTCTGGCCACTAAAGGTACTCTTAGTATGCTTTATATTTCTTTTTTCTTCTTCTTTTTTTAAAATTTTTTATTTTTATTTTTCTGTATATTGGTGTTGCATGTATGTCTGTGTGAGGATGTCAGATCCCTGGAACAGGAGTTACAGACAGCTGTAAACTGAAATGTGGGTGCTGGGATTTGAACCCCGGTCCTTTGGAAGAACAGCCAGTGCTCTTAACCGCTGAGCCATCTCTCCAGCCCCTGCTTTATATTTCATACACTGATGAAATTGTATTAGCAACAACAGTAAATGGACTCAGTGGGCTTTATTTATGTTTTTATGCATATATGTAACAACAATAAAGAAATAGAAATAAAGTCTTGAATTTGAGTGGGAGTAGATGTGAGGGGCCATGGGAAGGGTTCAAAGGAGGAAAAAGGAGAGAGATGCTATAATTATGTTTTAATTTAAATAAAATACAATAAGAAAAAAGCATATTCAAGAAAAATAATAAAAATCTTGTCTTGGGAATTTGATTTTTTAAAACTTCACATTAAGCAAGGAACATAGATGATTGCAATGTGAGGTTTTGGCAAAATAAATTCCACTTCTAACTTATCTCAAATTTCTTTCTTTTCTAGTGTATATAACATTTCAGTGTGCTCCATAAAATGCCATAAAACTGGATGAAGTGTGTGAGAGTAGATTGCTATTTTAAGTGGGTGCTTGTAGGTGTTTCTGGCATTGGTATATGTGCGTATAGTCCTCAGTGTCTTGTCGAGGTTCTAAAGCTTTCTCAGACCTTGCTGGATGCTCAACACCCAGGTGTTATTCCTTTTAAATGAACAAGGCACCTGGCTACCTTCCTGGTTATTTTCAATTTTTGTTCTGGCTTCTCATCTTCTCTTCCCATGGCTTAAATTTAGCACAGGCCCAGGCTATACATGGCTTCTTCCCAGCGGCTTTCATTTGTCCATCTGCATAATGCCTTTGCCTGTGAAGTGACACACTGAGGTGTCTTTTGTGGTAGCTTCAAAACCACAGTAATATTTCCATGATCTTCCCAGTGTCAGATGAATATTGAGACCAACACTGTGAAGAAACTAACCAAATTTCAGTTCTGGGACCCTCTTCAAATCAATTTATTTGAAATCCAATATAAACTGAAGGCAGGGTTCATTTTCACAAGTAGTTGTTGAGCTGGTAACAACTGGATGGATTGTCTAAGAAGTCATATTTAATTAGAGAAACAGCAGGAAGCTACCATAAGGAGACCCTCCTCACCCTCAGTTTCGTTTAAGTCAGTGGTTTCCAGCCTCCCTAACTCTGTGACCCTTCAATACAGTACTTCATGTTGTGGTGACCCCCCCCCCCACCATAAAACTATTTTTGTTGCTACTTCATAACTGTGATTTTGCTACAGTTGTTGTAATGTAAATATCTGTTTTTCTGATGATCTTAGGTGACCACTGTGAAGGGGTCATTTGACATACCCCTGCCCCAAAGGGATCCTGACCAACATGTTGAGAACCGCAGGTTTAAGTAAGTGTAATGCCACAGTTTTAGAAAAGTATCTACATACAGGGAAAAGAAATCTAGTTGATGCTGTTTTTAGGAAACTTTATGTACAACTGTTTATGCAATGTCAGAAAGCAAGTTTATGACCTAAAAATGAAAGGTAATAATGTCCTTAACACAGACGAGGCCAAAGATTTATATAATCTTAAATGTTCATCCAGTGTGGGTCACTTGATATGCCAAATAATGATAAGGAAATTTAGGAATTAGCTTCTTGTGAAACAAACTTCTGGCATGGTGACCAACCAGCTTCAAAAATCTGTGTGCCCCTTCCGCCATCTAGTGTTCAGTTTTTAGAAGACAATTGCAAAACTGGAAAGTTTGTATAGTAAATAGAAGTGGCTCTTCTAAAACTTCCTGTAGCAAGTGATCATTCAAGATAAAATATTGTCACTATAATTGACCTAATTTTAAAACAACATTGAGAATGTGAGGTATTCTCAAGGTAAAAAAGCATGTGTACAAAGCAAGCTGGTTTTGCTGAGTTTTCTGTTTGGATATACTACATTTTGTAATTTGTTTACTCTCTGAAACCTTCTTCCGTTGAACCTGGCACAGCCAGTCATTTCTACTCCAGGTTGGCACACCATTTCATTCCTCTCTCAGAGTAAAATGGAACCTCTGTAGCCCCGTGACTCTGTGCTGTAATATTTAGTACCAATGTGGCTGGAAACAAAAAAAGAAAAAAAAAAAAAACACTCCATTTCCCGTGACTCCACTCTACTCTGGTAGACTATCTTTACAGTAACAGAGATTTGAGCAGATCCACTTTAGTTGGTTGTTGAGAATATAATAGGGGCTCACACAGGTCCTCCTGGAAAGGGATCAATTGGCAGTGATACACGTGTGTGTGCGCACAGGTGGACTTGCCTCTGTGTCTGTGTGTGTGTGTGTGTGTGTGTGTGTGTGTGTGTGTGTGTGTGTGT
>CAJQZJ010009649.1:778409-790960 GCA_907164525.1 Lophiomys imhausi | reverse complement strand
TGTGTGTGTGTGTGTGTGTGTGTGTGTGTGTGTGTGTGTGTGTGTGTATGTGTGTTTGCTTGTGGGGAAGCCTGAGCACAATCATGGATACCTCTCCTCAGCCATAGTCCACCCTATTTTTCAACACAGAGTTTCTCATTGACCTGGAAGTCACTGTGTAGGCTAGGCTGGCTTGCCACCAAGCCTCAGGGATTCTCTTGCCTCACCTCTCAAATGCTGGTACTTCAGGCTTACATGCCCTATACCCAGATTACCTCCTCGGTTTGTAATGTCCTCTGTGGTTCACTAGAAGTGGGGTGAATATCTCCGTGTTGGAGTAGAAGCAAACAATGTCTAGTGTTATCTTCTGATAATCAGATTTAGTGCTCTTTTGAGAAATATTTCAAGGGGTTCAACATCACATCTGTGGATCACTTTTCCTTCTTTGTCACCCACTGGCACATCTGGAGCAGAGGCAAATGATCTGAAAGAGACAGGGAGTTGTTCCAGTATTTTGCAGAGGTTATTTGCTCTGAGATTAGCTGTAAACATCAAAGGGTTATGGTGCTGGTAGAAGTCTGTAGCCCCGCGTGTGGACCATTAGTGGCAGCATCACAGCTTCATGACAGCCTGTGCACTGTGCTCAACCCCTGCGATGTTGCTCCTTGCAGACATCTCGTCATTACTGTGTTGTCTTTGCCACTTGAAAAGACATATCATGTAGTGTTCCCAAGGCTCATCAGGTTTGCCTGTGCTAATTGACCGGCTGCGTGGGAGACGGCTACTGTAAACTCTGGAAGTCCTATCTAAGATTGCTCCCACTGGCCTCCCTTCGGGAAGTGACTTTCAGCATCAGACCCTCTGAAGACACAATGTCCACGAGGCTTACGTAGCCACACCTTATTTATCAGTGACCTCACCAAAGAAGTTTAGCATCGTGGCATCTAATTGGTTGTGGTCCAAAATTTTAGGTGCAAAGATATGGTTTCTCTCTGAACCATGGAGGCCTCCAAGCCTTAGCAACAGTGTGGAATGAAAGCTAGAGGTCAGGTTGCAATTGGGGCTTGGGTTCAAAGTTCACATTCCAGCACAACCATTTTCCAGGTAGTGGAAACTGCAGCCTCCCCAATGTCTCAACCCAGGAAAATGATAAATAAACAAAAACAAAACAACCAGATGTGAAAATCATTATGTTCTTAGAACAGAATATGGCCTGAGCCATATTCTGATAAGCGTTCTCATCATCTTCTGCCTCATTACCAGTGATGTAATGATTGCCAAATAGCATTGGCAATGCCAGTCTCTCAGGACAGGCTCCCTTCTTCTTTCAGAGTTTTGTACCCATGACTGCTTTAACCCACACTTTATCTCCAATGAATAATTGTTCACGCATCCCATGCTTTGTCCATAAGAAGTCTCTCTCGGAGCTCTCCTAAACCCAATACAGCCAGGCTGATGGGGGAGACAGTGAGGCATGGGCTGCGGAAGCTTCAGAGAACTTATTGTTTCACACACCCCTTTGAAATTTTAAGAATGGCACTTCATTTGGACTTACGTTTTGTGAAAGGTGATAAGTATGGGTCTAATTTCATTCTTTTACATGTTGACATCCAGTTAGACCAGCACCATTTGTTGAAAATACTGTCCTTCTTCCATTGTGCGGTTTTGGCCTCTTTGTCAACAATTAAGTGACCATAGGTGTGTGGGTTCAATTCTGAGTCTTCAATTCGATTCCATTGATCCACTGGTCTATTTCTATACCAGTACCATGCTGTTTTTAGTACTATTGCTCTGTAGTACAGCTTGAAATCTGGGATGGTGATACCTCCAGATGTTTTTTGTCATAAAGGATTGATTTAGCTATTCTGGGTTTGTTGTTGTTGTTTTTGTTATTCCATAACACTAAATCCATTAGAAGAAAAAGTGGGGAAAACTCTTGATCTCACGGCATAGGTGACAACTTCCTGAACAGAACACCAACAGCTCGGGATCTAAGACCAACAATCAATCAATGGGACCTCATGAAACTGAAAAGCTTCTGTAAGGCAAAAGACACCATCATTCCAAAAAAACGGCAGCCTACGGATTGGGAAAAGATCTTCACCAACCCCACATCTGACAGAGGGCTAATATCCAAAATTTACAAACAACTAATGAAATTAAATTCCAAGAAACCAAATAACCCAATAAAAATTGGGGAACAGAGCTAAACAGAGAATTCACAAAGGAGGAATCCCTAATGGCTCAGAGACACTTGAAGAAATGCTCAACATCTTTAATCAGAGAAATGCAACTCAAGAGTACTCTAAGATTCCATCTCACAACTGTCAGAATGGCTAAGATCAAAAACTCAAATGATAGGACATGCTGGCAAGGTTGTGGAAAAGGGGGAACACTCCTCCACTGCTGGTGGGAGTGCAAGCTGGTACAACCACTGTGGAAATCAGTCTGGGGATATATTTGAAAACTTGGAATAGCTCTACCTCAAGACCCAGCCATACCACTTCTGGGTATACATCCAAATGATTCTTCACCAAACCACAAGGATGTTTCCTCATCTATGTTCATAGCAGCTTTATTTGTAATAGCTAGAAACTGGAAACAACTCAGATGTCCCTCAACTGAGAAATGTATAAAAAAATAAACCGTGGTACATTTATACAATGGAATACTACTCAGCCATCAGAAACAATGAAATCATGCAATTTGCAGCCAAATGGATGGAACTAGAGAAGCTCATAATGAGTGAGCAAACCCAGACTCAGAAGGATGCACAGGGCATCTATTTACTTATAATCAGATTTTAGCCATATAGTACAGGATAAGTATACTACTATCAACGCACCAAAGGGAACAGGAACATAGACTTTGTTTCCTGTCAATGAGACACTTTACCCTAGTGGTGCAAACTTGTAGGCCCCCATGTGACTGCTGAACTGGGGTGGGGGACTAATATGTAGGGACATGCCACTCCAAAGGAGTGGGATGGAAGGGATGAGGGTAGAGGGTGGGAGGGCGGGAATGGGAGGAGTGGATAGAGGGCACTGTGATGGAGATGTAACCTGAAGTAATAAATAAACATTAAAAAAAAAAGAAAAAGAATGGCACTTCATGAGTTCCTGTTATAGCACACTGGAGTTCCCACTGCAGAAACATTGCTTACACGTGTGTCCGGTGATTACTCATGAAAACGTGCTTATGTCTGTCAAGAGCACAGCTCGTGGTCAGAGGAATTATGTTACTTGATGGGGACAGGTTTTGATTTTGATTTTTCCATTTGTAAGTAAGCGAGTGAGTCACCCTGTTTGTTCAAAACCTTTAAGTTCCCTATAGAAAGTACACTTGGATGCAGCCTTTTAGATTTATTATTTTAGGTATACATATATATATATATGTTCGTGTGTGTGTGTGTGTGTGTGTGTGTGTGTGTGTGTGTGTGAGCCTGGTTGGGTTAAGTGTAACACATGCATGTCGGAGTCCACAGAGGCTAGATACCCTGGAACTGGAGGAACAGACAATTGTGAGCCATCAAGAAGGTACTTGGAACTGAACCCAGGTCCTCTGCAAGAGCAATGAGCACATTTAACTGCTGAACCATCCCTATAGCCTCTTCAAATGTGTAAAGTTATAAAGCACTTACAAAATACAGTCACTTATTACTGAGTTCAGTGTGATAACCAATTTAACATACATAAAAATAAATGTTGTCGATTAAACAGGTTGGTTTTCCTATAATTTATTACTAAATGAATCAAAACACACACACACTCTTTATAGACTCACACACACACACATGTATACATATAATGGAGTCTCCTTCTATGTTTTATACTTTGATCCAGGTGAAGAACATACAACTAATTTGGCTTAGTTGAAATTAGTGCAGAACAATTTTGTGAAAGATGAGATGCTTTGAAATGGATGTAGATGCCTACATTGTTGGCAAGCTTTTAAAACACCCAGTGATGCCCAGGTTTGTTTGCCTAGAAGAAGTTACCATAACTTAGTCCTCTATTTCTCTTTCAATGCTGAGCATTCGCAAGTGGCTTCCTGTCACTTTTGCTGAAATTGAATCCTCTGGGGCTCTTAGGGCTGAATCTGATAACAACTGTGTAGTTTCTAAGCTAAAAGGTTAGCGCATGTGACAGTTAATTTGTAAAGTTAAAAAAGAAAATAAGAAAGACACAGTGATGAATTGATGCTACAACTCGATTCCTCAAATCTACGCTGTACTCTGCTTTGGGCTGAATGTTGCTTTTAGATAAATGGAGAAGGATGTAGATGAGATACTCCAGTGTCTGTTGCCTGTTCCTGCAACTGTAACCAAGTTTGTGTGTAGCTGAAGAACGGGGTGAATGGATGTTATCCCTCATGCAATGAATGTGGAATAGGCTGTATTAATTATGCCTCTGAGCTCAGAGCTCATAGCAAGACCCCAGTTGCCTTGCCTGGTCCTTGTGATTAGAACATTTACACTCCAGGCCTCTCCTCTATCAGACTTACCTCATCCATCATTGATTCCACAGGTGGTCATGAAACTTTACAGGGACTGTTGAGGGCTGGTGGTGTGAAGACGGAGTATGACATGCCCTTTAGCACCAAGGGTGATGGGAGACTATGTCAGGGAAGGAAGGGACACCTGCTGAGGAGCAGGAAATGACTTCAGTCACTCAGTTCATGAGTACCTTTTCTACTCAGAAGGACTCCTGAGCTGGACATCAAAACTCTTATGCTCAGATATATAAGGCAGTAAGGTGGAGTATAAGGTGGAGACTGACAGAGCCTCTGGTCTTTTTTTCTACATTTTTTGATATCTCATTTACTGGGATGTTTTGGCCTGAACTTATAGCAAACTTAGTTTGGGCACTGTTAATTACAAGCCACAGAATCTTAACTGTGTATTGTTTAAACAGTAGTAACTACATCATTGTATCTTACAAGCAGATATTACAGAAGTACTACTGGATTTGGAGGCACCCGTGACTTGCCAGAAGTCAATCTTAGTCTTGGTTTCTTTGTGCGGCTTTCTTTTGTGTTTCTTTGCAGATAGATTCCTCCTTTGGCTAAATGGAAGAATACTGTGACCACAGGTATTTCTAGCCTTATGGCACCTCAGTTTGGGACATTGAAAAGAAAATGGGATCTCCAGAAGCATTTGTGGCTTGTAAAAAGAAGAATTAATAGAGCTTTATTTTTCTTTCAACAAGGACAGAGACTCACATTGGCCCAAGACTGAAGCATGGATGTTCTGAGATGCACATTTAGCAATAAGTGTTTGGTTCAGTTCTTCTCTTTTCTGATGGATCATGGGTCAGGAAAGTTCATATTGGAGATGACTGCCATTAGGGTACCTGAGTGATTTTGTTTAGCAATGTGTTGACTCATGATAAATGGCATCCTGTGAAGAAATTTTATACCTTGCTATGCTCAGCTGAGATCTGCTTGACTGGTCCATAACACAAACCAACCTGCCCTTGGTAGCAGATAATATACTGTCCTATCTGATTCAGGTATGAAACTCTTCCAGGTTTTGTTCTTTGACTATGGCCAGATATGTGGTTCACCGTATAATCTGGTATAATAAAAACTCTTTGGATAGACGTGTAGACTGGCATTTCCTTCCTAGAAACTCATGGTTTATGGGAGGGACATTTCCAACCAGAAATAATATTGCATACTTAAAGATTCAATAAAATTACTGTAATGGACACTTTGCATACAAAAGTTTTATCAGTATTTGCATGTGCATTTATTTCTGGGGTTAACATCTGGGTTTATTTCTGGGACTAGCATCTGGTTCCTCCATCAGTGTATCTGCTTTAGAGGACAGAAATGTAATTATATGCTTCGTGTTAAGCATAGACATACAGAGTATTGATGCTGAAAATTATAACACATAAGTAAAGACGATTAGTGGTAGAGCAAAGTCCAGTCTTGTTTTCTGATTTTAAAGACTACTACCTTCACAATATGGTTTCAGCTAAATGTGAAATATTATCACTAATGGGTAAGAAAATTAATGAAAATACTAGAAATTGTGAATCAATAGAATTAGAAACAGACCTTGATTTGCTGTATTTTAAGACCATGTGCAAATTAAGCATTTAGAACCTGAGATTCTAACCTGAGACATTAGAGTAATAATACTGCTATAGACCTGTTATTAGAAATAAATGGCAACAAAAATCTAAGGCCTCAATGTAGAATAGGTAGTGCATTTATTTTCCTGTGAGGACATGCTTGAAAAAGCAGCTAGCTAATGAGAAAGATCAGGCACCGTGGGTGAAGACATGCTTTTGTTGAATTTTGTTTGGGGAACTGGAATGGAAGTAGTGAGAGAAGGGAGTCAAGGGCATGTTTGGTGACTGCAGTTGCCATCTCTTTTGAAGCTTATTTTAGTCATCTTGGAAGGCTTGAGCACTAGACAGGGTTCAGGAGCAGTGGACAACAAGAGTACATCTTCATTAATAAGCAACGAAATGTGACATGAAAATAAACATGTGCATGTGGAAAATGTTGGCTTTTCAATTTTACTTCAGAGATGACTTTGCAAGCTCAGAGGTTGCACACAGCATTGCCATATGATTAGAAGAGTCTGATTTTGGATATGCTGCCTCAAGAGAAATGAACCACATATCTGTATAAAAAACGTGAATGTGAAAGAGTGATAGCATCAGTAATTATAGTCCAAAAGTAGAAATAGTCCATTATCCAAAAACTTACAAAAAGTTAAACAAGATGTAGTATGTGACTGTAATGTAATGTCATTTGTAAATATAAATGAACAAGCTGGTGTTGTGGCACAATGTCGATGACATTTGTTCTAAGTGAAAGAATCTGAACACAAAAAGGTGACATATTGTGCAACTCCACTTACACCACAAGTCTAGCACAGGAAGACTAATGGAAACAGTAGATCAGTGGGTCTGTTGGCATAGGAAAAGGAAAAAAAAGGGGGTGCTAACTTGTGGGACTTTTATAGATCTAATAAAAGTATCCTAAAATTGATTTGAATACTCTACATGAGTGAATTTGTGGTGTGTTATCTCAATAAAGTTGTTACAAAGGAAGAGGTTCTATGATAATGGAGTTTGAACATCTGTAGTTTTACTTTGAGACTCTAGATGAGGCTGATTTATACTAAGAATGGAATACTAGTAGTCTAGAGGCTACTGGACCAATTCTCCTTCACTGGCACCCATAAACTTTAAGCCCCAATTTGGTGGGAGGGATTTGTGTGGGGAGAAAGTATTCAGTGTATGTCTTCACAGTTGAAGGAAATTTTCATTTTTGCTTGATATCAACTAATTTAGCTTAATAGACATTTGGAAGCAATGTCAGCTGGTCATTAAGTTCAAAAAATTAAATTAATGTCAACCTAACATTAATCAAGAACAGTGTAACCAAGTTAACTCCCATAAAGAAGACACAGAATCAATGTAGGGCATGATCATATGAAGATAAATGAAAAACCTACAAAGGAGCCAGACACTGTGTTTCTTCATGGTTAGTCATCACAACTACTTGGCACAGTTGAATTGTCTTTATTTTGTTTCAAATAAAAATACTTTTTTTGGAGAAAGATGTATCTGCCTTTATGGTTATACTTTTGAGGGTTTTTTTTGTATTAGCATATAAATTTTGCAGATTCAAAATTTGTTACTATAACAAGTTTCAAGAGTAAATTCTTATGCAACTGTTCCTTTGTCAGTCAGGCTAACATCTTGGAAAATGAAATAAACTAAAAATATTTCTTCTAGGTTTTATAATACTTTCTTGGGCACTAAAGTTTTTGCTGTTTTATTTGCAAGGCTTTTAAGATGTGTTTGTGCTGGGTAGCTGTTATGTGAGCTTAACACAAGCCAGGATCACCTGGGCAGAAGCAGAACCAGAAGCAGTCTTAACCAGGAAAATGCCTCCATGGACTTGGCCTGTAGGGAAGACTGTAGGGCATTTTGTTAATTGATGATTGATGTGGGAGGGTCCACATCAATCATCAATTAATGACTAATGATGTCTCTGGCAAGGTGATCTTGCATGGTATACGAAAGCAGGCTAAACAAGCCATGAGAAAAAAAACAAAAAACAAAAAACAAACAAAAAAAAACCCAAAAACCAACAAACAAACAAAAAAGCAAAACCAAACCAAACCAAACAAAAAAAAATCAACAAAAAACATTCACTTCTCTATGGCCTTTGCATGAGTTCTTGGTTTGTGTTCCTGGCCTGACTATTCCCTGGATGATGGACTACAAGCTATAAGATGAAATACACACTCTCCTACATAGCTATAAAACTCCTGACTAAGACAGTATTACATATTCAGTGAAAAGGCACAGAAACTGTTGAATTTAGTATTTTTCCTTTGTCTATATATTGCTCTGATGAAACAGATATTTTTATAGAACTTGCTATAAAATGCGAAACCCTTACCCCAACTTTTCCCTCCTTTCTTTCTCTTCTCTTTTCTCTCTATTTCATTTCTTAATTTTTTTGGTCCAATAAATCAGTACCACACTACTAATTCTTGGCATTTCCATCTTATTTATTGATTTTCAACAGTGAAAGTTGTAGCCTATGTTCTCTTCATTTACACTCCCAGTATGCATATTCAGAGCATGCTCATCTTACTGAAATTATTGTTGTTTATCTTGTAACAGCTGTAACCCTGTAATGCTTGTAATACTAAATCTGAAGACCATGTTGTTACATTTATTTGTTATTTATTCCTTTCCTTCACCTGTCTTTTCTTGGAGGAACCTTTTCTCCAAGAAATGGTTCATGCATATATTTTGTTTGTCGGGAGTTCCCACTTTATACATTGTCTTCTATCAGAGCTTTGCTATTTCTTGAGCGCCCCACTTTTCAATAATGTTCCATTTTAAAAATACTCATCTCCCCATCTTTATTAAGGTATAAATAAATAAATAAATAAATAAATAAATAAATAAATAAATAAAACTTACCTACATCTTGGTGCACAGTTTGATGTTGTGCTATATGAATACATTGGAAATGACTAAATCAAACTAATCAATAAATCACTCACTTTGCATACCGTATTGATTGCTCTTATTGCTATGACCAAAATACCTGATATGACAATTTAAAGGCATGAATTATTTAGTTTAAGTTTACTGCTTCAGAGGTGTCAGCTCATTACAGTGGAGAGCGCATAGTCCTTCATAGTGGAGAGGGTGTGATGCAACACAGTACTGCATGTCATGGCAGCGAGATTATAGAGAATGAAAAGAAATTGTAAGAAGAATTCAGGGCAGCAAGAGCCCCAGTGAACACACTTGGTGGCCCTCTTTAGTGCCTGAAGTTAAACAATAGCTCCTTCCTTGTGCTATATTCTGATAATGCCATCATATTTTTGAGCCTCAAAAGACTAACCCTTCTGCAGAGACCAAACCTTTGTAATCCACATGACTCCAAAAACAGCATCACAGACACACCTAGAAGCATGATTCATTAGTGTCTTAGATATTCCTTAATTCAATCTTTTTATATTCAAGACTGGACATAACATATGCATATTATATTTCGATGATTAGAAACTTTAATTCTGGTTTTGTTGTGATTCTTGTGAATGTAATTTAATATTATTAAATGTCAGCACACTTTTATTTTTAAAATGTTACAGTTACAACTGCAGAAAAATATGCTGTTAATATTTTCATATGGTAACTGAATTGCTTTCTTTGTTC
This sequence comes from Lophiomys imhausi, assembly GCA_907164525.1. NCBI lineage: Eukaryota > Metazoa > Chordata > Mammalia > Rodentia > Muridae > Lophiomys > Lophiomys imhausi. The sequence goes on along the minus strand of CAJQZJ010009649.1, from coordinate 781,271 downwards.
AGTCTTTTAACCCCATACATATAATTATTATATTAATATAATCAATATAATTAATATATATTTTTCTATTATATATATTATTATTATTCTTCAATAGTAACACCATATTTTATATCCTTGAGTTATTATAAATATAACTATTATGGTAGATGCTTAGGTATATCTAATTTACTGTTATTGGAATAATGTGTTGTTTTTTGGTCATAATGGAAAACCTTTTTGTAGAAATATTAATGACACAGAAGAAAGGAAGGAGCAAAATGAGCTGTATAATAATGTGTTCTGTCACCATACACACAGAAATTCAGATACATACTCCATACAGCAATCTATGTTGTGAATTCTGCCAAGATCACCCTCATTTTAATGAAGATATGTAACCCAAGGTCAGACTATTAGTGTGGCTGAGGTGGAGTTTAGTGACAGGTAGTCCCGTGATAGATCTGGCACTCAGAGCATAATAGAGTCAGCTCATGCTTCATTCTGCTATGAACATTCTTATTATATTTGAACCATTATAATACATGCAGGGGTCTTGTTTTTATATGGTGTCTTAATTCTTATCAACAGGTAATATGTCTTAATATGTTTTTCCATTAGCTTTAAAATCATGTGTGCCTTGATTTCGGCATTTGAGGTAATGCTTCACCTTTTGTTGATGGTTCTACCAAGTGAAAACAAATGTGCAAATTTACTCAGGTATTAGTCAAGAAATACTGAAAATCAAAGACAATAGAAGTTCTGTGTGAAGTTCTATGTTAAGTAGTAGAGTGGCAGAAGAGATTTCCTTTTTTTATAAGCTGCAGACTGTAGAAAAAATTAGTTAAATTATTTACTAGTATTTATATTATTATTAATTGATTCGGTGGCAGTTAATCTTTAAGCAGCCATTACAAATGAACACAGAGAGACCGCATGGATTTTAACGAGCCTTGGCCTGAATTGAGCAATCTTGGCCCATCTAAGCTAGCTCTTAATTCTATTACCCAAATATGACCCCATATATACATACGTTCCCTTGGACTGACATTCTCCACGCTATGCTGATGTTCCTGGCCATGTGGAATGAGGTTCCTTTTTCTAACCCATGGTGTGCGGCCTCTTTCCTGCTGCTCCTGGCCTGGAATGCTTTCTTCCTCTGTCTAAAGCGCACACTTCCTGTTCTAATCTCAGAAAGCCCCAGTTTCAGGCCTCGGCATTTTATTTAACTAATCAGAGTCAATGTAAGTAACAGACAGCAAGCAGGACCAATTAATTAACATTTAGAATGCTTAACACTACCCCATCACCAGACTGATAGTGCAAGAATACACTTTAACATAACCAAGCCGATGCTGTCTATGTACATGTAAATGTGATTGGAGTTCCGTTTAGTGAAGTATTTGTGAGGTGTGTTTTTCTCTACTAGGTTCTAGTTAAGGTCTAGCACAATTTCCTCAATAAGTCACCTGACATCTAGTTAAAAGTATTACATTTCAAATTGTGTTTCATTAAAATGATATGCTTTTTGGGGTGGGTGAGCATATTCCTACTCATGAGTATGAAGATTATAGTGATATTAATTATCAATGACTAATATTGGACTGGGTGAACTATTGCACAAGTATGTGAATTAGAGGTATAAGAATTCACAGAAAGTTATAAAGTGTAAATGTTGATGAAACCTCTAATTTATGTCAGCTTGTTTTATAGTAGAAGGAAAGGGGACTCCAGATTGCATGAATTAAGTCATTTTCTGTAGGTTACAGGGTTGTCAGAATATCACCATGTGAAACTCATGTGACATTTTTTCCTATACTTTTCATGTCACTCAGGGGAGCAGATGGAGTTCTGAGAGAAGGTTTATCATTGACTAGGCCACAGCCATGTTAAAGATCCTGGTGCTTTAGACACACAGGACTGGCAAAACCTTTCTTGGTAAGGCTCAGAGGGATGGCAAAGCTTTTCTTTGGTTTGAGTAGGAATGTTAGCACAATACATATTCTTCCTCCTGGATAACTGTAACCTGAGACTGCTCACCAACAGATACCTCCATTAGAATCTAGCTAAGCCTTCCCTCTATGTTCCCATAAAAAAAACAAACCATGAGTTTCTGGATTGTGTCTCATTTGTTCACCTAAAATGTAAGATAAAACTAGGGTTTATATTACAAAACCTGCAATACTAGGCATGAGAAGCCCTTCTTCTAGTTTTGGTTGAGGGAGTCCAAAAGACTCCTCAAACATTGCAGGTAATTGCTGTTACCATTAGTTGCCTCCAAGATCTTGATGATAAGTTCCTATTGCTGAAGCCTCCTCCATGAGTAGTAGATTAGAGTATATAATGGGAGTTTTGAAGAGACCATGAAAACAAGCAGCCCTGTTGTAGTCAAAGAGTGTGCTGGGGTAGATCTGTAGAGGATATCTTGGCTGTATGGCCAAAAACCTTCAGAGTTTTCTACCTTTTCATTTAGGAGTATAGTTTCTAGTGATATATCATGTATAAAAATATCTAAGTCCACAAGTTTTGAATTACAATTGTGCTATAAAAATAGGAAATAAAAGACAACTGAAAAGGGAAAGTGTTCAAAATAACATTGATATATCTGTATATCATGTATATGAGAAAAGTATAATGTTGCCATTGACAGGGAATTAAATAGAATGAATTTGACAATATGACTCAGGTAGAAAAAAACAATTGTCAAGGTGGTATGGTTTTGAAAGGTGTATGTCAATGTAAGACCATGAGAGTCATTATTTGTCATTTATGTTCCTTATTTCTTATATTATAATGGGTTTATAAAATATTACCATGAGAACTAGCTTCTTTGATATCTCAGATATGTATTAACCTTTCTTAAAACCTTTGCAATTCTAAAAA
>CAJQZJ010009649.1:695453-773409 GCA_907164525.1 Lophiomys imhausi | reverse complement strand
ACTTACAAAAGGCAGGCTGCAATTCAAACAAATTGTCCTTTGAGATCGCAAAATATATACACTAAAGGTTTGTTTAGCTCCAAAATATCAAAATAATTTCTTCTTTAATCCGGATTGAAAGGTAATACTTTATATATTATCAAAAAAACCAAATTTGCTCCAGGAAAAATATTACCTGACCCCCCCCCCAAAAAAAAAGGTAGAGTGTTCTTTTTAATCACAGATGAAAAAATTGGGAGCTCAGAAAAAGTGTTTTTGCTTTTTAAATTTTTTTAAATTTTTATTTATTTTTTAAATGTTTCTTTATTACTTCAAATTACATCTCCATCACAGTGCCCTCTTTCCACCCCTCCTGATTCCACCTTCCCACCCTTTTCTCCCTCTCCCACCAGTCCTACTTATCTGATGTGGAGTGTCCCTACATATCAGCCCCTCTCAGTTCAACCATCATATGAGGGCTAAGAGCTTCCTCTTACACTGGGGGCCTACATGGTAGCACCGCTAGGGAAAATTGTCCCAATAATAGTAACAAAGTCTATGTTCCTGATCCTTTTGGTGTGTTGGTTGTAGGATAGTTATTCTGTACTATACGGTTAAAATCCAGGTATAAGTGAAGAGATACCACCATGTGCATCTTTCTGGGTCTGGGTTAGCTCACTCAGGATGAGCTTTTCTAGTTCCATCCTTTGGCTGCAAATTGCATAATTTCCTTGTTTCTGATGGCTGAGTAGTATTCCATTGTGTAAATGTACCACAGGGACATATGTTTGCTCAGTCTGGCATTAAGCAAATTTCCTGGTAGAGTTTTAACACCTGGCCTTCTTCCTTAGAGCTTCTCATGGTGTAGAAATTCCATGACTTCTAATCCTCTGAGGTCTGTCTTTTTGCCTTGCTGTTTCTCTCTCTCTCTCACTCTCTTAACATTTATGTATTTCCTCAAGTTACATCTCAATCACAGTGTCGTCCTACCCCCCACTTCCCCCTCCTGTTCCCACCCTCCTTCCTCTTTCCCTCTCCCTCCTGTTCACTTTTTTGTTTTTTTAGTTTGAGGTGTATCTTTTTTCCTCCAACAGCTCCCTCTTCTAGTTCAATAAAAGGCTCTTTTCTTTGTAACAATAAATTCAATAGAAAAATAAGAACAATTAGGCAACAATTATGAAAATTATAAGGAATAACATACATTCTCAATGTCCAGTTCATAGACATTTGGCAACAAATAATAATATTCTAGTATCTATCTATCTCAATGAGTTTAAAGTTCCATACCTAACTCACTTTCTATTCTACTTGCATTATGAACTTAAAGACATCTTCTTAGACCTAGAACACCCTTTTAATACCTAAACAACTTACATATGGACTGGACATTGAGAATGTATGCTAAGCCATATAACTCTCATAATTGTGGCCTATTTATTTCTGTTGTTTTGTATTGTATTTATTGCTATAAGAGAAAGAACCATTTGTTGGACTGAAAGGGGGGAGCTGTTGGGGGGAAAAGATATACCTTAAATTAAAAAAAAAGGATAGAGCATGGGGGGGTTGAGGGGGAAGAGGGTGGAAGGGTGGGACAGGAGGGGGAAGTAGGGAGGGGATTGTGATTGAGATGTAACTTGAAGAAATAAAAAAATAAATTATAAAAAAGCAAGTCAATAAATAACACAAAGAAACATAAAAAAACTTAACTATGAGAATATTCTTTTTATTGCAAATCTCACTGGCTGATACTTCATCTAAACTATAGGTGCACTTTCTGCCTCCTTCACTGCAATCTTGTCCACAAGAGGGCAGAGTTTTTTCCTTTTGTTTTTAGCTTTTTTCATTGGTGGTGGTGTTGTTTTCTTTTAGATTATTACTATATTGTAATACCTAGAATAGTATCTTGTATGTATAGACAGAAAATGCCTTTTCTTTTTACAGAAGTGAGCAGACTTATAAACAAAACTCATGCTTTCTGCTTCCTATTCTCTAAGTTAATACGTAAAGAGAAGAGGTAAGCCTTTTGTTTAGAGATCTGGGATATTGATGTGAGTCCAGTCACGACCCCAGCTAGAGCTCCACTTTAGGACAAGCAAGACCCTTAGTTTCTTCATTCTTTAATCATGAAGTGAGACATCCAGGCCTGGTTCATTACTTAGTAGGTAAAAGCATTTTTTTTCTGGTAATTGATATCATTATATCTATTCTGTCTATCTTATTAAGATATGGAGATATAAGAAGTTATGACTTGTTTTTTGTTGACCATTTGGACAAATTTTCTTTAGACCAACAGCAATAGTAATAAAGGTAACCTGGGTGATAAAAGAACAGAGGTCGGTATCCTAGGATTTGGAAGTCTAAAGACTTGGAGTGTGAGTCCCTCATGAACCTCTTACAATTGAACTGAATTTTCGGCACATAATCTGAACTCTTTGTGCCTTGGTTTTCCTTCTGTCTGTGCTATAACAGAAACTGCCTCAAGGGTTTTTATAGAGATATTGGGAGTGGTGCATGGCAAGTCTTGCACTTCCTTGTGGAAAATGGATTGCCTTGGAATAAGCTATGAAGAGTTCAGTGAGCACTGCACTAGTTTGATTTTCAGTTGCTTTGAGAAACCAGTCAAGTTGAAAGCAACTTGAGGAGTAGCAAATCTAGTTTGGATTATAGCACAAGAGGAAGAGTCCAACACAGTGGGAAAGGCATGGCAATGACTGGCATGCTGGCAGGAGCAGGAAGCCGAGAGATCACAGCCCACTGTGATGTCCTACTTCAAGCAAGACTTCATCTTCTGAAACTTTCAATGTTCCCAAACAGTACCTGAGGACCAAGTGCTCAAATATATGGCCCTACCAGGATCATTTCTTATTATAACTACCACATTTTGTCATTTGCTTAAAAAATAATGAATTCAGTGTTCAGCTTGCCACTTCTTCTTAGCAGACAGCTGCCTGTGTGCTTGACCTTCCTTTGCCATTGTGGAGTAATCCAGGAGACCCCATTCACAGACAGGCCAGGAGAAAGTTCTGATCAAAGCCAGCTCCCCTGGTGACTCCTTGTTACCACACGATGTCGCTGTTGCAGATGACATATTTCTATTGCAATTGCTTGATGACTAACTATGCCTTTTCCTAGCCAGTTTCCTGCAGTCATGTAGGGCTAAAGCTCTGATTCTAGCTATCTTTCTGCATCTTATCTGCATCCTCTGAATATGGATCACTTCCAGATGTCAGGCCCTTCCCAGGGAGCAAGTCTTTTCTGCAGAAAGAGAGGCTCTGGGTCCAGCTTGTCCACTTTCTCCAAAAAGTCCAAGTCTGCAAAGCAAGAGAATTTGTGCTTTAACACAGGCGGGCAGATACATTAGCATGTGCAGACACATAGATGCACATTCACACAGATTCTTATAGCTATTTACTGCTGCCTTCTTTCAGGACAGTGGGTATCTGTTCCCATAATTAATAAAGCTATACAAGCACCCCCCCTCCAAAAAAAGAAAGATTAGAATTGTCTCTTGTGAGGAAAGCAAGAGGGTTATAGAGTGAACCTCCAGGGCAAAGTTCTTCCCCAGCCTCTTGAACTACCCTGCCAACATACCCACAGAGATCGTTGAGGATAGAGAAAGCTGGGTGGGTCCCAGTCACAAGAAGCCCAATATCCAGCAGACAAGCAATGGGACAGTGCTTCAAGTCCTCTGAGACTTCAGAGTACAAAGAGCTGAAAAAGCTGCAGGTTGTGATTCAAATGCTATTGCTAGCTCTAAACAGCAAAAGTGCCATTGGTGCATGTGTGCGTGTGTGTGTGTGTGTGTGTGTGTGTGTGTGTGTGAGAGAGAGAGAGAGACAGAGAGACAGAGAGACAGAGAGACAGAGAGACAGACAGATTCTGATCCTGTCTAGATATAATCATCACAACTTCCAGATACCAGAAGGACACAATTTATTTTATTTTTATATAAATAATTCACTGAAACCAGATGCCTTACTATCACGCTGTGTGGCCCAGGGCTCTGTTTTTTCTACTTTCTTTCCATGAAATACTAACACATTTACAATCTTACTCACTGAGCTTTTCTTACTTCTCTTCTAAGTTGCATACTCTGCATGTCTGGCATTCTGTCCTACCAGCTTTAGCATCTCTGCCTTTTTCTTGTCTACTGACACTCAGAGCTTGCCTTCTTGGCTGGAATTATAGTTGTGTGCCTACACTTGCTGTTCTGCCTCCTCTCTGCACTGCATACAGAGTCAGTTGTCTAAAACAGTCTGTGTGCTATTTCAAATCATTAAAGTGCTTGCATATTGTGCATATATGCTTTGCATTTCTAAAGAGCTGTAGACCATGCATGACAGATGAAGCATCCACTTGCTGCCTTCCCTATGGTATACTGCCTTTGCCTACAGAATCGCACTGTTCATTACTAAAATGCATAATGACATTTAGGGCAAATGATCTAATTGTATAAATTTTCTCCTGATCTGGAGTTCCTGGCACTCAAAACATTTCATACAAATGAAATTATAACTCACAGGCTACTTCCAAAATCTGGGGATTGGCTCAGGGTTATTTCTTCAAACCATGAAAAAGCAAACTTGAAAGATCTTAGTTTTAGATAAGTCAGCAACTGTTTTTCTTCTGTTTGCCACCTCCATTTCTTACTGTAAAGAAGGAGCTTCCTTCCCAGACTGAAATGAGAAAGTCAGCATCTGCTTATGGAAGGAGCACTCTGCTTATGTTATTTAATCATCAGAACAGCACAATTTAGTTTGAACAAGTCTGTTTTACTAGGTAAATTTAAACTTAAAACGCAGAACTGATTTATCCGAGACTAACAAGTTCCACACCCTACCACTACCACAACCGAGGAACACACTGACTCCCATATGACACGAAAAATGGTCAATTTACTTTTTAAAATAGGCATTGAGATTTGATGTACATCTTTTGGAAGAATTGTCATTTTTAGAAGCCTATGGAATAACATTCAGTGGCTGTATTTGAAAATTGTTATCTGGCTCTCTTTTATTCAGTAAAAAGGAAAAAAGGAAATGATAATGCAAATTTCATCATGAGAAAAACCCAAACCCCCCAGCAGTCCATTCTAGTCTCTGTGTCTAATGATAATCTCCACCACCATGTATATAATGAGTGCCTGGCGGCACGCACCATTGTGTTAGAAGAATGCACAGCCGTGGGCATTGTTTATTGTCTTGCACAGAAAAAAGCATAGTTTAAATGATAGCAGAAATAGGCAGATAATTTGGGCAATGTTTTTTTTCCAATTGTGTGACCCCCCAAAACAAATCTGGAATTGTTACTCAGTGACCTCTACCTCTCATTAGCAATGCATTTCTATTTCAACAAAGAAATCAGATTGGTTGTTCATCTGTTCAGTCAATCAAGAGGAGATTGGTGAACAATCATTTTGCCTTAAACACTGTCCTGATGGTGGATTCAGGCAATATAATATCAATGCTTGCAACCCATCGCATGGATCATTCCTTTCTAATTTTGTTTCTTTCACCTTTTCCCCCGGCTGCCTCACATTCTTCTTTTCCACCTCACTCTTATAGGGATAGAAACTATGGGTATTCTTTCAAAAATAGAGAATTCATACTGGGAATCTTTTGAGTTCCTGGTAGAGAATTAGTCACCCCTGGTCACTAACAACAATGACTTGATGTTTAAATACTGATCACTAGAGTCTAACTTTGTTCATGTCAAGATTAGCTTTAATACTTCAATGTAAATAAACAAACAAACAATTAATAAAAGGCTGATTATCTTTACTGGCTTGTATCAGAGGGACAATGCACACAGTTTTGTTTTCAGATTTATCTAAGAGGCAGCAAATTTTATTCAAAATTTACTGTATAGGTTGAAATCAGCAATCTATACTGAATTGGTAAGGGATTTAGGCACTAGAGGTGTATGAGATATGAAAAACAGAGCATGTAGAATGCATAACTATAATGTCCCATGAACTACATAAATAATAAGTAATTTCTTTAGTTAGATAATTCAATACTGCATAATGTATAAATAGTCAATACACACATACAAAAGATACTCAAAGAGAAACACATAATAAGAAATGAAAACTATTTCTAAATCTCTTCACTCTTCTCCAGTGAGGTGGTCTAGGTCACATGTCATTATGAACACTTGAAATGAGATTGACTGATTTGAGAAGTGCTATAAATAGAACATACTCTCCAGATTTCCAAAGACTAAGTGCTAATTTGTGTATAGCGTTTTAGTATTTTTCTGTTGACTATATGGTAACATAACATTTTGAACATATTGAATGCAATAAAATGTGTTATGGAATTTGGGGTTGTTTTATTTGTCTAATCTGCACATTTGGTTTTGTAGGCAACAATTATTGCAGACGCTGACCTTTCTCCAACATGGTACCCTTGTGAAGCCCTTTTTTGTGTTGAGATTTGTGGACTTATTGTTGAGGGACCTCTGGGTCCCTTGGTCTTTGAGTTATCTGTAGATCAGTCCATGTTGTCTTGATCAGCTCTGTGTTGAGAGCAGGTGTTATGAGGCCTTCTGCTTTGTTTTGTTGGATCACAGTTCCTTAGGTTGTTCAGACCCTCTCACGTTTCTCTATGAACTTCAGGTGTCTATATCAATTTCCCTGGGAATGGCCATTGGAAGTTTGATTGCAGATTATATTGAATTATAAATGTTTGTACATTTTAACAATATTACTTATTCCAAACAATGAAATTTCCTCTTTTTCGCTGTGTTTTCTTTAGCCACTATTATCAATATTTTGAGAGTTTCTTTGCAGAACTATTTCACTACATTGATTCCCATGTATCTTATTTGATTGTAGCTGTTACAAATGGGATTGCTTAGGCTCGTTTTTATGGGTTTGTTTGTTCATCCTACAAGCCACTCAACTTACAATTTCTGATTTTCATAAAGTCATTATTGAATCATATATTTCCATAGCCTTGTAATCATATATCAAATGAATAAGGAATGTAATGGATAATCATGCCTTTTTGTTGTGTTCTTATAATCCATTAGTCATTTTTAATTTAAAAAGTAGGGAATGAAAGCAATGAATTTTTTCTTTTACCAATAGAATATCTTACCCTCTCTTCTCCTTGGAATAAATGTAAAATTTATTAAAAATGAATTAAGATTATAATATCATTGAAAGGTGCATGCAATTTTAATTTAATGGCATACTTTCAAGGGGTTTTGAACTTTACTTTCTTTTTTACTAAAACAATTGTTTCTTTTTGATGGGGGAGGTGAATATGTGCCACAGTGTATATGTAGAGGTAGAGGGCAACACTATGGAGTCGGTTCTCTCCTTCCATCTTTACATGGATGAGGGAGATTGAACACAGACTACCTACTGAGACATTTCATTGTCCCTTTGATTGTGATTTTAGTAATGAATGATGATATTATACATTTAGCTTTCACTATTTAAGCATAAACATTAATGATTTCTGTCCAATTATAAGTACATTGTAGTGAAATCCTTATTAAGGCTGCATGAGATTCTACAGAATGAATGTTGCAGTCTTAGTTACTTTGCTATTGCTACTAAGAGACAGCATGACCAAGGCAACTTACAAAACACACACACACACACACACACACACACACACACACACACATTTAATTGTGGGTTGTTTTTTTTTTTTTTTTACAGTTTCTGGGGGTTAGAGTCTCGTGGCAGTAGTACAGGCAGCAGTCAGGCATGGTAGCTGAGAACTTACATCTGATCAATAAGCATGAGGCAAAGAGAGAGCACTAACTGAGAATAGTGTGCTGTTGAAACCTCAAAGCCCACTCCAGTGACACACTTCCTCCAACAAGGCACACCTCGAAAGATCAAACATTCAAACATATGAGTCTAAGGAGGTCATTCTCATTCAAACCATCACAATTGCACTCATAGATTGAATTCAATTTTGTAAGATTAATAATAATGCATTTTCTTCACATTTTAGATAATTTCTATTCATTCAGAGAGCAAGAACTATTTGTACATTTAAGGAAAGAACACATAAAGAAAGGATGTATGCCAACCCCTTATAACTGCAGTGGATCAAATTAGAATTCACACAGCTGATGGGATACAAGGTAATATTCACAGGGGGCACATTAAAAGAGTTCTAATCTCTGCTTGCCAGTGCTCGTGGTCAGTTATTGCAAGTGTACAGAGTTGGTTGATTTCCTGAGATTTATAATTTCTCTCTTACAAGAACAAAAACATCAGCTCATGGGTACTTGGAATAATGCTATGTTAGTATCTTTTCTTGTTGCTGTGACAACTTTCTGAGAAGCAGCAAGTGAAGGAAGGAAAATTTAATTTTGACTCATCATTTACAGGCACAGTCCATCATGGTGAGGAAGGTATGGCTGCAAGGTTGTGAGATATAGGCCATAATGAGTCTGCAAGGCAGAAATAATACTAGGACAAAGAATGGGACAACCTCAAAATCTTCCCCTGTGACTCACTTCCTCCAGCAGGGCTAAATCCTAAAGGTCCCACAACCTTCCAGAACAGCCCCAGAAGCTGGGGACCAAGTGTTCACAGTCTCAATATTATAGAGGCATCTTACCTTCAAACTATTAATTCTCCCCCATTTAGTTGCTGATCACTGAGTAATTCCAAAGTCAATATACTCTCATTTGATTGACATGTATTTTTGAGTAATTCTATAGCTGTGGTACAGAATGCAGAAAAATATAGCAATGGGCTCCATGAGCATCTTTTGTTTAATATTGAGTAATGTGTTCATTTACAAAGCAACAATTAGAGAATTTTAAATTATGGCTTGTTGATACCTGAGAGAAACTGAGAAATTTCAGTTCATTGTTCTCCTTTTGTTTTGGTGACGAATAAGGTTGAGAGCTGACAGATGATAGCTCAGGACCACACAGGATGGCAGGTAATTACAGCCCCATGTTTTCTGGCTCTCCTCTCCATTCTGCAATGATGCCAATACTGCACAGTCATCCCTCCAAAGGCCATCTCCAAAGCTCTAGTCAGCTACTTTTGTTTAACAATTATAGATGTCACTTTACTGGAAACATGCATCTAATTCTCAACTAAGAAGAGCCAATGTTTGCCACTGCTAATAACTGTCAATGTGATTATGAGGGTGGGTGTTGAGTGTTTCTACCCATTTTGTTAGCACCATCATTATGAGGGTGTTTCTTGTGCTGTCATCACCAACAGCTCACTAATGAGTGAATGAACAATCTTCAATGAACCACTAGATCAAACTTATTGAAGTTGTGTAAATGTTGGCTTTGAAATTTAGATTATTAAGAAAGAAATCTTCAAGAGAGAAGATGGGCAAATGGGCTGTTTTCAGCACAGAAAACCATGAGTAATCAAGCTGCAATTATGTCACGGTGAGGACGTCATTACTCATGTCTACCTTCAATATTACTGCTGAGAGGATGATGCTTTTTCAGTAGGAGTGCAGCTATTCAGAATAATTCAGGATCAACAGTCTTTATGTATTTTTATTCAGTAACAGAGTTTCCCTGTCAGTAAAATAATGAAGAGCAAAGAACCAACAGTAGGCAACTAGAGGAGCAATGAGAACAAGAGATTCAATCAGAGTGAAGGGTAAAGATTTTTGCCTCTCTTGTAACTCCATTCTTCTGGATCCTTAGCTGCGTGCAGAAAGGCATGAAATGATGGCAAGAACATGGGATGGCAAGAACATGGGGACAAGACTTCAGACAAACTATATTGTGGCAAACGATTACAATGCGACCTCAGCAGTCAGCTTACCTACATAGACTTCCAGTGACTTGGGAATCAGCTCTCAAGAGGCTAAAACCAGATAACTAGTTCTTGTTTCATAACCTGATGTTATCAGTGAACTTTTAGAACTCAGCATTTAAATCACATCAAGCACAGAGTCAGAGAGAGAAACAATCTGTTGATCAACTGCTAATATCTGTGAAAAGTCACATGATTGTGCTTGAATGAAATTGACTTTGAAGATCTTCTGAATAAAAGGTTCCATAAGACCAGAAAATGAATTCTGACCAATAGCAACATATTAACAAATATTTTTGTTATTTGCAAATATTGCACTCAAGGCAGTTGGTGCTGATGAAGGAGGTTATAGTTATTGTCAGATTCAGTTCTAGGGGAAGTGTGTAAATTAGAAGATCCACCAATCAGGCAAAATTATCCATAGCAAGGATTCTTACTTTTTTTTTCCAAATTTGAGTAGAAAATGTGTACACACACACACACACACACACACACACACACACACACAATTATTTATTTATTTATTTTTCAGAAGCAAAAAACAAGGGTACACATGTGAATTTTTTATTTATCAAGGAGTTTTGGGTGGGAAAACCTAGTTCATTAGGTCCTAGAAGCCAACAACCTTTCCTTTCACAGTTAAGTAGCAGGTGAGTCCATGACTGTGTTTTATTAATGTTACCTGCAATCCCATGATTGTGTGAACAAACACTTGCAGAGTTTTTCTTTGTACCAGGAACAATTCAGAGCACGTCATACAACAATATGTTGGTATTATTGATTTTATTCATTGATTACAGATTAAGACATTATATCACAAGGAAGTGCAGAGCTTTGAATGGATCCCTCCACTAGCGCACCCTGAAATATTACATCCTAAAATGACAACAGTGGGAGAAATTACCATTTGGACTTTCTCTCTGCACTGTCCACACTGCCTTTTAGAAGCTTTTCATAGTTTCATTCACTTCAGCTTTGCAGATAAGATGACTGAACATTGGGATGGCTAAAACCTGAGCCCAACTTGCCCTGGCAACAAGTCTCTCACCTGGAAAGCTCGAAATCTAAAGCCCCAGGAGCATTAACCACTCATCATTCTCTGTCCCTTCTGCTAAAGCAAGCTGAAAACAGCTCATGCGTTAAAACTTAGACCCCATTTGCAAGTATTATTTTGGATAGATCACAGACTGTAGAAGGCCTGAAACTGCATTTTAAACAAGACTGTGCCAAAATCCTCCAGAATGCCTCTATGCTGCTCTCGTGGCTCCTTGATACTATCTGGGTCAAAGTTCTAACCTTACTTCTCCAGAGAAGCATTTTCAAGTTACCTTTCAGAAGTACTGTCCCTTATATTAGGGTAAGCAGATGTTGCTTGTCTCTTAGCAGGCTTATTTCTGATTAGCTTAGCAAGTAACTATAATAGGCTGTCATAGTACCTAACAGAATGACTGGTTTGCATAACCATTTGTTTGCATTTCTTAATTATCCTAAACAGTTCATGACAGTTAGTAGTAAAAGGCCGAAACATCACATTTCATTTTTTCTTTACCTCCTAACCCTTCCATCCCATTTCTCTGGGGTGGGGTGTCCTTATATAACAGTCCCTCATCTCAGTTGAGAGGTCGTATGAGGGCCAAGAGCCTCTTCATTCATTGGGGATCTATGAAGCAGTACAATCAGTGAAAAGTGTCTCGTTGCCTGGGAGAGAGAATTACTAAACAAACAAATCAATAAGCATACAATAGATAAAAAAGACTAAAAAATAGAAAAATATAACTAATATATAAAAATAAATAAAAATTAAAAATAAGAAGTCTATGTCCAAGTTCCCTTCAAAAACCTCAAGAGATCTGCAGAATATGGCATTCAAAGATGTTTTCGTAACTTTAGATTTTTTTATATCAAGACATATCAACTCCTGACAGCACCCCCTATTCTCCTCCAAGTAGAAGATGAGCATCAAAGAATCTCCAGTGGGAGATGATTGAATTAGTCGCAAGCCTATCTCTTGGTAGGAAAAGCCCCTTGCTCTAACTGTAGACAGAATGCTGTCCAAAAAGGACAAAACCTGGAAGCAGGTAAGTCGACAGCCTAGTTCTGCCAAGACAGGGTAGGTAAGTCCTTCATAACCCCTGCTCTACAATCAATGTCTGTCAGAGAAACGGGCCCAAAAGACTGAAGAGCGATGCTGTAATGTATGGAGAGAAAATGGGAACTGTCCAGGCAGCCACTGGTATGTCATTTCTTAGTTTGGGAAGCTGCAGACCCTGTACTTCCTATAAAATCAGATATATTTATCCCTCTCAGGTCTCTGAGGTGATTGAGGAACAGATAGATAGAGTCTTATCATTAAATTTTGAGTTGTTTAGGAGTCAAGAGAGTGTTATACATCTAAGAAGATACTTTTAAAATTGTGTTTCAATTAGTATGAATGTTGAGTCAGACATAGAACTTTAAACTCATGGAGATGTTTAGATAGTAGAATGCTAAAGTCAGGTACCAAATACATATGGACTGGTCATTGGGAATGTATGTTAAGCCATATACCCCTCATAACTGTGGCCTAATTACCTCTGTTGTACTGTATTTTATTTATTATTATAAGAGAAAGAGCCATTTGTTGGACTGAAAGGAGAAACTGTAGGGGGAAATAAGATTTACCTTAAACTTAAAAAAAAGGGGAAGAGGATGGGGGGTTGAGGGTGGGAGGGTGGGACTGGAGGGGGAATAGGGAGGGGACTGCGATTGAGATGTAACTTGAAGAAATAAAAAATAAAGGAAAAAAAAAAAGAAGTACTGTCCCATGTAGACAACCCTCAAGTAACTCTTAGTCACAATCCTTTGGCTCATTTTTTCTCAAAGCGTTTGTCACTGTCGACATTGACCTACCTATTCCTTACCAGAAATATTGTCATAGAAACAGAGAATTTGCCAGTTTCATTTACCACTGCTTCCCCAATACCCAGAACACTCAGGATGCAAAGGTGTCCAAATGTTTTGTTGAATAAATTTTCTGGTTATTCTTCTTGAAAACATCAATAGCCACTAACTGCTGCAAGATCTTATTTGCTGTTTTCTTGTGTGTCTAGCTTTGTGTTATATACATATTTTCTGAATTTATTTCTGACGTTTAAATTCAAGATTTTTTTTATTATATGGATTTTAAAAATGAACAACCTGTTGAGGTCAAATCACATGCATAAAGATGTGCTCTTGATTATTAAGAGCTGCAGATAATCTATTTTTTTCCATGGAGATCAAATTTTAGTTCCAGTTCTGACTTAATGACCTTACTTACCAGAAGTTCCAAGCAATTCTTTCTACTCTCTGCTCATTTTCACAAGAAGTCCTTTATGGGGCTGATTGCCAACTCTGAAAACAATATTCAAATTCAACTAATATTTCTATAAAAAACACTAGATTCTGTGGCGAGTCTCACTAAGAGCAAATACATATAAGTACTGTTTATATTGCTCACAGCCTGTGGGCTCAAACATCAAGCCCAAGACTGTGGGTCGAAGAGTTGTGCTTATAGTCTAATAAGGCAGCTCAGAGACCTCTACCAAAGAGAAATACCCACTCAGCCGTGCAGCTCCCAACCTCTATTACAAAGTATGTATCAGTTTTTCATTAATTTGAATGGTTACTTACTAAGGAATTACTTGAGAGAGAGAGAGAGAGAAAGAGAGAGAGAGAGGTAAATATGGGCTGCTGCTTTCAGAGGTTTCAGTCCATGATTCATCAGTCTTATCACTTTGAGTTTACAATGAGGTAAAATACGAGGCAGGAAATCCATGGTGCAATAAATCTATTCATTTTATGGTATTTTGGACATGAGAGAGAGAAAAAGTGGCTCGGGTCCCAGTATCAGGTCATAACCACAATGGCTTAACTTCCTCCCACTAGGCTTCACCTCCTCATGATTCCACCACTCTCCCAGTGGTGTTGATGGCTAATGACTTGGCCTTTAGTTGATAGAACCTTTGGGGACATTAAGAAAAAAAGCATAGCAAACTACAGAGAGGAAGAATTGTATATGCAAACAATTGTGAATGAGTTCCTAACTAATCTCTTGGGACAGATAGTAATTGAACATGGAGTTTTTACAGTTATTTCATTCAAATCCATACATAGGCATCTTTTTCTTATTGGCAAAGATCTGATATGCAGGGAGATGTCTTAACTAATTTTATTTTAATTGTTTAAAAATGTACATTCTTTCCCTCTGTACATTTTACATTTGCCTGTCAACGTCTTCAAATGCAAGTTGACGAATTTCTGAATCTTTTGTTGGTTCACTTTCAAGATAAATAATTTCAGGAAAACTCTAGAGCAATCAAAGCAGATTTGTGGTCTTCTTAAAGTTGTCACATGGTAACTAAGCTAAGAAATACGAATTGAGACATCAATTGAGAGAAAGGTTGCAGCTGGGAGAGAGTGCTGATGTTATCATATATTTTTATGGAGATATTGAACAAAACTAATCATCTAACAGCAATGAAAACTAATCATCTAAAGTTCCAAAGTATTTGAATAGAGCAAGGAGGTATCCTTTTGTTTTGCTAGAAACTTGAAAATAAAATCTGAGTTTTAAGCTAGAAACTGTGCTTTGGTATTTCTTTAATGTAGACTAGAAATTTTATCTTTTCAAGCAAACACTGTCATCTAAAAGGGAAACAGCATCATGAAATTAAAAACCGATTGCATTACTTGGCCTGTTTTGTGGTGGTAATGCCACTTATTGTTTCTAATGCAATCAAGAGGAAAACACAATTTATTCTTGGGGTTCAGCCATATCATAATGAAAAATCATTACTACTTTATCAGCAACTGTAGGCATTATGTGTAGCTGAATTCCTAAAAGATCATCACAGTTGGAACTCTGGGATTTTTTTCCTGTGAACTTTATTAATATAAAATCCAATGAAATCATTTGGTGAATACATCCTGTATCTTACTAATATTTTAATTAAACATCTTTGATTAACTCATCTGTTTTTCAAGCAGATATTGGATCAGTACATGGCTTTCTTAGAAACAGTAGCAGAATTCATTAGTTATGTCTAAATTATTATGAGCTCCCAACCTGAGGAGTAGAGTTCAATTCCTGAGACCCCCATAGTGGAGGGAGAAAACTAACTCCTAAACGTTGTCCTCTGGCTTATGCAGGTGTGCCACAACATGCATACGCCCAAACATGTAAACAGACACAGTCAAATGCAACAAGCAAATTGAGAGAAACAAATAAGAAGAAATATACGTTTCTTTTCCCAGCCTGATCAACTGAGCAGTTACGAGCTTCAAATAAGCCCATTGGGGCATCTGCTCTGGGATTAGGGACCGTTGCTCCTGATTGGCATCAGCTCCTTGGCTGGTATGGGAAAGTGCTTGGGTTTAGTAATCAACACCATTAAAATTTTTGTCTGTTCCCAATAGTTAATATTCTAAGGAAGAACAGATAATGAACTAATAGTGAAGGCTGTGTTAGTAATTAAAGGTTAGAGTATAGGAGGGGGTTGGATAGAGGAATAATGGGAAGTGGGGCAGAGATGTGTGTAGAAAAAAAATAAAGCTTTAAATTGTTTACTAGTATTTATATTATCTTTAATCGATTCGGCAGTGTTAATCCTTAACCCGCCAGTCATTATAAATGAATACATACAGACACCGGGTGGATCTTAACAAGCCTAGGCCTGGGTTGTGCAATTCTAGCCCATCTAAACTAGCTCATAACTCTATTACCCAAATATGACCCCATATATACCTACATCCCTTTGGACTATTATTCTCCACACTAAGCCAATGTTTCAGGCCTTGTGGAAGGATCTTCTTTAATCTACCCCATGGCATGTCTTCCTTGTTTATTCCTGGCTTCTTATCCCAGCCTTCTTCTTGCCAATATGCTCTCTATCAAAAAACCCAAGAACCTTAGTCCCACCTATCTCTGTCTTTGTCTCCAGGCCTCAGCATTTATTTAACCAATCAGAGTCAATTAAGCAACAGACAGCAAACAGGACCAATTAACATTTAGAATGCTTAACACCATCCCATCAGATGTGTGTGTGTGTGTGTGTGTGTGTGTGTGTGTGTGTGTGTGTCACATGTCATAGCACATGTGTGGAAGTCAGAGGAAAAACTTCAGACATGACTTCCTTTGTTATACCCTGCTTGTGACAGGGTCCCTGCACTGCTGTATGACCAGGCTGGCTTGCCTTGTGAACTTTTGGGGAGTCCCTGGCCCTACTTTCCATCCCTCTTTCAGGCCGTACTGGGATTATGCTCAGCTATGTGACTACATTTGACTTTTCTGTGGATTCGAGGCATCTGAACTCAGATAGGCAGGCTTGTGAAGCAAGGTCTTGTCCTACTGAGCCATCAATCTGGCACATACTTCTAATAAGGTAACTAGAAGTTAGTTCTTTTACATGGTGCCCATTGAGCAAAGATCTGAAAAGACAAATGATTGAGAGACTCAAGAAAAAGCAACAGAAAAACAAATCACTGCCTATTGGATGCTTGTAAGATGATTGCTTTGGGGAGACAAAAGCCCTTGCCATATGTGACTTCTAATTCAGCAAAGAGGGAAGTCTCTGGAGGGGACATGTTTCTTTGTTGCTCACTGCTACATCACCAGTACCATAAGGTTGAGTAAACTCTTAGCATAGCTTTCAGTGGCTCTGGAGTCTGGATGCATGTAAGATGACACAGCAGAGGACTTGGTAGTGAATCTGGAAGTCATCCTAGGGCAGTCTGCCCCAGAGCATCAAAGTGGCATCAAAGTCCATTCCCAGAGGCTTTAGGTCTCAGCATTGATTTTGGTAGTTTTGCAAAAGTCATGATACTCTGCAACCACTTTCCTTGAAAGCAGCTATAGAAAACAGCACAGATTAGCCCTGAGATCAGAAGACACAGTCAGTTAACACCCAAACTCAAGTGAAGTATTCATGGAGAGAAATGTATGACAGGTGATTTAGAAGCTTAGCTGTCAGTCCTGTTGCAACTCAAATAGTCAATTTTGATTTGATGTTTATTGATTGGAAATAATGTAAACATACCTTTTAAAAACCAAATGGGCCAGACCTCCTGCACACATGCCACCAGGACCAGCTCTACTGTGCTGCTCAGGAAATTCATAAAGAATCAATAAAAAGATTAAAAAGAAAGAAAGAAAAAGAAAAGACTAAATGGAAGTTCTTCTTATATTGTCATTTATTGGTGAATCTCTAACCTAAAACATGGTACATCCTGAGTTCCCAGTTCCAAATCTCACTTCAGGCAGGGAATCTGAAGTTTGTACTGTTTAAAGGGGGCCTTTGGCATAAAGCCTCTCCTGCTCAATTTGGTAATATCACCCTTAGGCAATTGCTCCTAAAACAACTTGAAGGAGCAAGCATTAATGCTCCCAGATTCTGACCAAGTTGAATGATTTATAAGATTGGCTCTTAAGGGAAATTGCATCATTTTTTTTCTCTGCACCCCCTACTTTTCTAGAATTTGTATTAGTGTGAAAACTCTTTATAGGTGATGTTTGAGAAGCCTTGCTACACACTGCTATGCCCAGCTTGATTGTGGATCTTCGAACAAGTGTAACATGCGAGGAATTTAACCACAGCTCCAGTTCAGTTTTGCTAAGTCACATACTCTTCTGAGAAAGAGATAAACAGCATTGAGATTCCAAATGCCTCCAGAAAGGCAAGATGCTTAGAAAAAAAAAGGAGCTTTCTAATTGAAACAGCACATTTTATGGTCAATAAAGTATTCAACATGCTATGCAGCAGGAGTGTTCCAAGTGAGAGTCAAATGAAAATAACTGTGTATGTGATATAGCACAATGAAAAGTTTCTTTGCTCAGCAAGACATAAAAAAAATCTCAACTTTTTCCATCTTGGCATATTTGATGGATTGTTCACACAAAGAGAATGTGTGGAGTAAGTCTAGTTAAAACGAAGCAACCTAAACAAATCTCTGGCAGGAAACCGTAAAGTTTCTGTCTCATCCTAATTGGTTTGTGATTACTTAATGAAGTCTTATGGCTACCGTGCTCGCACACCCTGACCACGACTATTTTTCTTCCCAGAAAGGAAAAAAAAAAAAAAAAAACTTCTCTGATTCTTTCCTCAGTTCCTCCTTTACTACTTTTCATGCATCCATTGGCTCACCTTCTTCTGAAGCACGTCCATCCACACACCACCCTGCAATGCTTGGACTATTCAGTATTCCTTTCCACAGAAAACTGAAAAACAAAAACAAAGAACAAAAAGACAGATAATTGTAAGCAAAGCTTTGTGCAATTTGAGAGGAACAGGTACCTGCCATCCAAAGGGAGTTAGCAACAATCAGAAATCCATAACTTGATTTGAGATTTGAAGAAGGTTTAGTAGTGCTGCCAAGACACTAGAAAGCATATTTTCTAGTAGTCCTTTTGTCATATTTTTTTATTGAATTCCCCCTTTTGAAACCACTCAAGGTTCACTCACTTCTTCTATAATACAGTTAAGGGTTAGCCCATCAAACACTTGGTCAATATTCATTTTTTTCCTAAGCCTTGTGAGGTTATTTTTTTCTGTGTACAGTGTATGTATGTGTATGTATATGTGTGTGCATTTGTATTTAAAATATGTTCAGGTGCATATATATATATATATATATATATATATATATATATATATATATTCCAGAGGTCAACATTGGGTATCTTTCTCTACCATTTTCCACCTTTTATTTTTTGTTTGAGACAGAGTCTCTCAATGAACCTTGACCTCACCAATAAGATAATTTGAGTGACCAGGAAGCCCCAACGGTCCACCTGTTTAGACTTCCTGGACTCTGGCTTTACAGGCATACACCCAGCTTTCACATGAGAGCTGGATTTCTGAACTCAGGTCCTTAGCTTGCACAGGAAGCATTTTACCCATTGATCCATCGCTCTCAACTCTTTCTCTAACACTCTTAATTCTAATTTCCCCAGTTGTATTTTTTTATATCTATATGTTCAACAGCCCCAACTGTGATTTCATATGAATTTAAATAGATCTGGGCATTTCTATTACATTTACAAAACTAGGAGAAATTACCTGATAGGCACAAGTGTTTTTTTTTTAAGTTAAGGAGATAATATACTTATTTTGCCTAAAACATTTTCTAGTGAATTTAAAAGCACAAGCAAGACAAAATGAACAGTATAGTTAATTTCTTACACCCTTTACTAAGCTTCAACAGTAGTCAATAACTTGCCAATCTTATCTATTAATGGAAAGGAACATATTTAAAACAGCTGCTAGACATAATGTTAATTCCCTGGTAATCCCTAAATATCCATTTCCATTTGATAAAAACAAATATATACATAAAACTCATGCTATTACCACATTTAGCACTGTTCATCAGACTTCTTAGAGACAAGTCATTACTCAAACTACATATCTATATTTACATTTCATCTGGCTGTTACGTTTTCTGAGTATCACTAAACACACAAAACATGTTCCATACCCCTTTCTTTGGGCCACTGGTTTGTTTAAGAACAAGTTGTCTGCTCTGCATTGTACTATAAATCCAAGTTTACTACTTGTTTCCTCTAGGTGTCTATACCTAGAAATATTCTCCTACTGCTTAACAGAGGGTCTGTTCAAAGAAGTTGTCTTCATTCTTGCAAGGCTTGGAGAAATCAACCAAGCACAATAGTGATGTGAGAAAATGATCCCTCTGTGTTCCCCACACATAAAGAAATGCTCTCTGGGACTTATTTTTGAATAAAACTATTTCCTTTAAAGGAGCAGGCTTAAGCCATATGGAGATCTTCACTCTTGTTTACATAGGTGTTAGGCGGAGTCTACTTAAATATGGGTTTTATATGTAGTCATTTGCATTTGGGGGACAGGGATACATTTCTTTTGTCCATCTGACATCTTGGTTCTTGGCTATATAGTCTACCATTTTATTTCAAAATCAATTTTAAAAACTTGCAAACCACAGATGGAGAAGGCAGTAAATTATTAGCCTTCTTAGGGTAGTCTAATTTTCAGGGCAGTCTCAGCCAAATTAATTCTTGAGCCCTATAAGTTCCAGGAGAGTTAAGAACCATACACACAAAGCAGGCAGGTAACATAATACTTGGTTCTGATTCCAAGTAAATGGCAGCTTTTGTTTTCATTCAAAATACTGCAATATTTCATTGACTTAATAGTCAAACCATTATTGAACTCAACACTCAGTATAACTACCAAACCAACATCAGGGCTGATGGGAAGGGGAGGGCATCTTGGATGAAGTAGAAGTATTGAGTTTACCTCCCATCACAGTACTGAAAATCCATAGGCTCTGGAATCACAAAGAACACTTACCTCAGACTACTCTTTACTCTGTTGCTTTGATCTCCCTTCTTTATTTGTTGTAGCATGGGACCATGGGGTATATATGAGGGACCAAATGTCCTTGGAAATTCCTGTGAAATGCCTACTGAGTTCAACTTGCCTACTGTATTAATGCATTGGGTATTCTGTGGTGAGTCAACAGAATTGCTGTAAATAAATTGATATTATAGACTTTTGCATGTGAGGTACTTTACATTATACACAATAAATTCACAAACACTAGATATATTGTTTTATTCTTAGACCATTATTTTATACAATTTTATGCACAATAATCAGTAAAGCAAGGCTTAAATGATTCATTGGATGTTATAATGTAGGAAGTATGATTTAATTCTGTTGATTTTTTCTAAAAGGAAACTTTTTAAAATGTTTATTTGTTACTTCAAGTTACATCTTCATCACAGTGCTCTCTTTCCACCCTTCCCAGTTCCACTATTCTACCCTCTCCTCCCTCTCCCACCCATCCCACTCCTCTGGTGTGGAGTGTCTCTACATATCAGCCCTCTCAGTTTAGCAGTCATATGAGGGCTAAGAGCTTTCTTTTGCACTGGGGGCCTATAAGGCAGCACCACTAGGGCAAATTGTCCCACTAATAGGTAATAAAGTCTGTGTTCCTGATCCTTTTGTTGTGTTGGTTGTAGGATAGTTATCCTGTACTATATGGCTAAAATCCGATTATAAGTGAGAAGATGCCATGTGCATCTTTCTGAGTCTGGGTTAGCTCACTCAGGACGAGCTTTTCAGTTCCATCCATTTGACTGTGAATTGAATAATTTTTGTTTCTGATGGCTGAGTAATGTCTGTATGATAAGAACTTCAAGTCCTTGAAGAAAGAAATGGAAGAGGCCTTTAGAAGATGGAAAGATCTCCCATGCTCATGGATAGGTAGGATCAACAAAATAAAAATGTCCATCCTGCCAAGAGCAATATACAGATTCAATGCAATTCCTATTAAAATACCAACACAATTCTTTATAGACCTGGAAAGAGCTATTCTCAACTTCATATGGAACAACAACAACAACAACAAAACCCCAGAATAGCCAAATCAATCCTATTGATTCATTTCTAACATTTTCAGACTTGCGGTGCTTGTTTCATGCTTAGAAAACCCAATTAGGCTGAAAGACACAATTCAAGCCTCCAACTGACAGCAAGACATTCACATTTTAAGTATGATTTAGGAATTGATAAGAATTGCAATCAAAGGTGGCAAGAAAGAAGAGCAAGGTGTTCAGAATAAGGGCTGCAGGTAGGATCATAGGTGGGCACGTTTCTAGCAGTTATATCTTGCTTTCTACCAAGTGATGTAAAAATGAGAGACCCACAGAGCTTTGTAGGACATGAGAGTGGTGGTCAAGATATGGATGAAGAAGTAAGGAATAATTTGTGGACGGTTTTGTTAGGTGAATATAGCAGTGATCCATCTGAGATGGAAAGAGTTGTAAATATTGAGGGGGGATGGAGGGAACCCCATGTTTTCCCCTGCTGTCATGATGGTGTGCATGCTGGGAATATAGATGGATGGTATGGAAGCAGTTATGTCAGGCAAGGAGGAATTAGCATTTGCCTCATTGATCTTCCATCTGCAAGTGCAAGAGATTTAGGGAACAGTGACAGCCATTAGGGGAGTTACTCACTGAAAAACAGCAATGACAACAGGATCTGAGGGCCCAGTCCTGGCAGAATGAGGTTGGGAGAGGTGTTTGTTTTTCTTTTGTTTTGTTCAGAATACTGACATAGTTTTCTTATTGATTGCCTTTAGAAATGAGAACAGAGAAATGAGTCTCACTTTTTGTTCTTGTTAGCTCTTCTATCTAATTTTGAAAATAGGTTTGGATAACATCAGTTCTGAGAAATAATATTTGGAATAATTTGTCTCCTTAATATTTTTATTGCCTAAAGAGATTTGCAATGAAGATTCATAAATTTCATCTTCTGAATGGTTTACCTAGCAATGACTTTAAAAACTGAGTAATGCATTTTAGTAATTAGTCTAGAATGCTTTAAAAGCAGTCTCGTATAATGGTCATCACTTTAACAAAAACTCTTGTGCATTTTCCTTCTCACAATATACCAGTTGTTATGTTTCTTTTGTATACATTTGATCCTGTCTTTATTTTCCTATTTACAATGTGTTTATAGTTATAATTTATTTTTTCTCTTTTTTATGTTTATTTATTACTTCAGGTTACATCTCCATCACAGTGCCCTCTTTGCACCCCTCCCAGTCCCTCCCTCGCACTCTCTACCTCCAATCCCTTCCATTACACTCCTCTGGAGTGGAGTGTCCCTACATAAGAGTCCCCCACCCCAGTTCAGCGGTCATATGAGGGCCAAGAGTCTCTTCATACACTGGGATCATATAAGGCAGCACCACTAAGGCAAAGTGTCTAATTACAGGTAACAAAGTCTATGTTCTTGTCCTTCTGAGTCTTGGTTAGCTCATTCAGTATGAGCCTCTCTAGTTCCATCCATTTGGCTGCAAGTTGCATGATTTTCTTTGTACTTTTCACCCTTGTACTCCTTAAGTCTTAGAAAGTTCCTTTGCCCTTTAGAAACTTGCTACTTTGGTAATGAGTTTCGTTTAGTTTTTCAGAGACTTGGTATTGACCTGCATAATATAACCACTATCAACATTTGAGGTCACAGGTTCCCCAAAGTAGGTCAGTTTCCAATAGAGTCTTCATTAAGGTGCTATAGCCTGGAACAGTACTCAGTTATCTCCTCTGCAGTCACTCAGCTAATGCACTAGCTGTTCTCCATGGTTACCAGTTCCTTTTGAACACCTATATTTTTAAAATGGAATGATTTCATTTTTTCAGTTTTATTGATATCAATGTTAAAAACACAAAACTATCTTAAAGGTAGAAAAAAGTTACTGTGCTCTGAAATCACTTATGTGTCCTAAAATTTTTCTATTGGCATCTTATCTTTTAAGTGAGGGGCATATTGGCCTGTATCATGAAAGAAGCATTCTATTTTTACTGTTTTTTCATTTCATTTTATCTTTGCAGAACTTCCTAGAACCTATTTGAGATCATCTCTGATTTTTATGGCTCTGTGTGTTTTTCATTCAACTTTGCTCCCAGACTTACCAAAATATCATAGATAAAAATGGCGCTCATTGTTTCTTCACCATGATGTTCATCTCAGAAACTATCATTAGGGTACCCATGGTGGCTCTGTTGGAAAGGCTCCTGCAAAAGTCTAATGACCTGAGGTTGGTCCCAGGAACCCACAGGGTAGATTGCAAGAATCTACTCTCACAAGCTGCCTCCTCATATCCATACACAAACATTGGTATGCATGTGTCCGCATGCCAATTAAATAAACAGGTATAAAAAGAAAAATGTTTTAAAACTATGTTGCTTCACTAGGGGAAACTGTCACACTAACAGGTAACAAAGTCTATGTTCCTGTTCTATGCTCCTAGTGTGTTGGTTGTAGGATAGTTATCCTGTACTATATGGCTAAAATCCAATTATAAGTGAATAGATGCCATGTGCATCCTTCTGAGTCTGGAATAGCTCACTCAGGTTGAGCTTTTCTAGTTCCATCCATTTGGCTGCAAATTGCATGATTTCATTGTTTCTGATGGTTGAGTAGTATTCCATTGTGCAAATGTACCACAGGTTTTTTTTTTTTTAATCCATTCATCAGTTGAGGGACATCTGGGTTGTTTCCAGTTTCTAGCTATTAGAAATAAGGCTGCTGTGAACATAGATGAGGAGATGTCCTTGTGGTTTGGTGAGGAATCATTTGGATGTATACCCATTGCATGAGGAAGCTCTTAGTCCTCATATGACTGCTGAACTGGAGTGGGGGACTGATATGTAGTGACACACCACTCTGGAGGAGTAGGATAGGAGGGAGGGAGGGAGAGGGTGAGAAGGTGGGACTGGGAGGAGTAGAAAGAGGGCACTGTGATGGAGATATAACTTGAAGTAATAAACAAATATTAAAAAAAACTATGTTGCTTCACTTGTGACATAATATTATCTGGCCACTCTGAACTCATCCCTAATTAAACTACCTCAGATAAGATAATAGAAACGCTTCAAATGAGTAGTCTCCTGCTGGTGAACATGAAAAAGCAGAAACACAAAGGTGGAGGACACAGATGCTAAGATGGAAGTTTGTCTAGTAGAACCCTGTAGGTTGTGAAGGACACAGATATCTCAGATGAGCATGAGGATCATAGTGAGGGTCCAGCGAAGAGTAACAAATGAACAAATGTTCATGTTGGTTGAGGAATTATGAGAAAAACTTAGCTGAAAACACTGGACATTATAATTGCTGCTAGATTTAACAGAGGGCTCCATCAAGTTGTTTGAGCAGGTTTGTGAAATGTTTGAGGCAAAGTCAACCATTAATTTTACATTGTTTGAAGTGGCATATTGTTTAGTGAGTAGCAATTCAGATTGGTCATCGGCTAATAGACTTTTCCAATATTTGGTTGTCAAGGAAGTAGTCCACTAACATTTCTTATAAAGACAGAAAACAAACATATATGTATCCTCCTCCAAAACACTTGGTATGAGGTATGGGGCTATTCACTTACAGCATGGTGGATAGAGTCCCTCATCCCCCAGGGAGCCCATATGGTACTCTTCAGGACGTAAGAGTGTTAGTATATCTGACAACAGAGACTCAGAAGATGTAATTAAGTTAAGAATCCTCAAAGGAAATGTGATCCTGATTTAACTGAACATGCTTCTGTAATCGTAGTATTCTGTAAAATGAAAGAAGGCGCCAGGAATCTCAATGTAAGGGTAGAGTCTGGGACTCCATCAACCTTATTGATTTTGAGTGACAAATGACCTTGATCTAAGAACCTTGGAGTCTCTGGGAATCTGAAGAGCAGAAGGCTCAACTTTCCCTGGAACCTACAGAGGAATGCAGACCTCTACTGCTTTGATTTTTGTCCTAGTAAGGCCTGTGTTGGAGTGTGGCTCCTGAGTAGAGAGAAAATAAATCTGATATGTGCCAAACTCCCACTTTTTTGCACTGATTTGTGATGGCAGCAATGGAGAAGTAACACATAGTTTGACTGGTAGTTCCTGCCTATGAGTCTATTTCTGAAAGTCCTAATGCAGATAATTCTTTTGTTTGGGTCATGATCCTGTAGTTTTCAGTCCAGAGTTATAGAGTTTCAAGAACTTTAGACCTCTGTGAAGGTAGGATATCAAAATGAGAGTTTGTGGAAAGGTAAATTGCTCACATCTTCAGCCAGGAAGCTGAGACAGAATGGGCTCTGGTCCCACAGTCCAGTTCTAGCATGAGCTCCTAATGATCTTAGACCTTCAAGACTCCAACTTTTAACATAGCATGACACTTCCCAATTCCAACACCAGAACAATATTTATTTTATTTATAAATCTATTGTACTTAATATAAAAATATTTTATGATCTTTTTTCTTTTTCCATATATGTATAATTGAGTCCTTCCAGTTTGACAATTACTTAAGTGACAAGACTATATTTTATTTTATGGACATTTTTCATTTACTTCAAAGCTTTCAGGACTGATTGGCAGATGTACACCATTATCTTAGCAATTTATGAATATGTCTCCCTGATCCTAACTCTCACTTGTCTTAGCAATTGCATCTTGTCAATGTTCTAAGTAATTGGAACTTGAGATACAGATTCATATTTTGAAAACTCACAATAGACCAAATATTTTCTGTCCAAAATTGGTTGAATCAAAGAATGCAGACTACATAGAGGCCTGGCAATGGGTTTGAATGTACATACATAGGATAGTATGTGTGTATATGTAAATGGTTGCCTATAGTTTATTGTCTGCTTGTGATGTCATTTATGTGTTTGAGGCACATTTTAGTTAAGTCCATATGTAGGGATTAAAACCAATTGTTTTAGTGACTGACTATAAAAGCAAATTAAATCAGAAAACTGATCCTTTGCAGATAGTATATCTGGTCTTGCTATGAATCAGCTATTGGTTGCCTTTGTTTGAATGTTTTTGTTTATTCAGTTCTTCCTCTTTTTGGATAATGGCAGTTAGATTTTAATGAGAGAAGCAGAAAATTGGCTTTGACATAAAGGATATACTTCAAAAGAATTACTGGAGACAACCAGGAAATTTTTTTGGACAGAACTGTAGCTTTTAGAAACTATAATTTTCTCTCCATAGTATAATAGCGTGAGAAGCTTAGAGAATTTTTTTTCTTCACATGTAATTTATTAACTTCATGAAAATAACATTTAGGTCACTGAAATATACTTGAATTAATTTCAAGCTTTAATTTGCCTTTGCTAAGCAAGGAAATCACATAAATATTCTAAATATTTTTTAAACACAGTTAAGTAACTTCGCTTAAATTATTTTCAGGAAAAGAAGACAAATAAAGATGTTGAGTAATTTAAATATTAAACATTGCCTTTAAGTTTATAATTTTCTATAAAATATAAGTACTTAAGACACATTTTGAAGCAAATTAAAATTGGGGGAATTGATGAAATCGCCCTACAAACTCTAAAAAAAAAAAAAAACCCTGTGGTACATTTATACAATAAAACAGTACTCACTATCAAAACAAGGACATCATGCAATTTGGAACTTAATAGATGGAACTTGAAAAGCTCATCCTGAGTGAGCTAACCTAGACTGAAAAGATATACATGGCAGAAGAAAAAAGCTTAGACTAGACCTAGCACCCCTATAAATATATAGATGATAGGCAGCTTAGACTTCATACAGATCCCTTAGCAAGTAGGAGGGCATCTCAGTCATGGACATTTTACCCTGCTTGGGCTGCCTTGTTGGGCCCCAGAGTTAAAGGAAGTTCTTAACCCTCATGTATCTTATGAACTGAGGGAGTTGTGTATGTACGGAGCCCCTCACCCAAAGAGAAGGATGGGAAGGAAAGGGGAAGGAGGGCTGGGGATTGGGATGGGAGGAGAAGAGAGAGGGGGCTGTGATTGAGATGTAGCTTGAACTAATAAATAAATGTTAAAAAAAGAAAAGAGCCATCTGTCCTGACCTGACCAGTGTGCTTTGCTACCACCACTTGTGATTTTCTTTGTCAAGTTTCTCTTTGGTTTATTAATTAAGACACCGGGGAAATGGACCTTTAACCTGTACAGACACTCATCTGTCATAAGTCTGATCATAATAAGCAGGTAAAATGCAAGCTGATGGGAAAATTAATCCTCTTATGATGAACACAATGTATACTTTAGAGTAAAAATCGCACATATGTCTATGACATGCCTTAACCTCAGTGCAATTTTCTGTAACAAAGTTGAAGGATCTTAGGATTTGCATCAACAGCTCTAGGAAGAATTTATTGAAACAAACATTGCCATATTACAAAGAAGCTGATGTGATTTTAGAAAAGAGATTCAGTCACTCAACTTTTTATGATGAACAAATATGACCGAAACTTTGTGATAAAACTGTTCAGATATTTTTACCTTTCCTTACCACCTTTCTAGTGATGTGTGAGGATAGTCTATCATAAATATTGTCAGGTGGTTATGTCATTTTTTTATTTTTTTTCCCTCACTGAGATATGTGGCATGAGCTTTCAGTATGATTATAACAAAAATTACACCAAAGTATTTTCAGCTTTTAACAATCTTATTCAATAATTACAAGATAACATTACTTTCAGGTTTTCTAAATTCTTCCACTGTTGCCTTCTAATTGAGTGGTAGATTATCATCAATGTACAATGTAGACAATATATACAACCGAATAGACACTGGACAGAAAGAAGTAGGCAGGACAGGGGAGAGATCAGACAGAAAGGTGGACCTTGATGTTGGAAAAAGATCATCAAGTTATGTTAGATTGAACTTGCCAGAATGATTTGTTAGAGTAAAAGACCTGAGAACTGAATGCAATCTTGTGAAAATTTACATTAATTTGGCTAGAGATAATGTAAAAAGCTGGACATATATAAAAATAAAATACATTATTTAGTTTCTGATATATTAACTTACAAATCCACAGAGATGTACCTAAATTCATACAGTGATGATGATTACATATCGTTTTGAGAAGGCTAAAAATAATTTTATTTTGACTAAAGCATTAAATGTTGAGCTTCTCATCTACTTTTAACATGCAGCTAAATGCAGAGTCTTACCCAAGGTTTTCCTCCAGTAGCCTTGAGTGAACAAGCAGGTTGTTTGATTTCATTTCTTCTATTTTCATATACCTTAAGTTGCTTCTCACTAATATTCCTGGTTATGACTTTGAAAATGTTAATATTTTTATTTAAAAATTGAAACATTTTATCAAACTTAGTTTACTTAAGTACTTTTCATTTCTTTCCTTATAATTTTTATTTAAAAGCATATAAGGAAATTGATTGGTACTACTTTAATATGAAACTTTAAGTTGTTAGTCAATCATTACCATGTCTAAAAGCAAAATAAAACCTGGTTTTCTCACAATGAATATCTTGGTCTTGAAATTGAGAAATATGAGTGTAACCGAACTTTTAAATTATTATTTAACACTTATTTATTTATTACTAAATTCACTTACAACAAACACCAACAATTTCTTAACTATTAATCCTATAAATTCCTACAACCCCTTTAACCTATCCACTAAACCTATTGATAATTATTTTTCTAACCTTTTAGAATGATACAGTCTCTGGGGGCAGGTCCTCAGTCATCAGGAACACAGTCTTTGTTGTAGATTCTTTAACGCACTTAGCAGTCCTTTTTCTGGATCTCTCAGATGCAGGTTCGTCAGGGTAAGTTGGTCATTGCAGTCTCACCTTAAATAAGGCTTCATGCTTTCTTCTCTGTGGGAGACCCCAGCCATCTGCAGGCCAACTTACTTCTTTTTAATCAGGAACTCAGCTGCTCTGCCTCAGTCCTTAAAGCCAGGCATAATTTCCTTTAGGCCACCATTCGGACAGATCAAACCCCTCTAGGCAAAAGCTGAGCCACAGGGTTTAGTCCTTGGTCTTTTGGTGTTTTGCTCAGGCTTTCTTTGCTCACCAGCTTCTTTCTGCTTCAGGGAGAGAGCTGGCCATCAATGGCCAGCCCTTTTTTTCAGCAGGACTCTTGGAGCTCTCTAGCATCAGGGGCCTCTTCTTTTTCTGGGCTCCATGCACTGTCCTTAAATAGGAGGAACTCTGTTTCAGCTTAATTTGGGCTCTGCCCACTTAGCAGCTGAAAACAATGTCAGGCCAGATACTTTGTTTCTTCAAGTCCATTAAGTCTTTCCTGTTTTCCTGACTTCAACCTTGTTTTTCAGTCTATTGAGTCTTTCCTGTTTTTCCTGACTTCAACCTTGTTTTTCAGTCTATTAAGTCTCCTGTTTGTTTCCTGTTTTTAGTCCACATGCTGATAATGCTCTTCATGCCCCGAATTAAGAGACAGTATCAGAAACCCCTATATATTTTCTAAATCTAATTTATCTAACCCCTACATATGAGTGTTTCATTTGCTTTACTTCTCTGTAACTTTGAGGCCCTTATTAAATTATGTTATATTTTTGGATCTCATTGTTCAAAGAAATTCAGTCTTTTTGAATCTTAGTGCAATTTTTATTTGTGTTTCTCCAATGGTTAGTGAGTTTGAACAACTTTTCTATGTATATCATCCATTTGTACTTCATCATTTGAGAACTATCTGCTCATTTCATTAGCCCATTTGTTCAATATCTTGCTTTTTTAATTTTTAGTTCTTGGTATATTGTAGCTATTAATCATCTGCTACATATATAACTAACATTAAGCTTTTAAGTTTCATGAGGTCGCACATGCCAATTCTTGGCATAATTTGCAGAGGTACTGAGGTCCTATGCAGAAAATAATTTGCCTATATCAGTATTTTGATGTGTTTCTTCTTTTTCTTCTTCTTCTTCTTCTTCTTCTTCTTCCTCCTCCTCCTCCTCCTCCTCCTCCTCCTCCTCCTCCTCCTCTTCCTCCTCCTCCTCCTCTCTCTGTCTGTCTGTCTCTGTCTCTCAATTTTAGACTTCCAGGTCTTAACTAATGATTTTTATCCATTTGGAACTGATTTTAATACAGAGTGAAAGAGACCTAGTTTCATTCTTCTACTCATGGATACTCTGTTTTGTCACCACCATTTGTTGAAAAGGCTCCCTTTTCTCCAATATATATTTTTGACATGTTTCTAAATATCAGGTCGCAATAGCTGTCTGGGTTTACTTCTGTAACTCCTATACTATTGCATTGATCTGTTTGTCTCACCTCAGTCAGAATGAAAATCATAAGAAAATAAGTACTGGTAAGAACACAAACAAAAGAAAGTGGCAGCCAGATGCTGATGGGAGGGTAAACTAGTAGAGTTGCTATTGAAAACTGTATGAAGGTTCCTCAAAGAACTAAAATTAGATATACCATGTGACATATATATATATATATATATACATATACTGCTTCTCAGTATTTATCAAAAAGACTCCAAGTCAGCCTATCATAGAGACACTTGTGCATCAATGTCTATTGCAGAGCTACCTGGAATTGCTAAGTTATGTAATAAATCCAGATGCCTAGCAAAAGAGGATGGATAAAGAAAGTAAAAGATATATAATATATATTTCTCATTCACACACACATATACACTCACACACACATAAATATCAAGAGAGAGAGAGAGAGAGAGAGAGAGAGAGAGAGAGAGAGAGAGAGGTTTTCAGCCATAGCAAAAAATGAACTTAAGTCATTTTAGGAAAATAGACATGTTGCATTTTAATCAGTTTCAGAAAAACAAATGTTCAAATTTCCATGAATGTAAGTCCTATAATTTACGTACGTGTGTGTATATATATATATATATATATATATATATATATGTATATAAAAAATCATGTATCTACTTGTAGTGTGAATGGACAAGAGAAACTGGGTAACAAAGCAGTCTAATAGGAGGCCAGGATGAGGGAGAAGAGGGAAGTTAGGAGGGTGTATAGGAAATGTGCTTAATACAGACTTTATTCTTGCATGATAACTACCTTATGTAAAACTTCATGGGTGAAAAAAAGGTCTAAGTTATACTTGGCTACATAGAATGTTTGAAGCCCACCTGGGTCACATGACACCCTGTCTCAAAATGGTCTAACAAATAAACAACAACTTCCCCCCCCCCAAAGAAATCAAAAGAGAATCAAAGGATAAGCTAAGTTTGGGGTATGCAAGAACTCAGTCAGCATGCAGTGTCCTAAGTATAATAACATACTGAGTAACGATATCAGAAAAGCTCCACCTCAGAAGCCAGAGGATCTTAGTCTTAGCACATCTTAAAGAGGTTGGGGTTTAA
Organism: Lophiomys imhausi; assembly: GCA_907164525.1. NCBI lineage: Eukaryota > Metazoa > Chordata > Mammalia > Rodentia > Muridae > Lophiomys > Lophiomys imhausi. The sequence continues at coordinate 742,007 of CAJQZJ010009649.1, read as the reverse complement.
GACAAAGGTGTTTTCTATGTGACCAGTGCCAAGAAGCCTACAAGAGCACTTATACGAGTCCTCCCAGATATTCTACCCCGTCTCTGGTTATGAGGCTAGTCTCTGATGTTTTGCCCTGCACACTCACCAGTCATTGGGCCTTCCCAAACACTTTCATTTGTTTAGGCACTTGTCTACTTCATGATGATCTCTCTCACTATCCTAAGCTGGGCAGAAAGCAGTAACATGGAATAGTGTGCATCAGTGATTTTGGTAAGAAATTATTTTTTATTATGTTTTTATTGGGTGACCACTTCAAAACTATTTTATTTTAATGAATGTGAATAAAATACAGAAAATGAGAAGAAGGAGGAAGGACTATGTGTCCATAATGCCTTTGGAAATAAACTGTACAACACTAAAAACCCTTGGCAGTGTTTCTCAGGTGCAGTGACAGGAGTGAGACCTTTTGCTTAGTGCGCATTAGTACAATGTTGATAATACAATATGACACTCAAGATTGGTAAATGACAATGCCTGAGGGTAAGAAGACATTAGGTTTTATTTTCGACTCACTGTGGATCATCCAACAACTTTAGGCTTGCTTTCCATCAGTCAAGTGAGAAGATTGGAGCAATTGATCAGAAAGTTCTCCTACAGCCCTGACTGGAGGCTGAGATATAATCTTAATTCAAGTCAGATAAAGAAAACCAAAGGGAAAATTCTGCTCTGGTTGACTGTGTTCAGCAAATCAAAGATCAGTTAGTCACATGTATGGACTGCAAGCTTTAATTGGCACTGTAGGGCAAGCACTGACCATCTAAGCATGGATTCTAGGGAGCTCAGACTCCATAGACATATCTACTTGGTCCTTACAGTGTCATGGGACCTTTGTCATCCTTGAAATGTGAGCAAAGGGCATTGAATATATTGAGAAGGGAGAAATAGTGGATTTTGCTGGAAGGCTCATAATTTTAGTTATGCAGGTGAATCCCCAATCTTTGACAAATGCTACCCACCCTTACCTTCCCTTCTTCTCAGAAGCTTTCCCTGAACTTAAGTAGTAAGGGACTTAAGTTAGATGTCCTCAGTGATAAGGTAGTATGTGTTTAGTTAGCAGGTTCTCTATAGAAAAAAACACCCAACCTCTGCTGGTATTCTTGCAAATTTCCTTGGTATAAATAACCTCACTAAAATCAAGATAAAGATCCCATACACTATAGAACCATAGAATAGTAGGACATTCCCACCACACAGACAGAACGAAACTAAAGAGTGCTGAGGGCAAGGTTAATAGTGTAGTATAGTAAAATAATTAGTATTGGATGATTTAACATATAAATATTGCTTTTTAAATATTTATTTATTACTTCAGTTTATATCTCCATCACAGTGCCCTCTTTCCACCCTCCTAGTCCTGCCCTCACACCCTCCATCCCCAATCCCTTCCATCCCACTCCTCTGGAGTGGAGTGTCCCTACAGATCAGTCCCCCACCCCAGCTCAGCAGTCATATAAGGGCCAAGAGCCTCCTCATACACTGGGGGCATACAAGGCAACACCATCAGAGCAAAGTGTCTCATTGACAGATAACAAAGTCTATGTTCCTGTTCCCTTTGGTGCCTTGGCTGTGATGGGAATGTAACCTGAAGTAATAAATAAACATTAAAAAAAAGAGAAAAAAAAGAAATCTGGGAATAAGTGTTGTTTTAAATCTTGTGTATATAATAATAACTTTGCCTTATTATTTTTTAATAGTGGCAACATTCAGTGCCTAACTTATGAAATGCTGGAAAACTCACCAGGTATGATATAACTCCAATAGACGGCTGGAGTTTTGATTCTTGTCACTTCACCAATTGTTTGCAATGACATGGCTGTACCAAACTTCATTTACTCTTTTTCCTTGTCTGTTAGAATATAAGAAACATATTTCTCCACCAAAGAAAAGGGCATTGTTTCATGTTTGAATTCTCCAGGATTTGCTTAGCATGGTGTTTTCGGCCTACAACAAATTCAGCAGGTATCATCTGAGGCAGAAAAAAATGTATAATTTTCATAAAATAAGCAAATTTGTGATTTCTTTATCCACTTATTCTTATTTCTAGGGACCAAATAATTCTATTTCATAAATAAAGAGCCACTCAGGATGATTATGCTTCTGTGACTCACCTTGCACACACATTCTCAGCTGTTAACAACACACTGTCTTAGAGGCTGGCTTTGTGCCTGGGGATGAATGCCAATTTCTGTGAAAACCATCTCAGGTTCAATATGCATTCAAGATATGGAGAAGAACTTTTGAAAATTCTCTTGTATTTTGCAGTCTTATTTTGTTAATTTGTTATTGTATGAATAACCTAAGTATGGCCACTTAAGTTCTTTTATTTTAATGTTTATTACTTCAAGTTACATCTCCATCACAGTCCCCTCTCTCTACCTCTCCTGGCCCCACCCTGCCAACTTTTTCCCCCTCTCCCATCTGTCCTACTCCTCCAGAGTGAGTTGCCCCTACATATCAGCCCCCCTCAGTTCAACAGTCATATGTGTATTAAGAGCTTCCTCTTGCACTGCAGGCCTATATGGGCCCTCTATTAGTGCAACGTGTCCCTTTAACAGGTAACAAGGTCTATGTTCCTGTTCCTTTTGGAGTGTTGGTTATAGGATAGTTATCCTATACTACATGGCTACAATCCAATTATAAGTGAGACAATTTACCATGGAGATCCATTGTGTCCTATGCTTTATTTATCTCTTTCAGACAGTGCAGTATTGACTATATCATAGCAACCCAAGATGTTCAAAAGTTAAAATGGATTGTTTTGCTTCAAACCTGGTACCATCATAAAGAACCTTAAATCATTTTCTGAAGCTTTCCATAGATCATCTGTACTTTTGTTTAAGGAGTTGGCTGGATCAGTATGGTAGCAATGCTTCTCATCCTGCTTTGAAATCAAAATGTGGAAATGTCATTGTCTTGTGGGCTATTTTTAGCTTTATTAAAACTCAAGAGCCTGACACTCACTCACAATTGTTTTCACAAAGTACATTTAGCTGATAGATCATTTCAAGGACAGTGGTATATTCTATCCAAGAGCATATTGTGGAAAACATTGCAGACCCTTGATGTAACTAAATGGTTAGAATAGTTATCTAAATTGTTTACATGCCAGCTTCCTTTGGCAACCCAATGTAATTTGACAAATGAGAATCCTCATTGGCAATTACATTTCCTTAACAACATTTTGGTGAATGCACATAAAAGGTAATAATATCTTCGACCAGCACCCTGTCCTGCAGTGTGTCACAGTCCCAGATTCTGATAGCGTCTGACACTTATTACTTAAGTCATATATTACTGAAAGCAGAGGCCTCTACAAGGTAGAGGAAAAGTAATATTTCCCAAGAGGTTATTGTCTCAAGCTGGAGAGAGTCAAACCCTTTATATCTGCCGGTTTCTATGGGTGTCATAAACATTTATGGAAAACCCCAAATTTGGTGGATCAGGAATTATTAAATGGGAAATATGGAATGCAATCTTTCTCCTTCCTTTCCAGGATACTGCTGTACCATTGTGGGATTTTCCTGTCACCCCATTAACTAAGAACCCTGTTCCTACAACGCTGTATATGAGCTGTAATATAGGGCTCAGTGGTTAAAGGAACAAAACATGTTTTAAAATCACTTTTCCATAGTTTCTTTTATCTAAACAATAAAAGGAAAAGCGCTGATTTGCAGTGATTATAATTTTTGTTCCCCATGAGCATATCTGGCCTTCAGAATCCACCAGGTAAAATTCAGTTACACAGTAGGTTAAAACATGCCTCTAAACAAGGGAACAAGGTATAGAATATTAGTCTTGTGACATGGCATATATGTTTGTGTATGCACATATGTACATATCTATATAAGTTTGTGAATCTCTGAGTGAAAAATATACACTGCTTTTGTAATTCTGGCATACTCTAATATATTTTCAACCCTCTGAGAAATCCTCTCCTCTTGGAGTATATGTGTATTCATATGATATTTTCATTCAATCTCCTACCTCTGAAATTCAGTCCAATTAGGAGTCAGAAACCACACAGTTAGCTAAAAGAAATTTTATTCAATATGATTATCTGTAAGAGGAGACTGAAGTAAAAACTGGAACTGGTTTATAAAAACAATGAAATTATAAAGTATTAGTCATAGTGAATCGGAAGAGAAACCACTGGCCTCAGACCTACTCAAGGAACTGTACCCTTTCCAGTGGATACAGTTGCCCAAATTTAACCATTTTCCTTTAAAAACATATTTTCTATCTTATTACACTCTTTAGGGAATTTTAAGTCACTTCAAAGTCAATATAATGACCATCGGCAGGTAACCAGTAGATTTGGATAGAAATAGAAATGATTCTTTTTCAGTCTTATTAATCTCACTTCTTTGAACACATTGTACTTGGCTCTGAGCAGAGATATCTCTGTGGGCTATTTCTTCTCAGTGCTGGTGTCTTGCTTTCCTTTCCTTACTCTTGAGAGGTGAACAAACTAAGGCTATAATTCTCAAGTCAGGCCCTGAAACCAATCCAGGAAGAATGAACAGTGAGGAGTCAGAATTTTCTTTAGGAATGAGCTCACAGAAGCAATACTCATTTGTAGGATACCTCAGACTTCCGGTTCTGGATGAAGCTCTTGGCTAAAATGCTTCCTGCCCTGAGTGTAAGTGTGTTAACTATTTCAAGAGTATGGTCAGATTGATATAAATTTGTACAGTTTTAGAATGTACAGAAAGACACAGCAAATGACAGGTAATGTTATTTTTTTTTCTAGTTTCCTTAAATTGAATGCATTAATTGATGAGAGAAAGGCTCCATTATTTATATGATATTGTATTATTTATTATAGGCTCTGAATCTATTGTTGTGAGGCTTTATACTAGTTGCATAAATAAACATCCTTTTTCCTTGAATATGTCATTATGAAGGTCTTAGAACCTGTTCTAAATTAAAAATGGGAATGAATTAGAACAGAATCATTATTTTTCATACATAACCTTTTCTTCTTTTAATGTTTATTTATTACTTCAGGCTATATCTCCATCTCAGTGTCCTCTTTCCACCCCTCCCAGTCCCGCCCTCCCACCCTCTACCCCCATCCCTCCATCCCACTCCTCTGGAGTGGAGTGTCTACATATCAGTCCCCCACCCCAGTTCAGCACTCATATGAGGGCCAAGAGCCTCCTCATACACTGAGGGCCTACAAGGCAGCATCACTAGGACAAAGTGTCTCATTGACAGGTAACAAAGTCTATGTTCCTGCTCCCCTTGGTGCATTGGTTGTAGTATAGCTATCCTGTACTATATTGCTAACTTTTTCTAAGAAATTATATTCTAGTTGTATTATTCTTATTAAACATACTTGGAAAATGGTAAATAAAGGCATTAAAGCACCAATCCAAGATTATATACTTTTAAAACATTGATCTGTAACTTACACATGTGTAAAATTGTTGGAGTAACTGAAAGGTACATAGGAATTGAAATCGTAATTCTGAGGTCTCTTGTTGTGCTTCGAGTCTGCTCTGCCTCAAATATTTCTTACAGAAGTTCATATCCACCATGTAAAATTGTGTAGTTCTAAAGGGTTCTTTGGTGTATGGCAATCAGAAGCCTTGTTTTAGGTGGAAAGCAGTGATCACCTTGCATGTAGTAAGCCCTGCCCAACACAGGGCTGTGTAAAATGTTACTAATCAGACAGCTTGTGTCTGTGACATAGTGTCAACTGTGTGGCCACCCTGTGACCACACACAGACATGAAAGAAATGCAACACATATTGTTCTCCCTCAAGGATCTCAGTCCAAAGCACAGCATCTTAATTTTGCAAATTGTGATACCAAGTGGCAAATGTTCATGATTAGTTAATAAGAAACAGACTACCAGTGTTTAAGGTCTGGGACTTGGTTTTCAATTCTCTGGCTGAACTTGAGTCAGGCACTTATTAGATTTTTCTTGTTCCTAAATAGTATCATGTTCATGGTAAGAAAGTGAATATTTTTGACAAGAACTTCTAGGAAGTAGGGAGTAACAGGATCACATGTACCTGTAGCCTCTTCATGGGAAGAGTCAAAGACACAGAAGGAAAATAACTATAAAATATGGGCATCAGGTAGCAAAGCCTTGTGGCACAGACCTTTAGTCCCACTCTGGTGTGTATGATCAGTGACTTCTATGTCTAGGTTATAGCTAGGGCTACAGAGAGAGACCTTGTCTCAAAAATCCAAAAATCAACAATAACAGCAACAAAAACTACTGGTATCATAGGCAGTGAAAGGCAACATCTGTTGTAAGAGAGGAATTAAGCTAAAAATATTTGTTTCAGGAAGTTTTGCAAAACAATTGTATTAATGAGTATTACAACTCACTTTTGGTATATTTCCCATTATTTATGAAATATTTTTCAAACAAGACTTAATTTTATAATGTGTTATACAATATGTAAATGTGCCTTTGTTTTTACAAATGAGTATAATGAAATAAGAAAACCATTAGTATATGAAACACATATTTAATTGTAAGCAGAGTTTTCAACTTAAGTAGTTTTTTAAATTACATTCAGCTTGCATTTATTAGGCTTTGCTGGTCATTTTTGTCGGGAAGAAAACTCCTTGGAATGAGCCAAGTATACTTTCTAAAAATATCTCTTATAAATCACCTTAGTGTACAGCTGAGTTAAGGCATATTTTATCCATTCATTCACTATAACTTAACTAATAATCCAATATTTTACTTATAATAGCATAAACACAAACACTTTTTAAAATTTTGTTTTAATGTTAAGTGGCACAGTAGAATTCTTGCTCTAGGATTGTTACATTTGTTCATAAGATTTTCTTGGGGAATATTAATATGCCTCTAATAAGCTATAGTGTCTTGATTAGTACTGGTTCATCAATATGTAACCGTTCTCGGCAGCCATTTGTGTATTCTCAACCATTTTAAAGTTTATGTTAAGCATTGGAGAGAATAAGTAAAAGCGTCTCTACTAATAAAGAATATTTAGCCTATTAGGATTTTATTTTTGAAAGTAAGCAATGTATCAAAAATCAACAAAAGATCCCAAATGAATCCTATCTAATCAATGTATACACTTCTTTTTTAAATTATCATAACAGTATTTGTTTCCTCATAAGTGTTAGGAGGAATTCAGCATATGGTTTTCAATACAAAGATAAAGTCTACATACCTTATTGAGGGAGAGACAGATAAAAACCCACGAAACTCTCTCCCTCTCTCTTCCCCCTCTCTCTCTGTGCGTGCGTGTGTGTGTGCGTGCGTGCGTGCGTGCGTGCGTGCGTGCGTGCGTGTGTGTGTGTGATTATACTTCAATAAGCACGAGAGTAAAATAAAGTGGAGAAAAGGGCTGAAAGTATGTGAAACAAGGATCTCATTTTTAAGCAGCTGGACTCAGAAACCCTCACTGGAAATTTGACTCTGCCTTCAAGACCTGAAAAAGATAGACATGAGACTAGAGACGTTCCTATCTGGGGAACTCTTTCAGGGAACTTCACGGGCATAGTCCTAGAGACAGAGCACACTGGGTTTTCTACAGGAATCGTCTGTCTTTGTCAACTGTGTGCAACAGGTCCCTGGCAGAGAAGATGAGCACAGAAAAAAAAAAAAAAAACCAGAGAAATCAGTAATGTAGGTGGGATAAATATCTTTTCCTCTGAGTGGAATGGGTGGTCACTAAGAGACAAGTGCAAGCATCTCATGGTTTGAATACGCTGACGACACTGCCTGTTGTACTAACAACTGACTCGAGGTGCAAAGAGAAGAAACAGAAATAATAGGTAAGAGTTTTCTGCAAGAAAAAGGCATAAATTCTGGGACAGCAGTAGGAAGCATTTACTAATAATGAATTATACCCGTTGCTGATGGATTCGATATAGAATAAGGAAGACAGGTTTTGTTTGTTTTGTTTTAAACTGAGCAGCTGGAAGAGTGATATTGCCATTATAGAGACAGACAAGATGTGGAGCAGGATGGAAGGCAATGGAGAGCTGGATTTGGTTCTGGTTATGTTTGAGACATTCATTACACATCTAACCGACTGTCGAGACATCAGGGTAGAGCGGGGGAGGGCTCTCAGAGTGGAGATCAGCATGTGGAAATTGTCTGAGTTTACAAACACAACTTATCTGGGAGGTGAGAATAGATGAGGGAAAGGTCTGAGGTGGGCTGAAAGACAGCAAACCAGGAGAGTGAGTGCTGTAGCCACTGAAGGGTCAGGAAGTCAGAAGAATGTACTTTTTTACTGAGGCCAGGAGAAACATTCAGGAAGGTTCTGGTCTCTGTCGTTAGTGGTTAGTGTCTAGCACACAACTTCTTCAAGATGGAAAAAGGCTGCTGAGATTTCAGATACAGCAGGCTACACAGTAAATTTATTTCAGTATGTGAGAATATTGACCAGCAAAAGCATATTTGAAAAGTAACATTATCAGGCTGTGTTATTTTTGTCTTGTATGGCCCAAATATGTTATCATTTCCTAGATATATTGAAAATATACTTGAGAAAAAGTAGAGTTTAATTTTCAAAAATAACAGAGTGGAGCACCTTGAAAATTCAAGAGAAGACTTTAGAATTTATTATAAATATTTCCTGCATGTTTCACACATATCATAGTTGATTGACTGATGACAGAAATCAGAGTTTCTAACCTATTTGTATCAGGCACTTTGACAGCCAATGTAGAAGGTGATGTGTTGCTTAGTGGCTTATGTTAGGCACTGAGGAAGCCTCCATATTAATATTGGTGATCAGGATACTTCCTCATAAAACAAATATTTGGGGTGGGAAACCCAATTAAACAACCAATGTTACAGAAGCATGGTAAGTGATTTGTTTATGAAGGGGTAGGGACTTTAGGGTGTTCACATGAAGCACATAGAATCTAAATTTTAATTAATTAATTAATTGGCTAATTAATTAAAAACTCTCCTGTTCTGATGAACCCTTGGCCAATTCCCCTGCCTGCCACAGGGGGAGAAGGGTGAGTAGGAAGGAGGGTATCTTTCCCTTGTCCACGCCACTGCACAGGAGATGAATGGCAGGGTCAGTTCTCCCATGCTCACACCCTTGGGGTTGGCTCATCCACAACTCCACAGACTCTAATTTTAAGACCTTAAAGACAAACATGTCCCAGAAGCAGGCATCTAACATTGATACGAGATTCCAATATTTCTTATGAGGATCTGAATATGTTCATTACTTCTGAGTTAGTTCTGGGTCTCCAGATGGTTCTTCTAACTGCTCCAGGTTCTTCCCTAGTCTGGCAATAGCATCATTCACTTTCCTCTGCTAGCTCAGACTCATCTTTATGCCTAGACACTTTCACATATAGTGAGTCCTTCAAATGCTGCATTTTGTAGCTGCTTGAAATGGAGTTTTTCAGTAAGCAGAAATCATGATTCTTTTAGAGAATTTAAAGCTAGCTTTGATGGGAACAGATTCATTCCTTCTCCAGAAGCAAGTCATTGCAGTGGTTCACCCACTTACCCAAGAGAACTGTAAAAGGAGGAGTGAGCATCCCCAGGCAGACACTAACCCTGGTACCCCGCTGCTTTGGAGCAAAGCATCAAAATTAATGGAGTTTCATTGTTCCCATAGATTTTCTACTATATAGCTTGCAGGTCTTATGCAAATGAATTTGATGGAGATTTCCATATCTCTTCTTTTAGCCTACATAGCTTTTATTTGTTGTAGATAAATGCAAAGAAAAAGCAACCACATAATGTCAAAGCAGTATAGCAATGAAAAATTATCTTTCAATATTTTCTTTAAAACAACATATAATTTATTTGCTTCTCTTTAAAGTAACATTTCCTTTTTAACACAGGAAGTCCCTTATAAATACATAAGTTAGCAAAACAAGTTCCTATGGTTTATTATTTGCCTGCCTCATACCAGGCTGTGACAGTAATTGAAAATCTACAGCAGTTGCTAAAAAAGATGGTCATGGTTGGAATGTATTGATTGCTCTTGAATAGATTAAAGGGGAAACATTGCAAAGAACTTGTTTGGTGTCCTCTGCCTTCACTTACAAAGAAGATGAGATAGAATATGGTTAGTTTTTTTTTTTTTGTTTGTTTGTTTGGGATGTACTAATGCAAAAATCACTGGATAGACCTTGTTCGAAGTGACAATAGGCATGCCTGGGATAGGGTCAAGGAGCTTGACATTCACTTTGCCAGATGAGGCCTGTCAAAGAGGGCAATTGTGTCTTTGAATATCCCCAGTCTCCTTCAGTGATACACTGTAGATACCTGTTTTCCCTTTTTCCTCTTTGTAGCTGATATTTTTCTTGTCTTTTTACTGGATTATTATTCATAAATGGCATGACTGCTAGGACAGGGAATCTACGGGGAAAAGAGGGAGCTGAGCCTTTTCTTTTTATAGATATGTAGTTTTGAAATATTTACCAAGAACTCTGACTTTCTGGTTTTGTGTTTTGATGAAGAATTATTGGTTCAGAAGGAGTCTGCAATTCTTTAACAATAATATTAGGAATTGCAGGATAGTAGTAGCTGTCAAACAAACAGTGTCCAAGTTTGGCTGGGTTTAGAAGCCAAGTCAAAAAGAGTAAACACTGAGTTTCAATATTTTGACATCTCACAGGAACTTTCATGAAACTGAAATGTTTAATAAAGCAATCCCAGGAAAGGAGTAGAGGAAGCTCACAAGATAACACCTGGGAAAGGAATATCAGGCCAGAACCCCAAACACCAATGAACAGAAGGAAGACATGCAGTGTTATTTCCTAGAACTAGAGGTTCAAAGATACTGAAAAAAAAAAAAACATGTTAGGCACTTAAAGACCTTCTGTAATGGCAGCACAAGGAGGAATGATTTCACATACAGCATCCTATTTTAGTCACAACTCTTTGAAAATATGTATCGAGTCATTGGACACATTATGGTCAAGTATATGTTGGGTAGTTCATATTATTGGAAGCTTTTCATGACTGTTATTGGTTAGGCAGATGATCCAGATACTGAGGCAGCCTCATGAAATATATGTATATGAATACCTGAAAAATTGGAGTGCAAACTTTGTTTTCTTTCTCTTTCCCCTTATTGACATTCAGGAACTATTTCCTAGGCATCATTTATTATCAAGGCTCTGCGTTAGTCTGTTCAGGTATACATGATCAAAGAGGTAGAGATTAGATGTATAGATTCCAGACATTCAAAGTCTTGACTGTTTATTATTGTTCATGGAAGTTCCATGCTCTTTCAAGACTTCTGTGGAACGTTCTCCCCAATTCACAAGGGATTTTCCTTCTCTCTTTGCCGAGGATCCTATGCAAATTGCCCCATTGCCTTACTTCTTTTCTATAAGATCTACAAATAAAAATGTTTGAACAAGACATTATACTACTTTCCTAGAGACTGAAATTATACCATGGCCCCTTGAGACCTCAACAATCTTACAGAGAGGAAAAGGACTTAGAAATAAACTCAAAATTGCATATTGTCATAATCCAAAGTCATTTACATGCAAAGTTCTACAAGCAAATAAAATTCCAGGAATGTGCTCTGTTAATATCTCATATTTTTTTCAGTCCATTAGGTTAGGAAGAGAACCTTTGACTTATTTTAGACGGTAGATTATGTAAGTGCTCAACAATTTACATGTCTGCATTCTTAAAAACAGTGATATCATGCCTATGTACATGACAATACCTACAGAATCCAGACTCTCTATTTCACACATGTTATGAGTTCATTGTTTTCTAAACATTAAACCACTTCCATTTGCCAAGAAAGCCCCACTCCATTGGCCATGTTAGTCTTTGTATTTCTTCTTTATAGCATTGGAGGTTAGTTATTCATTACTAGCAACAAACAATGCACAAATACTATTTTAAACTTGTAGAAAGTCTCACTTTTAATTTAACTACCTGTGGTTAAAGCAAAATAAAAAAATTTTAAAAGCAAATATATGACATAGAAAAGTGGAGATTGTGCACCACACCGTCAGCTCTAGCGTTTCTTTAATTTGGGTCCTGGGGAACCTGTCTATTCAGGGGAAAGTTTCAGATTGTGGTAAATGTAAGCAGCACATTTTATTTATTTTTAAAGTGAAATCTGTGCTAAGATATTTGAAGAACTAAGAAACAAATAATCTGAATGAAATTATGTTTTATGTCAAACAAATGGAATGAGGTCTAAAGCAACAAACAACCCACTTGTTCCCTTTGTACTGTGATTTTTATCACTTAGAAATCTAAGTCCGCTATGTTCTAAGTATCTGGGTAGGTAGACTGACAGTGAGAATCTTATAGATATCTGAGGACACTGACTTTCTTTATGATGCCAGAAATCATGGATACTCTTTTGTAACCTATGCTCTCTCTCTCTCTCCTTTCACCCCCATTTTTTTGGAGACAAAGTCTTTTAATGAAGCCAGGTTGGCTTCAAATGCATGACCCTTCTTCCTTAGCTTCACAAATGCTGGAACTACGGACATGTACCACCATGCACAGCTATCACTTTCTCTTTATAGCATTAGATACAGTCATAATCATTAGAGTTATGGTTAATCATAAGGAAGCATAAATATACGAATGTAGGATTTAAAACTATTATAAATGTAAATATGCACAATAATGTGGTCATGAGAGCAAAACTCAGCAAGACTACACAGAGCACATCAGGCCACATGCACAGAAACTGGCAAAAGAGCCAGATGTCTGCTGGTTCTCACTACAGCCCGGGGAAACGGCACAGTAGCAACCATGAGACCTTGCCAAATTTGCTTTGATAATTTGAATTGCCTTGTGATTTCTCTATTCTCAATTGGAAATCCTAGTGGTTGTCTAAATTGTGTTGGAAAAAAATCTGCTTATGCTAACTAAAAATAAAAATTATTTTGGCCTGAGAAAGAGCCCCTGGCTTGTAGTTTTCATCCATCTCCAGGCTCAACCATGTGTCTGTTCAGGAGCTGTTTATTCTATATACAGAACTTCCTTGTTTCCTTTTTTTCTAGCTTCTGGCAAAAATCCACTCATTTCCTAAATTTTATCATACATTCATTTCAATAGTGCCTCTCCTGAACATATTTTCTCTTCCCTGCTCTCGTTCACTTCACTAGTCCTTTTCCCAGTTGAGATTATGAGGGTCTAAAATGTTGAACCATAAAGTAATTTTTATAGCTTTCTTCATCACCTAGCAGTAGACTGAATAAATGGATAGTTTTTCATGAAATAGCTCCTTTATGCGGGTGAAAGGTAGAATAATAAGCTCAATGGATTAGTAATTTGATTGAATATGACATTTATATTCTTAAGGAGTCTAAGTTTTTAGTGCAAACCAGAAAATGGATATCTCAGAAAGAAAATAATTGGTCTCTCTTTACACCAGTGAAATATACTCATAAATAACAGACATAAGCCTGCACTGAACCTCTTCAGAGATAAGAACCATGGCATGCAGAGTCATGCCTTATGAATATGGCTTGTCATTTGGAGGAAATTAACTTTAATGTGGTCATGAATATGACTTTATATTACTTTATTATTATGGAAGAAGGAATGAATTGTGTAGACTATGTGAATAATAATTGCTGAGTTTACAGCTGTGCTTCGTTAGTATATCAGCAAAAATATTAATGAATGTACTGAGGTGAAATCTGAGGGCAAGAACTCAAAATGGGGGAGAGAAGGAAAGGCGTGAGAGGGTGGGGACTTTTGTATGCCATCCCAAGGCTACTGATGAAGAAATTGACTCTGATAATGTGCTTGTTAACAGAAATCACTTAATTGCTGATTCATGTTTTCCATGAACTGTTTAGAAATTAAGATTCTGGCTGACACTGATCTTCTAAAGTATGACAGTAAAGATAGTTTGAATTAAAGTCTCCATTTTGTTTGATGCCTTGTCACTCACAGTTAACAGTTTCTTTCTTATAATTTTTAAATTTTGAGTTGTCTATTGTTGGAATTTGAGGAACTAGACAAAACCAAAATAAGCACATATAATTCATTGTAAATTGCCAAATGTGGTAATAATGAATCATTATCTTTTGATATACAAAAGCCACGTAACTTGCTAGAGTCACAGAGCCCATGAAGGCAGAACTGGAATATGAAACTAGATAACCAGGAAAAATGCTGTGCACACAGACACTGACATTAGCTCACTGGCCAGTTTACTCAAGTACTGAATTCAAACACCAGAATTATGTGATTGCTTTGAATCCTCGCCTTTTAATATGCGGCATAATGAGTCAAACCTGAGCAGAGAATGATAACTGCAGGTCTATTCTCACACTTAAAATAAAATTTACAAAGAAACTTTCCAGCATTTAGATGTGAAAATCAGGAAAATGGAACCTAATTCAAATTTTCTTTAATGTCTGTATGTTACAATGTTCCATTTGTCTTAGAACTTTGAATATTTTCTTTTGATTTTTTTCCCATATGTTTTTACCTGGGAAGATTGGAGAACTCTTCTCCCTATAGAAAATCTTTTGTGTCATTTAAGTACAACTGTCCTCATGTACACTTTCTGAGCATAGAGAAGAAGACTGGCTTAAATGTAGCCTCAAAGATGGTAAGTTACTGTTCACCCAGCACCAGCTGGTGAATAAACTGGTGGAAAGGGATGTAGAAAAATATTAATGCCAGACTCCTTCATGATGCCTTTTCTATTAAATGACCCAAGCTTCTTCTTCTTACTATTGATAAGTGTAAGGTCAAACAGGGGTCTCCACCACACCTCACCATAGATTCTAGGGTACACAAGATATTGGCATTCATTAATTTGTTCAATAAATGTTTGTTGAACTTTTACTAGATTGAGCATCATTGAACTAAAATAAAACTTGTCTTTGATCTACCATACATTCTCATTTAGGCTTTTTGATAACACCATCTTCCCAGGTTCATACAAGGAGAAAGTATCAAAACGCTTTTCTCTCCATAGGTTCTCCATGGAGCGTCTGTTAGCAACAGCTGAACTAACAGCAGGCACATAATAAATTTAAATTGATTCCTTTATATTTCTTTATGTGCCTGTGTGATCAAATGAGTTTGTTCCAGAATTCCTGGGTGCCTAATATAATTAGCTCTCCCTCTGTCTCCTGTAACTTCTTGGCTTGCACTCCTAAATTATATCTTGAGCATTTCATCTTGTAATCTGGTGATTTCTAGTATTCCTACCACCAAAGATTGACAACTATAGTGGCATCACTACTGAAAGGTTCTTTCTGTATATATTGTTAGTTAAAGTAGCAATTGCTTCCTGAAGTCTAATATGAGTCTCTGGACTGTCTTGCTTTTGAACTTTCTACTGAGTGTTGTCAACCTAAGAATGACTAACATCATGTGTGTTATTGATTATCCTGTAAGCAATTAGACAGCTAACAGAGACAATTGTTGGCATCTGAAACAAGAGTGAACTAACATTGGCAGAGTAGATATTTTGCATAAGGGTTCAGTACAGTATTTTAAAAATAGAGTTATTCATTAAATTCATAACTTAAATTTCTTATTCATTCACTGGTTGTAGCTTTGTCTTATTAATTGATAGGTACCCTGTGCCATGCATGTTCATCATTATATGCCATGTTTTGGTGCCTATGATCATAAGATTATTCATGTAATAGCAAAGCATTTATGAATTACTAAACTAGAAATGCAACATTTTATGTAATTTTTAATACGCTTACTTTGGAAGGAGGAATTGGGACTATATATCATGTTTAGATATGTTGAGGATTTAGTATTATTTAGGTGAAATGTACAGTTGCCATCATTTACCTATAAAATAGCAATTCTACATGATTTAACCAATATATATATATATATATATATAGACTGATACATATTTTATTTATAAAACATGTATTCTAAATAACTGTACTTTATAGATAATTTGAGCTCATCTCTTTATGTCAGAGAAGTTCTATATTAGATAGAACAGTGAAATAATTTCTATTCTCAGTACCTTATTTCATCTTAGTGTATCCATACCCCTTTATTGAAGACTCAGATATTTGGAAACAGCTGTCACAATAGTCTCAGAAGCTATGAAGTTGGGGCATTTCTCAGAACATGTACCTATTTTTTCCCTATTAGCTCACTGTTAAACTTCCTTCCTTATGTTCTGAAAATGTCTGTCATGTCATGTTAACATTTGGTTCAAAAGAGAAGAAGCAATAATATGCCTGGACTCTGTGGCTAGTGAACTGAGGCCCCAGAAGTGTCCTATGTGTCAGTAGATGATGGCATAGGACAAAATAGAAAATCCACAGTCATTGACAGGGAGTAGGAGCCATAACTTGTGCTGGGACTCAAGTAGTTAAAGGCTCTACTCAGTAGGAATGTAGCATTTGTCAGTGGAAGGAGATTAAGGCATGCCATTAAAAAATGCATGAATCAAAATCTCAATACATGGGCTAGCGTAAAAATGCTCTAAAGTGTCCATTACTGTAAATAAAATCAGCAAACGTGAAATGATGATCTATTATCTTTTGTCACTTTGCGTCACAGGTGGGTTTTTAATTAAGTATTGGTGGCTATGCATTTTAAGGTGGGGTTTATATTAAGGGAGTACAGTATCATAGGTCTTGGCAAAACCCAATTCTTACCTGAACAATGGCTCAGCTATTCTTATTGGTCATAACATTTTCTATGTTAAACATATATAAAATTTAGCTTTATAGCTCCACAGATTCTAGGGAGCTAATGTGGTTAACATACAGTAATTATTCTGTCAATGCTGACAAAACTATGTTTGAAATCTAAGCAGTGATATTCAAAGACTGGCCACAGTACTTTTATGCTTCAAGTTCACGATGCTTCTCTAGAGGATGAAATATTTTCCCCAGGGGAACATGCTTGACTGCAACAGATTTATATTTTTACTCTCGGTAGACAGAGGCCAGAGACCTTGCTACATCTCTGAATCTACTCAGAGCAGTACTAGTAAATAGAAATTATTTGACCCAAATTAGTGTTTCTGTCAAGCTACCCTAAGCTTGGACAGTTATGAGTACATGATACTAAACTAAGATTCTGAAGTGCATCAGTTAGAGGAACATAGCCTGGGGTACTCCAGTGTGATGGGTTAACTTCCACATGGACAGCAGGGAATTCTGTTCTTTGGCACCGAATTTGTTTCCTTCTTTCAACTTAGGTTTAGTTCAGAGTCATATCTTAGAAGGTATTCACGGAGTGCCATTCTGTGCTCTGAATAGTCATCCCAGGAGGAAGAATGGCTGTCATAATTTGGAGAAAAGAATATCTAGTCCTAACCCTGGGGTTTCATTAACAAAGTCATTTTAGCATGCCATAAATAAGTCAGTACCAACTTTGGAGTTACAGAAGTTGAATGGGGTGGCCACACTGGACACAGAGCACAGGAGCTCAGTTTATTTTTTTACTGCAACAAAACAGACATCAGAACCTCTAATGATTAAGATCCTTAATTTTATGTAATATCTCCTCCTGATTGGGCTTTATAGAACTAAAAGTTCTTACCTTTTTATCAAAAACTAAAGGGTATTAGGTTTGTCCCATACATGAACTGAACCTCATTGTTGATAGATTAGATTTGTGTTATCCTATGCAGATAGATATCTGACCATTATAGTTGTACAAGAATGTTTCATTTGTTCTGGAGATATGGCTCAGTGCCTAAGGGTACTTGCTGCTCTTTCAGAGGACCTGGGTTCATTTATCAACACCAATTTGGTGGATTACAACTATTTATAATTCTGTTCTAGAGGATCCGACTTATTTTTCTAAACTCTGCAGGTACCAGGTATGTATGTAGTCCACAAGCATAAGAACAGACAAACACAAATACACATTAAATAAATAAATCTTCAAAAATTTAAAAAGCTTATCATCAGCCTTAATGCTACCTGTAAAATAGAGTTCACTTAAAAATGTTTTTTCTCGTGGCCATATTAATAAATGTTTCACAGTAATTGCTTCTAGTTTCTCTAGTTAACTAGACATCCGATGACTTTTAAGCTGATTGTAGAGATATCAGAGAAATTCAAAGTAACCTGATTCTACAGTTCCTTTAATAAATGTTTGAATGAATGTTTGCATGAATAATGTAAGAGCTAAGTGAAGGATTTTTTCTTTCAATTATAGTAACAGAAGCACAAAGAAAAAATTGAAAAGCATATCATAAAAATGGTAGATCTTTTCAGAAGGAAAGCAAATTAATTTTTATGTGATAATGTTTTCCAGTTAGTACTTATATGAGTGATGTAGCTCACCCCTGACATTTGCACTCCCACACAATTTTGGGGGTGCAGATAGGATTTTTCTGTTTCTTGAGCTTGATATAAAGGCAGCCCCATGAATCTCAATCCACATTTCTAAACTGAATTGAAAGCAATGTATCCGGTAGCAGAAATGGTAAAGACACACTGTGTACCAGGGTCTGAAGACAAAATGGTGAAATGGCATAGGGGGATTTTGTTCCAGTTCACTAAGGAGGATCTTGTATTCTCATCCATCCTACAAAAGAATAGTTTGTTAACAGAGAAAGAAGTAGGTTGATATATAAAACTTGGTATTATAAAATACAACACGTGCACAGATAACTTTAAAAGCCATAGGTCAGACTGTCCTCAGCTGCATTCCCTTTATCTCAGAGTGAATGTGCTGACTGGGTAAGGCAGTGAGAGGTGTGAAGGAGCTGTGTCTCAGAACCTACTTATCAACATGTCAAAGGCTACAAGATCCTATTCCCTGTTTTCAGTTCCTTCATCTTTCCTGAAATCAATCCTCTCTCCCTTCTCCATGTGTCTCCTTTCTTCATCTAGTCCTTCCTGTATTTTTCTCCTTCCTCTAATTGCACTCAATCTCTCTCACTTTCTTACTTTTCTATCCCATCTCCCCCCCCCATCCCCTCTTTTCTCTGTTTGTCCTTCCCCTCCTGTGTCCTGCATTTCTGATGAGGATTTTCCAATAAGGAAACCCTCACACAAAGAGCAAGGGAGTTTGACAGGCAGACAAATACCCAGAGAGATTGTAAATTAGTCAATACGGCCAGGACAAGAGAGATGAAGGTTTCCAGCCTGCCACCAGGGACATACAAATGCCGTCATTATTGAATATCATCCACTAGTCTTGGGAGAAAGTTTAGAATTTTCATATTATTATCAAGGGGAACTTTTACCTCAAAACTGACATAATTTGGCATTAGGCTATTTTCTTAGACTATAAAGTAACTTTACGTCTCAGTTTTCTGAGGGGAAAGCAGCTGATGTCGTATAGACTACTTATGCCCTACTTATAAAGTTCCAAGTTAATTTTAGACCATTAACAACTTCAAAATTAAATGAAATATCTAGATGCTTTAGTCACAGTGCTTACATACACCGTTTTCATTCAGGGCTACAATCTTTTAGAATGAATTAAGTCTATGAACATAATCATCTTGTCAATTCCCTTACTGAATCTAAAAGTAGTGTTTATGTAAGGTGCAAGTTAATTATTTTATCAACTTGCTACAAAGAGGGTTGTCTGTGAAGAAGAAACCTCAGTGGAGAAAATGTTCCCGTCAAATTGGCATGTGGGGCACTTCCTTGACTAATGATTGGTGTAGACAGGTCCAGCCCACTGTAGATAGTGCCATCCTTAGGCAGATGGTCTTGGGTAGTATACAGGTTGAACAAGTCACAAGGAGCAAGGCAGTAAGTAAACAGCATTCCTCCATGGCTTCTGCTTCACCTCTGCCTCTAGGCTCCTGCCTCAAGTCCATGTGGTTTTCCCTTGATGATGGACCATGATGTGGAAGTGGAAGTCAAAGAAACGTTTTCTTCTCCCAAGCTGCTTATGGTCATGGTGTTTCATCACAGTGATAGAGAGAGCAGACAAAGGAACATGACAAAGAAAGAGATGTATTTCGGTTACCTGTTCTCCAAAAAAAAAAAAAAAAAAACATGAGTCAACTGAAATGCCATGCTTTGTTTTTAATGTAACTGTAGCAGACTCAAGAAGGCTCTGCCATGTGTTCGCAGGGACTTAGGATGTTCCCTTTACTGCATTTGGTTTTTCCTTAAGAAAAATGATCTTCCCCATTAGCAAACTGGGAATAAAAATAGGTACCCCACGTTGGGCGCCATTTGTAAAAAAATTATATGGCTAATTAAGATATTTAACCTGTATTTATATTATATTTAATTAGTTCGGCAGTTGTTAATCTTTAAGCAGCCATTACAAAAGAGTACACAGAGACCACATGGATTTCTAACAAGCCTTGGCCTGAGTTGTGCATTCCTGGCCCATCTAGGCTAGCTCTTAATTCTATTACCCAAATATGACCCCATATATACATACGTCCCCTTGGACTGCCATTCTCCACGATATGCCGATGTTCCTGGCCATGTGGAATGAGGTTCCTTTTTCTATCCCATGGTGTGTGCCTCCTTCCTCCTGCTGCTGGCTGGAATCTATTAATCCTCTGTCTAAAGCACAGGCTTCCTGTTTTCCCACCTTTTTCTGTCTTTGTCCAATCTCAGGCCTCGGCATTTTATTTAACCAATCAGACTCAAGTTAAGTAACAGACTGAAGATTGATGCTGTAATGTATGGAGAGAAAATGGGAACTGTCCAGGCAGTCACTGGTATTTCATTTCTTAGTCTTGGAAGCTGCAGTGCCTGCACTTCCTATATAATGAGATATATTTATCCCTCTCAGGTCTCTGAGGTGGTTGAAGAATAGATAGATAGAGTCTCATAGTTAAATTTTGAGTTGTTTAGGAATCAAGAGGGTGTTCTGGATCTAAGAAGATATGTTTAAAATTGTGAGGCAAGTTAGTATGAAAGCTGAGTTAGATATAGAACTTTAAACTCATGGAGATGGTTAGATAGTAGAATGTTAAAGTCAGGTGCCAAATACATATGGACTGGACATTGGGAATGTATGCTAAGCCATATAACTCTTATAATTGTGGCCTATTTATTTCTGTTGTTTTGTATTGTATTTATAGTTATAAGATAAAGAACCATTTGTTGGACTGAAAGGGAGAGCTGTTGGGGGGAAAAAGAAATACCTTAAACTAAAAAAAAAAAAAAAAGAAAGAAAGGAAGAGGATGGGGGATTGAGGGGGAGGAGCGTGGAAGGGTGGAACTGGAGGGGGGAGTAGGGAGGGGATTGTGATTGAGATGTAACTTGAAGAAATAAAAAATAAATTATTAAAAAAATAGTTGCAATAGAACTTCCTTTGACAAAGCATCTGTAAAACAGATGCATTCCCATATCTTATATACAGACTTTCGGCATTTAACTCTTTTCAGAAGTTAGGTTATCTCTTTTGGGTAGATGTTATCAATTGCCTTTACTCACAAGGAAATGAAAGCTTAGACACCATGATTAAATTGGACAGGGTCATAGGTAGCAGTTAGAACAGTACCACAGGGTATTCAGATGGTCTTCACCCACATTCTTAGTTCTGTATCCAACATAGAAAGTAACTACTCAATCTTATCTCCTTGATGATGAGGAGTTAAAAAGAGAGAGAACAAAGAAAGCTACATTGTCTAATGGTACCTGTGACTATACCTTGTCAAACCTCTAAGTGAAAACCTTGCTCTCAGATCCCAAACAACCAGCAATACCAATGCCACTGTGCCGTGGAAGCTGAAACACCTGTGGATGGAAATTTAGGTTTCAATAACAAACTAAAGAGAGACTTTAGGCTGTCTAAAGACAAAGGCATTGGGAGAGAGAGCTTATCTATAGAGAAGCCCACAGACAAAACTTGAAGCAATATAGAATCCTCCAGTTCTCCTCAGTTTTAGGCAAATCTTCAAAGTACCAAAATGCCCAGGAGATAATTATCCCTATACTAAAGACAGAGTTTATAAAATATTGAAAATGTGGGTCACAGCCTGATAAAAGTAGCCTGGTACATTTACACAAAAATACTATATTTATTATTCAAACATGCTACAAGCAGTCATATTTTTGTTCAAAATATATTTAAAACATTATTCTGTTATGGTTTCAATGGAGTTCACAGCAATAAAAGAATAATTGAATGCTGTAACCCAAATCAGTATTTAACGTGGGTTTGGGGGATCTGACTGTACAGGAGGTGTAGAAGTAGCCTGTGATATCCACCAGTTCTTCAAACATGGATCTCAGGATCAGGAAAAAAAACTGACGTACTCATTTAAGACGCAGTACTTAATTCTGATTTTAATATGGGTAAATCTTTCTCATGTGCATTCATCTTATCCTTTCTGTGGAATCAAAAAAAAAATCTTCTGCACTGCGAGTGTGTGTGTGTGTGTGTGTGTATGTGTGTGTGTGTGTATGCACGCGCTTGTTTGAAGATCAATTTAAATAGTTCAGGACATTGCTTGATGGTGTATCCTGCTCATAGAGATAAAACAGATGCCTTTAATATTTTCTTGTCACGGAGCTGCTTGGGAAGTCATGTCACAGACCCCATTATTTTTCCTTTGTGACTCAATGTTACATTTTATCCAAAACATGTTAAATGTAGAAGTCTAAGAGTTGATACCTGAAGTACTTTCTCATCTCCAGCCTCCAGAAGAGGACGGGAATCCCAAGTTCAGAGTGTTCATCCCACCCTGCCTCCCCTCATGGTGACTGTTGGCTGAGAGGTTTATGTGGAGAGTGCGTCAGCTACGGACAGACCTTGAATATGAATTTACAAATTCATTTTAAAAGGCTTTTAGTGTACTCTGTGCAGTGTGAGCTTAGCAGTGCTTTTTCCATGCCAGAGAGTGTGGACTGTGCAGACTGCATTAGGAGGTTTTACTTTACAGCACACGCTTACTGTCACTGTTGTCACAAGTTTGTTCCCTGACTGATTTTCCTGGGGAAGGTCAAAGCTCTGCATTGCTTTCTGATTCACCACCATGGCAGGGTCCTGAATATTTTATCCAGCCACTCTGATGAGAAGGAGCTATGGCAGCAAGTTCCAGGGGACTGTGTGCAGGAAGATCATCTTTAGACTGATTTCAGAACTGCCTTCCTAGAGCACACTCAAGGACATTCAAAAGGCAGAAGCAGACTGTTAGCCGTTCTTTGCTGTACCTGTTTAAAACTGCATGTGAGATAGGGAACTGAGATCCTAAGGATTTCATGTCCTTTGCCTATAGTCTAGAATTTGGCTTTGTGAAATTCCAGCCAAAAAAATGTATAACCTGGAAGCATGCTTGGAGTTGCGTCTTGTGCCAGCATAGTGCTTTGCTTCCCAAAGTGTGTTCTTATCTTGTGCAGTGTAATTTGAAAGCTGTGTGTGCTGGCAGCACTGCTGGTTGGCATAACATGGTGAAGGTAATTATTAGGTGCTGGACTGGATTAGAATATGGAGTTCTGTACTGCTTTTGCTTTTTTTTTTTTCTTTTTGAAAGCTGGCCTGATGTATTAGTGAAATTATAAAAGCTTTAATGAAAAATAGCACAAAGGAGAATTCTTACTAGAGGGAACTATAACTTGGTGAAGATGTTGTCACTGAGTAAATATATTTCTTTGATTACTTAATGCCACTGCATCTAATATTTCCAGGTATTTCCAAAAAAATCCTTTTTTTTTAATGAGTGTGAGTTTAGTATATATGGTTTGTGAAAGTAAATGTACAGGGAATTCTGTACTTGAGTCAGGGAAGGTTGAAATATATCCTGCCCTATCATATTCCACCTTATTCCTTTGGGGGGCAGGGTCCCTCACTGAACCTGGAACTAGGCTGGAAGCCAGAAAGAATCAGAGATCCAACTGTCTCTGAACCACACAGCACAGGGCTTATGTGGCTTTTTAAATTTTCTTTTCTTAGTTTATTTTTTTTTTAGTTACATCCCAATTAAAGTCCCCTCTCTCATTCCCTCCAGGTCCTACCGTCAGTCCTGCCCTCTTCCTCATCTCTATCCTCTCCTTCTCCTAGGATTAGGGTAACCCCCACATATCAAACCCCCTCAATGAGGGCTAAGAGCTTCCTCCTGTCTGGGTTCTGATATGGCAGCCCAGCCAGGGTAAGGTGTTCCACTAACAAGCTAAAGGGTCCGTGACTCACTGCTGGGTGGAGCTTTTGTAAGATAGTTTTTCTAGGTTCCTGTCAGTTTGAGTCTGTGGGTTGTAGAATGGTTGTAATATATGCTTAATATCATCTTATAAGAGAGTACATACCATGTATATCTTTTTGGGTCTGAGTTAGCTCACACAGGATGAGCTTTTCTAGATCCATCCATTTGGTTGCATATTGACTGATTTCCTTGTTTCTGATAGGTGTGTGGTATTCCATTATGTAAATTTACCACCATTTTTTTAACCATTCTCTGGTTGAAGGGCATCTGGGTTGTTTCCAGTTTCTGGCAATTATGAATAAAGCTGCTATGAGCATTGTTGAGGTGATGTCCTTGTGGTTTTGTGGAGAATTTTTTGAATATATGCCCAGGAGTGGCATGGCTGGGTCTTGAGTTAAAACTATTTCTGATTTTCTAAGATATCACCAGATTGATATCTTCGTGGTTGTACAAGTTTGCACATCCACCAGCAATGAAGGAGTGTTCTTCTTTCTCCACATCCTTGCCAGCATGTGCTATCTCTTGAGTTCTTGATCTCAGGGGATTCAGACTTGTCCAGAACTTTCACTTATCTCTCCAGCCTGAAGAAAACATTTAGTACTGAAGAACCAAGAAAACCTTTACCTTAGTTCCATTCTTTTTATTTCTCTGAATGTTTAGAGTAGTTCTTTGATTCCATAGTTGCTATTTTTATTAATTTATTTTACATCCTAATTGAAGCTTCCCCTCTCTCCTCTCCTCCCAGTACCACCTTCTTACCTCTCCTCCCTCATCTATCAGTCCTCCCTCTCTCCTCAGAAAAAGGGGAGGCCTCTCATGGATATCAACCTTCCTTGGCATATCAAATTGCAGTAAGAGTAGGAGCATCATCTATTGAGGCTAGAAAAGGCAGCCTAGTTAGGGGAAAGGGGTCCAAGGGCAGGCAACAGAGTCAGAGACCACTTCTGCTCCTGCTGTTAAGAGACTCACATGAAGACCAGACTGCAGAATGTCACATATGTGCAGTGGGCCTAGGTTCTTCTCATGCATGCTGTCTGGTTGATGATTCAGTTTCTGAGAGACCCTATGGGCCCAGGTTAGTTGGTTCTGTGGGTCTTTTTGTGGTGGCTTTGACCCCTCTAGCTTCTTCAATCCTTCCTCCCTATCTTCCATGGGATCCCCCAAGTTCTGACTAATGTTTGTCTGTGGGTCTCTGCATCTGTTTCCGTCAGTTGCTGGGTGAAGCCTCTCAATTTTTTCTAGGTTCCCATATGTAATTATAGAAGAATATCATTAATAATGTAAAGAGTAAATATATCTGAATAAACTGGAAGTGCAGAGCAAGTAGCTCCCAAAACTAAGAAATGACAGACAACTGACTGCCTGGACAGTCCCCAATTTCTCTCTATAACATTGGAGCATCTATTTTCAGCTTTTGTTCCAGTATCTCTGCTGGACATTAATTATAAAGCAGGAATTATGAAGGCCTTGCTCACCCTGTCCTGGCAGAGCTAGGCTGTTGACTTACTTGCTTCCAAATTTTGTCCTTTTCAGACAGCATTCTGTCTACAGTTGAAGCAAGAGCCTCTTCTTGCCCAGTGGCTGGCTTGCCACTAATGCAGCCATCTCTAAATGGGGATTCTTCAATGCTCATCATCTGCCTGGAGTAAAATGGGGGGTGCTGTCATGAACTGACATGTCAATATCAAAAAATTTCAGTTTAGAAAACATCTTTAAATGCCATATTCTACAAATCTCTTGAGGGTTTTGAAGACCATCTATCTATCTCCATATATTTGAATAAGCAAATGTTGTTGAAGACTAGATAGTTATAGTCTCACAGTTAACTTTTAAGTTGTTTAGGAATTAAGAGTAAGTTCTAGGTGTAAGAAGTTGTTTTTAAGTATGTAATGCAAGTTAGGATGGAAACTGAGTTAAGTATAGAACTTTAAACTCATCAAGATAGATAGATAACAGAATATTATTATTAGTTTCCAAATACATATGGCCTAGACATTGGGAATGTATTTTATACCTTATAATTTTCACAATTGTGGCCTAACTGTTGTTGTGGTTTTGTATTGTATTTATTGTTATAAGAATGAGTGTTTTATTGGACTAAAAGGGGGAGATGTTTGGGGGGGAAAGATGCATCTTTAGAAAATGACCCACCAAAGATAATGCAAATTGAGGGTTCTCTGTCATGACATGGGTCTCAAGCTGGGCCAGCCATTGATAGGTCATTCCCTCAATTTCTGCTCCATATTTACTCCTGCACATCTTGTAGGAAGGACAAATTATGGGTCCATGTTTTGTGGCTGGATTGGTTTCCCAATCCTTCCACTGGTAGCATTGCCACAGGAAATGGCCATTTCAGGTTCCTTGTCCCCCATTGCTAGGAGTCTTAGCTCGGGTCACCCTCATAGATTCCTTGGAATTTCCATTGTCCTATGTTTCCAGCTCACCCCAGAGATTCCCCACCCTCAATTCTAGTTGTCTCTCCCAATACATTTTTAATGTTGTTTAAAATTTTGATCCTCCTTTACCCTTGAAAAGAAGCTGGCATCTGTTCTTTTCACCCCATAAATAGTTCTAGGGAGTTCAATCTCAAGTGAAAAATAGGATGTTGCTATTTAGAATTGGGATCATGTGAGCACAGCTTTACAGGATACCTGGTTCTCTTGAGAGCTTCTGTTGACATTCACTCTCAAATGCTTCTTCTATAAGACTGACTTTGGTGAGACCATTAGCATTGACCTTTCTTAGGATATTCTCCACAATGTGTCTTCAAATCATGAGAAAGCTAACTCCCACTCTGCCTGGTAAATAACAACTTAATAAATCTTGTAAATCAAGTCATCATTTGGGGTTTATGGAGAGCTGAAGCAATATACCATTCTTTCTAAATATGCTTCTACTCTTTACCTAGTTATATAATACTCAGAGTTGTATTTTCTCGGAGCTTGCTACCTCACAAGAGAATGAGGCAGACACTTTCATGTCTCCTCCTTAAAAAATGAAACAAAATATTTTGGGGGGGGTTCAATTTACTTATAATTTCTGTTGGTCCAACTGTATGTGTCTGCAACATAATAACAATAACAAAAACTAATCTTCAAAAAATTAGTGGAGTGAGGGATGTGAACAACTTGTTGAATCCTAAGCCTAATTGTTGTTTTGAAATCACTGTCCATTCCAATCAAAGGTGAAAGCCATGGTCCTCAAGTCCTGTGAGTGTATTTCCATCTGAATAGAGTAGGAAGCCTTACAGGACGGACATGACTGATGATTTCTCTTGAACCCAAATGAGCATCCAGATTGTTTGAAAGCAGCCTATTGATTGCCTTTGATGTTAACTACAAATGAGGCTTTTTTTGGCTCATTGGGGATTGTTTTGAAGTATATGGCTGTTGATTCCTTATAAGGCCACCTGCAGGACCAAGAGTTTAAGGTGTGGTCCTCATAAGGAATATCTGGTGGGTCAAATGGATTTTTATGTGATGCTTAGTTTACAATGTGGCTTTTTATTGACTTTTCATTCCTTGACTGCTATAGGTCACTTTGATGATCAGAATTGTGTGTTTCATAAGAACTCAGGACATAAGAAATTAATTATCGCCTTTACCCTATGTCAAGAAATTCCAAATAAGTATATTAATATGAGACCCAAGAATTACAGAAATATGGGCATTTTTAGTGTTCTGAGATATTTGGAAAAGTTTAAACAATTTGCACAGTCATTGAGCATTGTTTTAATACATCCAGTAATTGCATTTATCACGCCTGAGACCTGACCAATGGAAAAGAACCTAGTTTTCATTCTCCTGTTGCTTTCAGTCTGTATTCTTTGGAAATTTTCCAGACAGACACTGAAAAATTTTTTGGGGTCACCAATGCCACCCGTCTTTGGGCTGAGTGTGGCTCTTTAGCATCCTTTTAGGTTCTTCACAGGTACAGTGCATGCAGCTATATTATACTCAGGGTTCTCTGCAAAACACATCTCCTCCTAGTTCCAATAGCAGTAACACAAAGTTTAGACTTGAGTGTGGGGGTGTGAGGGCCCAGCGAGGAAGACTGTTCTAGATGTGCATGGTTTCAGTTCTCTGCTTCTCCAATATATGCACTGTGCTATTAATGCTTTGAGTTCCCTGCAAACACTTGTGTGACAGCAACTTGGTTCCCTCTTCTGAACACAATACAAAAATAAACTTCAAGGTAATTTTGTAGAAAGTATTTCACTTGTTCATCTCTCTAGGTTTTAGGCATTTGTGGGGCAGGGTGAGGTTGCTTGTTTGTTTCTGTTTGTGTCTTTGGAATCTGAATTTGTACCTGGTACTCTGTGAATGTATTTGTAAGTGAATATTTGTCTATGCACTCTCATTTTATTTACTAAGATGAGACAGAGTCCTCATCTTTCCCAAAGATGTAGTCTTCACTGGGTGACAGATTATGGCAGAAACCTTCATATAGCTTTAGGACCTACCTAGAAAACCTTGTAGAAGATTTTGACTGAGGCATGCTAAAGGGGCCTTTCCTGCCAGAAGGTGTGGTTTTGACTTGCTTTGTGCTCACAGACCTGTCACTGAAGTTGATATGAGCAGTCACAGTGTGTTGGCTTGTTCTTTATTCACTGAAATAGGTGACTAGTGATGTTTCCGAAATAATAATGGACTTGGCACGGGGAACATTCTTCTCTAATGGACAGCAACTAGCTTTCTATTTTATCAAGACCCACTTTCTGAGCCTGTGACTTTGCCGCAAGGCTCTGTTCTGTTTCTCCTTGCAGCCCCATGGTGTGCTATTTCCACCTGGCACATGTTTAATTTTGTGACTGTGATAATTTGAAAGGCATAGTAATATCCACTGCCACTGAGATACACAGAATACACCAAGATTTATTGGGAGGAGCTGACTTGGGAGGAAAACTACACTATGACACAAATCTTGGACTCTCCTGAGCTCTTCCTTCCTTGAAGAAAAAGCAACAGATTTTGTTTTCCTTTCTAAAGAGCAATGGAGGAGTCACCTAAGTGCATTTATGAATTGTTTTATTTGTATTTGGCCTTCTCTGAAAGATCTAGTAAGGAAAAAAAACCCTCCAAATTTAATGAAAAGAAATACATCTTCAATGAGACCCATATATTAAAACTCCCTCACCCTTAAATTTACTAAGATCAGGAGTTACAATATTGGACCTTCAATTTCTATCATTTTAATCACATGGTAAGCTGGTGACTGTGGTCTGCCTCCAGATTAAATTTAGCTTTAACGTTAATGTAAGGAATGTTGGTAGTCTCTGCACCACATGCTCAGAGTGCTAAGTGGTAAACCCTCAACTCCATGGCCTATTGTGCAGCTCCCCCACCTTTTCTGTGCCAGTTACAGAGGCTTTGGTGAAATGTCTCTGAAACATTAAGGGCACCAGTTTATCACTGGCCATGAACACTTAATTTTTATATTATTGTGCATAGTGGTGATGTTTAATCCAAATAGGCTGATGATGGTTTTTTCTTTAAATTTTCCTAATTTTTGCTTTCATTTTCTAATTTTCTGACATTTAAAATGAATCTTCCTAATTATATCTTGTGTTTTTCCTGAGCATAGGATTAAACATCATTATTTTCCCTACATACTCTCCGGTCATGTCTCATAGAGGCAATATGTTATTGCCATCTCTAGAGGAAGGACTGCTTATGCTGGGAATCTGGGCTGTGAAGTGAAAAGTAAATTATCACAGAAGGTCTTTTTGAGAGTTTCCACACAGAATTATTTGTAGGTAATTGACTGACTATCCAGAGATAACATAAAGTTGATATGCAAAAAGGACCAATATATACATTCTAGATGCCATGTATACACCTTTAATATTTATAACTGATATTAACTTTCCACATAAGAAATTGTATCTAAACTATAGTACAGGATTGGATGACAACAATGGAAATCCATCTGTGTGAGGATTACACATAAAATAAGCAATGCTTACTAACAGGGTATTCAATCCCAGGTGGCCAGTCCTGAAGTCATTATACAGACTGAGCAGGTTGTACTTGGGTTATATATGCATATAATAACAATTAATGACAAAGAGAGGCTATGAATTTGGAAGAGAACAAGAGACGTTTGCCAGCTCTTGGCAGGAGGAAAGGGAATAAGGAAATGTATATTGTACTCTCAAAAATAAAAGAAATAATAAAAATGCATTTTAATTTTTCTTGAAAATGATGAAGAATAGAATTGTTGAGTTTTGTGGCTGTCCATTCAGAACTCTGAGACACCTCCAGTGTGGTTTCTGGAATGGCTGTCTCACCTTACATCTCTGTTGTCACTGTATGACACAAGTTAGATTGCATCCTGCCAACCTTTGTTCTTGTCTCAACTTTTTATCCTAGATATTTTAATAGAAATATCATGATAGTTCTATTGCAATATTACTTTGCAGTTCAATCATAATAACCTGGAATATATTTTCATGTGCTTATTTATCACCTGTTTTGTCTGTTTTTTTTTTTGTGAAAAATCTCTGTATAGCTTTTGCTCATATTCAAATAGGATTTTGTGCTTTTATGCTACTGAATTTTGAAGTTCTCAATATATTGTAGATTCTAATTTTTGTCAGGGGTATGTATAGCAATATTTAATTCTTCTTTGGAGCTTGTCTTCTATCTTCTTATGAAAATTTTTAATAATGGAAATGTTAACTTTTGATGTTATCTAATTTTCAGTTTCTCCTTTTGAAGTCACATATTTGCTGCCAAGTTTCAGACTTCTTTGCCTCCTCACTTTGCCTAATTACTTTGAACTAGCTACCAAAGTGATTCTTTAGATTCTTTTTTGATTAAAACCTTGTTTTATTTTGTTGCTTTTAGAATCAGAATTATGTTTGCTATCGCAGGTTGTCCTGGTACTCACTGTTTTGCCCTGGTTGACCTTGAATGCAGAGTTCTTCATTTTATCATCATCATGCTTGAGTCTAAGGCATGTACCGTGTTGCGGGGTTTTCTGAAACTCCTATAGCTTTACAGTTCACTTAGGTTTATGATTAATTGTGAACTAATATTATTTTTGTGAGACACAGGAACTTGATCTAGGTCCATTTTGTGTATGGATGTGAACTTCTATGTGTCACTCATAGCTACCCTAAAGGATGACTTTCATTCCTTGAATACCAATTGCAGCTTTTTCAATAACTCAGTTGTTCAGCATCGAGTGGCTCTAATGGGTTTTCTATTGTACTGCTGGTTGCCTCCCTACCTGTTGAACAAGGTAAGGTATGTATGTTTCTTAATGGAATAGTCCATCCAATCAAAGATGTCAAAATTTAATTTACAGTAATGTATAGTATTCTTTGATGTTGTTGTTGGTGGTGGTGGTGTGTGTGTGTGTGTGTGTGTGTTTCTTCCTTTCTTCTAGGTACATATGGAAAGAAGTAACCCTTAAATGTGATTGTGTGAAAGTGCAGTTTGGAAGGCAATTAGGTACAGAAGGTGAGAATTTAATCAGTGGTCAGGGTCCCCTTAGAAGAGAGAAATGTAAGCAATGAATGTACAGTCCTTGTGAAGAAAGTTAGTGTCACTGTGAAGCCAAGATAAACTAGATACTAGAGCTCGCTCTCTACTCAACAAGTGGATAAAATGGGAAGTTTTCATTCCACAAATCAAGAGCAGAGCCCTGACCAAGATCTGAAGATGTAAGTAGTGGTCCTGGGCCTTCTCATCTCTGGAACATTCATAAATAAGTGTGAGTTGTTTAAGTCACCCAGTCTTCCTCTTATCTGTTATTGAAAAGTAGCTGAATGATATCTAGGCTCTTGTACTTTTGACATCTGGAGGTTCTGCAAAGATAAATATCAATTTCATATATATTTAAAAGTAAACAAGTTAATTTAAAAAATACTCTTCACTTCAGAGTAAATTTGAGATATTTCAATTTAAAATGTGTTCAAAGCACAATCTTTGGTTTTCGCAAATTCAAGAGTCTTATAACATTTAACCTTAATTTTATTTATTTTTAAAATTTGATTGGCATATAAGTTTATGTGTTTACAGTATGATGTAATGTGTATATAACAGTAAACCATACAGTTAATATGTATTTATAAGTGATACTAATAATTTGTTCTGATAAGTTTATAAGATATAAGTATAAATCAACTCAGCAGTTTTGAAATATAAAATTCAATATCTTTGATTATCATGCTATGTAATACAACAATAAAATATTTTATTGTTTAGCTGAAACTTTATATTTGGGCACAATTTCCTCTGGTTCCACCCCTAATCTCAGCCTCTTGTAACCACTATTCTGCTTTTTATGTGTACAAGTTAGAGACACTTAGATCTCACATAAAGTAAGATCAGTAGCGGTCCTTCTTTTTCTCTTTCATTTATGTTAATATACTCCAGGTTTATATCAATATTGTCACAAATAACAAAATTTTCTTATTTTTAAGGTTGAATAATTTGCTGTTTTATGTGTGACAAACTTAAAGATTTACCCTTTCTGAGCACTTAAGTTCTTTTCTATCTGGAATATTATAAACTGTGCTAAAATGACCATATGGGTACCAATCTATTTGAGATGTGTCAATTTCAATTCTTTTTTATCTAGGCCTGAATATGATTTTGACAAAAGTAAAGTAACAAATAATTCAGGAAATAATTACTTCAACAAAAAATATTGAAAAAATGTAGGTATTTGTGTACAACAGTGAAATATGGCCCTTTCGTCATTCAAAATGAATTAAAGACTAAAATTAAGACCTAAAACTAAAAGATCTTTGAGGGAAATGTATGAAAAAATAGTAGGACTTCGGTTTAGGTGATAATTTCCTATATTGGAATTTTTAAAATGCAGATAAAAAAATAAAAAAATATATTAAACTAAAAATGTTGGCAAATCAAAAGCAACAGTTATGAGAAGAGAGAGGAAGTCCATAGATTGGGAGAAAACTTGTACATCTGATAAGAGACTCTTCACTCTAGTACAAGAGATTTGTACATCACAGGAAAGCATTCTACTGAAAAATGAGAAACTTACTTAAATAGGCATTTTTTAAAAATGACTTGCATACAGTCCAACAGATGAATAAAAAGTTACTGAGTATCTCTAGTCACCAGGAAAGTGCAAACTGGAATCATGTGTGCTGTGCACTATTAGAATGGTTGTTATCTAAGAGAAATATAATAAATATTGGTTAGGGTGTGGAACAAGAGGAATACAAGCAATGATTCTAGAAAAAAAGAAGTGTGGAGCTCTCTAAAAATCTGAAAATCAAACATCCATGTGTATTTTAATTGCATACAATGTAGCATTTCAACAGCTAATCAGATATGCCTACTAATTATTTAAATCCCAATTAAATCACCCTTAATTTTCTTTCTTTTATGTCCTCAGTCAATGTACCAAACCCCATTAATTCTGTTTCCTTCTACATCCAGAAACAAATCACCTTCATTTCCACTGCAGGCCAGGAGAGCCTCCATCATTTCTCTCCTGGCCACAGTATTACCTCCTCACAGGTATTCTTTCTTCTCTAGCTCTGTTGCAGTCCATCCTTACTTAACAGAGAGATGACACAACTTTCCTGGTGACAGACTGACTTCAAGCACTTGCTGCCCTGTCTTACTCTTGCAAACATCTCCTGAGTCAGTGTACTTCAGCAAACACATGTGTTTTGCTCCCCTTTAAGGATGCTGATCTGATGCCTAGCTTAGGGTCCTTGCACCAAACCTGTTTCCTCTACCTCACATGACCTTGATAGTTTACAGTTGACTCCTCTCTTGATTTCGTTTTTTTTTTTTATATAAGTACTTTATTTTTTTTTCTTCAAGTTACATCTCAGTCACAAACCCTTCCCTATTCCCCCTTCCTGTCCCACCCTTCCAATCTCTTCCCCACCAACAGCTTCCCTTTTCAATCTAACAAATGGTTCTTTCTCATATAACAGTAAATTCTATACAAAACAGCAGAATTAAATATGCCACATTTATGAGAGTTAAATGGCCCAGTATACCTTCCCAATGTCCAGTTCATACATATTTGGCCCCTGACTTTAACCTTCTACCTTCTAACCATCTCCATGAGTTTAAAGTTCTATAACTTACTTAGCTTTCATACTAACTTGCATCACTATTATAACCATCTTCTTAGATCTAGAACGCCCTCTTGATTCCTAAACAATTCAAAATTTAGCTATGAGACTCAAGCTGTCTATTCTTCAACCACCTCAGAGAGCTGAGAAGGATAAATATATCTGATTATATAGGAAGTGCAGGGCCTGCAGCTTCCAATACTAAGAAATGACAAACCAGTGACTACCTGGACAGTTCCCATTTTCTCTCCATACATTCCAGCATCAGTCTTCAGCCTTTTGGTCCTGTTTCTCTGACAGACATTTATTGTAGAGCAGGGATTGTGAAGGATATGAAACTGAAAAGCTTCTGTAAGGCAAAAGACACAGTCATTAGAACAAAACGGCAACCAACAGACTGGGGGAAAATCTTCACCAACCCCACATCTGATAGAGGGCTATTATCTAAAATCTACAAAGAACTCAAGAAACTAAATGCCAAGAAACCAAATAATTCAATCAAAAAATGGGAGACGGAGCTAAATAGAGAATTCACAAAGGAGGAATCCCTAATGGCCGAGAGACACCTGGAGAAATGCTCAACATCCTTAATCATCAGAGAAATGCAACTCAAGAGGACCCTGAGATTCCATCTCACACCTGTCAGAATGGCTAAGATAAAGAGCTCAAATGACAGCACATGCTGGGGAGGGTGTGGAGAAAGGGGAACCCTACTCCATTGCTGGTGGGAGTGCAGGCTTGTGCAACCACTATGGAGGTCTGTCTGGAGATATCTTAGAAACCTTGGAATAACTTTGCCTCAGGACCCAGCCATACCACTTCTGGGTATACACCCAAAGGACACCTCACAGAGACATAGGGAAGTTTCCTCATCTATGTTCATAGCAGCCTTATTTGTAATAGCTAGAAACTGGAATAAACCCAGATGTCCCTCAACTGAAGAATGGATTAAAAAACTGTGGTACATCTATACAATGGAATATTACTCAGATATAAGAAACAATGAAATCATGCAATTTGCAACCAAATGGGTGGATCTAGAGAAGCTCATCCTGAGTGAGCTAACCCAGACTCAGAAGGATGCACACAGCATCTATTCACTTATAGTAGGATTTTAGCTATATCTTACAGGATATCTGTACTACAACCAACACACCAAAAGGAACACGTTTTCTTTTTTTTTTTAATTTGTGTCTTTTTTATCCTGCTACTCTAATTTAGCAGTTACCCATATATGATATATTCTTGTTTATTGTTTGTTTATATCTTCCTATAACTTCTGCACTATGTTGAGGTACAGGTACTTTAGGATCAATGTCATTACCTTTCTTACTACTGTGTTCCCAGTGCATGGAACCATATGTGTTAAGCTGCTCAATATAAACTCAATAGATAAACACATAAATGTGAGATCCTTAATATCATCTGTATTGCATCCTTTTTAATCCTCCGACTAAAGAATACCACACACATATAAGTATTAACTTCATAGACAAAATAATGAGACTTTACATCATTATTCAATTATATATTTGTATATATACATATATATATAATTGATATACATTTTGAAATATATATCAATTTCAATGACAATATGCCAAAGATTGTCAGAGATGCCCTATGTGTGGAAGAAAAATATTAAAAGTATTTTGTCACCTGTTTGTATAAAAATAGCTTTATTTTAAACATGTTCAACTAAAGTTTTTAAAACTCCTGGAAGGTATGCTTCTTCAGTAACCTATTTCAGTGGGCACAATATTGAGACTGTGGACGTTGAAGGGAGAGTTGTAGAGGGGACAAGTTATCACTTAAATGTCTTATGCCTGAGATTTCAAAACATATTTTTATTGTACAAGAACATAACTTCATTCATAGCATTATTGAAAACTGATAACTCCAAATAGAACTGCTATATGTGTCAAAAATAAAATAAGGAGTTTGAATTTTCTCTTTGCACTAAATATCATAGCACCAACATTTATATTTATATGGAACCAGTAAAAACAAACCAAAGTCCCAGGAGTATTAATTAAGAATGTAAAGCAACCTGAGAAACTACTCAAGCCCCCAAAGAAATCTGAAATAATGACACTTTGAAAGACACAAGCATCTGGTTTCAGGCATTTATATATAACAAACTGCCTGTGTAGTGCCACTCTCAGTACAAAAGTACCTTGCCCAAATCGCAGGGATTGCTCTCCTAACTTAAATCAGTCTGTAGGGAAATAACAAGTTGTAGTTGCCTTTCAAAAAGAAGAAGAAACTGAGGCAGTGACTGCTTTTAGAGCAATTCAGTTAGCTTTAAGGCTCTCTAGCCTGGGGGCAAAGTACAGGGCCTCACAACTGTGGATTTCAGGTTATTGTGTTAGAAAGCAGATAGTGACTTCTGATTCCCAAACACCTGAACTGGGACAGTGCAGAAAGAGTAGGCAGTGTAGGGCATCCGCTTGTTTTCTACCTCGAGCCTGTGGGCTGGAATATGTCTAACTGTGGCACAGCAGTTTGGCTTCATTCTTCTGGTACATCCTTAACCCTGATGAGAGCTGGAGTCAGCTTCTGTCTAGGCTCTGTGAATATGATCACCACTGTGTATAGGAACCATATGAGTTCTGGTCTCGGCCAGTCCCTTTCCAACCTGTCCCTTATTATTTAGAAGCATTTTGGATGTCCTTAGACCCCGAGATTCCTCCGTAGCAGGCCTGATGGTTTAGCAGGATCTCTTATGGTTTCCAAAGGGCTTCAGCCCCAGTGACCTGTCCTCTGCTCACCTGCTTACATGCTGATTCACTGATGAGCTGGCATCGCAAGCCCCGCCTCCCTCAGCATGGTCCGTGAGCTTGCAATTGCTTTAGGAGAGAGGATACCGAGATGCACCCTAGCTGGGTTACTACAAGTGTGAAGCAGCAGCTTATCTGTTGCCACAGAAGAACTTGCTGACTGTCCTGAGAGACAGTGTTTTGCTTTCTCAGTGTCTGTCTCAGTGCCCCGTTACTCTTGCCTCTGCATTGGCTGCTGTACCTTCTGACTCAGGCACTCACAGCTAATTCCCCAGGAGTTGTAAAGCAGCCTGATACATAAAACTGAGACAGAAGTTTCCCCTCAGAAGCTGTCTGCTTTGTTTTTTCTTTTTTGTTTTTGTTTTTGTTTTTTTTTTTCTTTTCTATTGGCAAAGACTTCTGATTCTCCTCAGAGGAATACCTTGTTGCTTAAGATGAGCGGCTGTAGGAAACGGTGTAAACGTGAAATATTGAAATTTGCCCAGTACCTTCTCAGGCTATTAACAGGTTCTCTTCATACAGGTAATGACTTTTTTTTTTTTTTTTTTTAAATCAGGGCTGGCAGAGCATGGTAAAGGAGTTGAATCAGTAGAAAACGCTCACTATTTCTTTGTTGTGATTTTTTTTTCCAATGCTGTCAATGAAGTACAGTCTCTTTTGCTGACATTCCTTCTCCTAAAGACGTGTGCCGCGCAGCTCTGATTTGGGGGTGTGGAATTGGATTTTGTCTGAATGTATCTTTCCTGTTCTCATGGCAGCGCCACTGTTAGCTGTGCTTTGGTCTAAGGAAACTGCGTCTGTGGAGAGAAAGAAAGAAAAAAAAAAAAGGCACAATTGTGTGAAGGGAATTACCCTTCCTGCTTCTTACTGCACTTGGTGGTAAAAGCCTAAAAGCTGCCCTCCCTGGAAGCAGTAAAAGATTCTCTAGAACTCTTTGATCATTGTAATCCACAGATTGTTTGCAGTATTTGATCTCAGTGCACGGCACAGAAGGAGTTAAGAACATTTCTTTGGGAAAACTGAGTTCTTCGGAAAATGTGAACAAAATGTGCAAACAGCCGAAGAGCAACGCTTGCAGATCTTTGGTATTTGTTTCATTGTGGGTGAATTTCAATGTTTAAACATTGACATAATTGAAATAGAAACTCTATTTTCAATCTAAGTGCCGGTAGCAAGAAAATATTTTTAAGATGTTGTAAAATGATAAGACTAAACCAACAGCTATACTACCCATGAAATTCTTGAGTGTTGTAATTAGCTTAGAACCAGGCAGGACTAAAATTAGTCCCCACTGATGACAGATATTGCTAATGGACTACCAAACTTATGAGAAAACAAAGCTGTATTAATATTATACTACACCTGGGTTCCAACTATGGGGAATTATTGGGAGTGTAGTGTTTTTTAAATCTGAATCACAAGGAAAAAGAAAGATAAACACAGGCAGCATGATATAAGGTCAGAGATGACTTTGAGTCACTTTTAGCCCAAGAAGATGTGGTATGTTTCTTAGCACACCTGCAAATGTGATGACATTGGCAATGTGAAAGGAGAGAAATATTCTGAGAGAATAGCTGGAAATCAGAGAATACCACTCAGTGTTCCTGGGTATTTAGAAGCGTCTTGCTATTCAACTGTTCTCATTCTATTAATACCCATATGCTGATCCTAAGCACAATGTGGTGAATCTCGATGACTTAGGAAATAATTATTAGCAGCCTGTGCCTAACTTTTCCAACTTGGAGTTTTGTTGTATTTCTACCTAGCCTTTGTGTAAATAGTTATTTTGATCAACATGGCCTTATCAATCCTTATTTACTTGCTCTCTACTTTCTGCTAAGGACAGTGAA
Organism: Lophiomys imhausi; assembly: GCA_907164525.1. NCBI lineage: Eukaryota > Metazoa > Chordata > Mammalia > Rodentia > Muridae > Lophiomys > Lophiomys imhausi. Next base: position 703,260 of record CAJQZJ010009649.1, on the reverse strand, counting down.
TCATTTAAGATATCATGACCTGGTTATTAAGGCTCAGTATACAATGCTTGATCTTGACACGAGATTAGAAATATTGTATACAGAAAAAAAAATCTCTCCATGTGGTCAGTAACTGTATCTCTCTCTTTGAGCTTGGATACTGTCTAGTACCCAGTTTGTTTATTCTGTTTGTATAGCAGTTTTCTTGAACTTTTGATTTCAAAGAGCTTTATGGAGATGACAATAATTGTGAAGTTGTGAAGCATAAATATTAATGCTAAATATAGTCAGCATACAGGTTGTCTAGTGACAATGTGGGAAGCTAGTATAGAAGAGGTATTTTAAAACTTATTCATTGCACATTTAGAAATAAGTGTAGGTGGGAGAAGTTTTCTTATTCTGAAGCACAGGAGGTCATGTACCTTGGCATTTTGAGAAGTCAGAGCCAAAGGTTATCATCAGGTAGTAAGATAGATTGATGTGTCAGAAACATGTTTATGGAGATTTGGTTCTTGTGAAATTTTCTTTTCTATTCAGGCATAATAAAAACAAATTGAAATTCAGCTGGATTCTTCATAATGGTTCAGAATTCTACTTGTCAGGGCCAGTATATGTATTTACTAGTAGCTGTGATAATATACTCTGTTCATATTGTGGATTCTAATGTAAAATTCATTAGGACACTTTTGGGTCCCTGAGCTAGCAATTAATGAAGAAATAGGAAGCAGGTTGGATCAGTTTAAAAAATTGCTTTAAGGTTAGTAGTTGCTTTAATATGCAAGTAGTTGCTAATTGCAGCCTGAACTATCAGCATTTGTCTTTATAGTTATCAAAACTTTGAAACAGTATGAACATGCATCGACTGGCTTTTTACTTTTGATAATCAAGCCTCTTTTCCTTAGTTCCTCAACTAACATTATCTAAGGAAGTAGAAATATTCGTTTTACATTTAAACATGTTAATTCTGAAACATCAAGTTTGTTTGTTTTGGCAGTTGCCTCTCATTTGTTGCCAAATATACACAGAAAATTTATTACAAAGTTATATAAACATGAATAATTGTTGAAATACCTTATTAGTGATGCCACCAACAAGAGGGAATATCCTCAGCTGACAGCTTTTCAGGTGAGTTTGACAGTGTCTAAGATTATGTATGAATGAATGAATGAATGAATGAATGACTTTTCTAAATAATTTTAAGTGAGAGAGTACAGAATTAATCATAATTTTTTTCAGTCAAGGTTACAAATATTTATTTTCCAAAAACTTCCTAAGTATATTCTTTTTCATGTTAAATCACTTCTCAAAGAGTGGATTTGTTACTCAGGGGGTTATGACATGAGCAAAGAGAATCCCAGTCCTGGCTGAATTGCAAAATGAGACTGTAATTCAAAATGAAATACACATAGAAGAGTATTGCCAAGACACATATGTTGGCTTTATTTGAAAATATAAAAACTTTAAGATGTTCTTTGTTAGAAATTATAGAATTTGGTGAGCAGGTGATCAAGTTGATTGCTTCCGGGACACAGCGTCAAGATTTAATGCAGGGTCAATTGTCGTACTTTCTTCTCAATTCGATATTTGCTTCTTGATATACTACATCAGATTTAATTCTAGATTGGGTTTCGGTACACACTATATTCTAGTACATCTAATTGAATGAAGATGGGTTATAAAGATGACTCTATAGTCGTCTGATGGTTCTAGCAGTGGGTAATTTGTGTATCAGCACTCTATTTTATGAATATTTATGCCACTACAGAAATGGATAATGGTAGCACAGACATTGAATTTTGAACTTCTTCTCCTTTAGTTCTATAACATAGTATGGGTTTTTAAAAATAGTTTTTGTTTGAAGGTTATTTTGACATTTATCGAAAAGTTCTCTATTATCATATTCTTGAAAAAGCAAGACCTGGACACATTTTCCTAATAGGAAGAGTACAAACATATGTTTGAGGTAGATTTTGCCTGGAGCTCTGCTGCAGGCTTCAGGTTTGCAAGCTACAGGTGTGTTAAAGTCCATTCTTCACTTAAAAGAAGCAAACACGATTTAAATAGAAAAATTCTATTAAGCTTCGTGTTGTTGCTTAACTAATGTATTAAAGTGCTTCAGATTAAATGGAATTATATTATTAAAAGCTATCATAAGAATTCATTTGATCACATACAGAACTTTAGCCTAAGAATGGGGGTAAGAAAGGAAGGGGAAGGAAAGGATAGACCCATTGACACAGAGATAACATACCTTTGTCCACCAAATTGGGATAAAGGACTTTTAAATCTTTCATAATACAATTAAGTTCTGGTGGATGAAGTCTTCACAAAGCTAATCATGTAAATATTTAAACTACTTTAATGTTACATGTAAAGGCATGGACAGGGAGTAGAAGCTACTAACAAAACCCAAGAAATGACAACATTACTTTCTGATCACATGCCCATTTTTTCCCTAACCTCTTCTTCCCCCTTCAGGATCATGGTTTATAGGGTAATTTTTTTTTTCATTCCTCAGTTTTCTATATCCCCTCCCTCTCGCATCTGAAACATCATGTAATTAAATATTGACAACCTTCAAACTCTTCCTGACAAAAAAAATTAGACTTTCTATTTCCCAGGTCATGAAATCCTGGCAGTAAAAAATGCTGTTAATGACCTCTTGATCTGTCACTTTTGAAATCCATGTCATTCATTATTTTGTTTAGCTTTTAAACTTTTAAAAAAAAATTGATTAAATTTCTTATATGTTGTTTCCATTATTTAATACATACAAAATGTCACCATTGTTTTTATTATTAAATTTGTTATTATTTATTATATTGCCATTTTTTCCTTTGTGGATATGTTTTTTTTCTTCTGCTGAATCTTGTTCCCACATAAGAACTTACAGGATGGTATTTATACTTGACCTTCAAGTGTATATGAAATTTTCTTTTTCCAGCAGGAGTTTACATTTTAAACTTTGGGAAAAGAATTATTTCTACTGATTCTCATTCAGGAGTTATAGGTTAATGGGTGAGCTTTTGTAAGTTTTCCTTGGGGCCAGTCTGTTTAAGCATCCTTGATCACAGCAGACATATTAGCTGTGTGTTTGAGTTGCTGGTTGCTCTCTAACATCACAAAGAAATCTGGAAATCTTCACATTAGTGGAGCCTTTCTCCTTGTATTCTCTAGTCTTTTTTTTTTTTTCTATAATTAGGATATCAGGTAAGCCTGGAGGGTTTAAATGGTCTTCTTTATAGATAAAAGACTGTTTTTTTTTTTAATCACCATGACAATTTCACAGCACTGGGAAATCTGATCTCACAGTCTTAGACATGATTAATTTAGAGCTCTTTTGTGGACTAATTGACTAAATTAATCAATACGTTCCATGAGGTCTAAAGGGGAGAACTGAGTACTTGTAAGAAGAGGTGCGTTTGCCCCTCCTGCTTAAGGGAATCAGAGCTTTCACATCACAAAGGTAAGACATGCATTCCAGGAGAAGCACTCAGGATTCCCAATAGAGGAAAAGACCACTGCGTGTATTGTGCAGGCATTGCCAGAGTGTGTATCACTTATGCTTCTAGCTGGAGAGAGATCTTGCACTCTGGAAAGAAATCTTGCAAAGTGACTTTGAATATGGGCAGACTAGAAAGGAGCTGGTCATAATACCACCTTCTCTGAAGCTACTGAAAATGTACGAAGTGGAAAAGCTGTTTCTGAAAACCAGAAAGGGAAAGTACAGAGAATTGTTGAGTAGGAATGAAAATTCAGAACAGAGATGCCTCCAAACAAGGGTCAGCCAGGAAGGAAAGAGTCCACTGCTGGTCTCTGTTTCTTTCTGCCTCCAAACTTTCCAGCTGACCCTGTCTGTGTTATCAGCTTCCTGTCACTGTAACAGATACTTAAGGGAATAAATTCAAAAGGAAGTTTTAATGTGGCTTAACACTTCGGAGGTTTTGGTCTGTGCTGTGTTGGTTTCTTTCATTTTATATCTATAGTAAAGGTGACTTACCAAAACTTATTTCCTGGGAAATGGGAGAGGGAAGAGTAGGGGCTTGGGTTCCCACTCCAAGGATATGCTTCAGTGACACAAATACTACCTGCTACCTCTGAAATATTGCACCACTTTCTGGGTCTGGGTTAGCTCACTGTGGGTGAACTTTTCTAGTTCCACCCATTTGGCAGAAAATTGCATGATTTCCTTGTTTGTGGTAGCTGAGTAGTATTCCATTTGTATAACTAGATAGAGTACAGGATAACTACCCTACAACCAACAGACTGAAAGGAACAAGAGCATGAACGTTGTTACCTGTTCGTGGGCCACATTTTCCTAGTGTATCTACCATGTAGGCCCCCAGTGTAAGAGGAGCTCTTAGCCCTCATATGATTGATGAACTGAGAGGGGCTGATATGTGGGGGCTCCCACACCAGAGGAGTAGGATAGGTGAGAGAGGGGGTAGATGGTGGGAGGGTGGGACTGAGAAGTGTGAAGGGAGAGGGCTGTGAGAGAGATGTAACTTGAAGTAGTAAATAAAAAAAAAAAAAGAGGCAAGTCCAAAGCCCAAACCCAAGTTAAACAAAATATTGCACCACTTCCCAGTTGGGCAAAAGTGGGGACCAAATCTCTTACAAATGGGCATTTAAGAGATATTCCAGGTCCACAGTGTAAATAGCCCACATCACTGACATTGATGGGGCACTTACTCTAAGCAAGATAAGTATTTCTGCTTGTATTCATTTGCTTTGACCCAGCACCCCACAGCAGTTTATCAAATTAGGGATTCTTTGCCTAACACAACTATCAATGGTTATTTTATTCCCCCCTCTAAAGAGATAGTACAAGGGTCATAAAAAGTAGGTCATAGCACTGGGAACTCATAAGATACCTGTATATCAACCACATCCTCCACGATCATTGTTTATCTTTTATTTGTACCAAAATGAACTGTTTTCAGGGAGGATATTACTGTAATCAGTCAAACTCAGTGATGCCAGAAGATAACATGATGTGTGTTTTGCAGCAGATGGTATCACCACACTGTGAGGTGTAGGAATGGTTTGTGTCTGCTGTGTAAATGTGTGGACTTTATTTGCTAATGCATAGTTTCTTATAAAGTATTCTTTCAGCAGAGAGATGTATTTGTGAACTCATGCTTAATATGTATCTGAGCTCTGATGAACTTCCCTTTATAGTAAAATAAGGCAAAGTCCAATTGAACACCCTAGAAATGTATCAGCATTATTATGATTTTTTATAGTAGATGCTAAATGCTTTGTACAAGCAAATAGTTTCATCAAGGCTTGTAGACTATCTCTCTAATAACACCCTTCTTCCTGCCTAAAAGAAATATTTCAGGACTATAAGGGTATTTCAAGATGTTCTCTTTAGGGGACTGGCATTATCTTTGTGTTTTTAAAGGACAGAGGCTACTACTCAGACTCAGCTACTTATCAGCATTCGGTAATGTCTGGGGAGAATCAGCTCTTTGTTACTGTTTAGCTTCAGAAAGAATGAGCCAAAGTGGAGCTGAATAATGGGAACACCCATGATTGTGGGAAGAGGATTGTGCTAAGGTTTTGTTAGTGGAGACACCCCCTCAGAAGAGGTACATCACTTTTATACATCTTCCATCTGGCTCAATATTCTTTCTCCTTTACTATTTTAAATTATAGTCTATCTCTATATATGTATATATGTACCTATGTATAACTTTTTGATGTATGTGTGTATGTGTCTGTGAATGCCGCCATGGGCCTACTGTAGCCCATGTGCAGAAGCCACAGGACAATCCTCTGTACTCAGTTCTCATCTTTCACCTTGAGACCGGGTCTTTCCTGCTGTTTCTGAAGTTGCACTGTGTGTTTCACATTTTCTGACTCACATGTTTACAGATGGTCCTCTCATCTCTGTCTCTCATTTCACCATAGTTATGGTAAGAGTATAGATATACAGCACCACATCTGGCTTTTCACATGGGTTCTGGGAATAGAGGTTGTGTTTTCAGGTCCATTGGGACAGGGTATCTACCCACTAACCTTTCACCTAGAGTTTTATCATAGTGTTAATGACAAGAATATTTTTTATTATGATAGGAAAACTTGCATGTTGAATCCCAAGAATATATTTCAGAAGAGCATCTCTGTACTGAGTCCTTAATTGGTGCACTGTAGCAGTACATGCTGGTGAGCAGCCTTCCACTGGGACTCTAGCTTTGTCTCAATCACACAGGTATGATATTAGTCCACTGCTGTAAGTGGAGACACCTCATGGCTAGGAGAGAAATATCTATTATATATTTCTTTTGCCAGAAAGCATTCAACAAGTATTCACTATTGATGTTGTTATTAATCTAGCACCTAAAGGTTTCCTGCTCATCTTAGTCAAATTAAAATTTCAGCAAAGAAAACTGAATACATATTTTTATGACTTTGCTCCTAATTTGTACTAAATGCAAAGGAAGTTATATAAATGACAGCATCTTTTAAACTCACTGTCTTTTTATCTTAGTAGCAACTGTTATCTCCATTCATTCATTTAAGCAACATGTATTAAATGTGCATTAAGAACTGACTCCTATGGGTTTGTGAGACAATTTCTTCATGGTTCCCAACTGCCCTGCATTGCCCCATGAATACACCAAGTAAGTATGGGGCAGTCAATGGGGCAGTTCACTGGCAGGCAATTCTGCAACATTTGCTACAAGACAGAAGAGAGTTTTCTCTTGTGGTTTTCACCAAGGGTAGTGAGGGACAGTGGAGAGCGAAACCAGGCAACAAACTTGAACATGAGGAAGAGGGTGATGAGAGATATGTCAAACCAAGACAGTGAGCAAGCTGCTTTAAAAGAATCAATGATATTATTTGTAGGTAAAGGATTCTTTACCTGAAAGCTGAATTTTTCACATGACTAACTAGCTGTAGAAACTCCCAGTCAAGCCCACAGGAGGGCCCTAGTCTCTATATAGAGAGAAACTGTGGACTTTTTGAGTGGTCACGTAGTGAAGGTCACATTGCATCAGCTAAACACCTGCTCAGAGCTCATTTATCTTCCTCTGGAAGATATTATCCTCCTTCACCCTGTGGAATTTGCTGATTTAATTCCTTTTTGAGCTCTCACAGTACAAGTCCTTCCCATATTATTCTGCATTTAATTAGTCATCAACACTGCTTTATTGAACAGGTCAGGTGTTCACGTCAGAGCTCAAGGAGCTTGGCAACTTCTAATAGACAGACATAAAATTTAATTCTGCTTCTTCGACATAGCATGGTGTTTATTCTATAGCAATGACTAAAGCACATAGACTAGTTTTCATGGTGTTAGGAGAAGATACCACAAGTAAATCTTATGTGTCTTGTCTGTATAATTTAATGTGGCCATTTCTGAATCACATTAATGGAAGGTAGCCACACCAGTGAGTATTTTGCATGGAATCTAATCCAAGCTGTGAAATTCTAGGATTTGCTGAGACTGAGATATAAAACCAATTTTGTCAGGATCCAAAATATGTTGTTTCATTATGAATTTCTCCTGGTGAAATTCAAACTCATCCTGATGAGCCAAGTCAAGACGTTAATTATTGGCTCTAGATTCTGCTGCATTTCCTGATCAGCCAATTCAATCCAAACATTCCTACAGTGACTTTCTTTTATATCAGGTTCTGAGATTTCCTTTACAGAGAGGGAAGCAAAGAATAGTTGTAAGAGTAAAAGGAGAGAGTCTTAACATGGCAGAAAATAGAGACAGATTTAAAATGACACAGATAATCTTGGAAAAATATGTGTGTGTGTCCATGCACACACACACACACACACACACACACACACACACACACACACACAC
>CAJQZJ010009649.1:667161-693410 GCA_907164525.1 Lophiomys imhausi | reverse complement strand
TTCTTTCTTTCTTTCTTTCTTTCTTTCTTTCTTTCTTTCTTTCTTTCGTCTCCTCCTCCTCCTCTGCTTCTGCTTACATTAATTTATTGAGAATTTTATGCAATATATTTTGGTGGTATTTATTTATCTCCCTGTCCCCAGCTCCTCCCAGATATACTTAAATCTTCTTCCATACCCATCCAACTTTGTTCTCTCTCTCTCTCACTCTCTCTCTCTCTCTCTCTCTCACTCTCCATCAAGAACAATGTGCGATGGCCTAAAGCTTTAGGGTGCAGGCTTACTCTGGAGTGCTGTCAGTATATGAGCTGATACACACCCTCTCTTCCAGTGTTATCAAATACTAATGGCTCTTCATCTGGGAGTGGGACTTTGTGTCTTCCTGTCCCACTCCATGCTTGGACAGGGCTTGTGCATGCTGTCACAGTCCCTGTGAGTGCTCAGCAGTAAATGGGACATAATATAACACTCTCCTCATCAAAACTCATTAATATCTGCAGAAGAGAATGAAGAAAGCATGTAAGAGCCAGAGTTGGTGGCTGACTTCAAAGAAACTGTTTTCAGAGGACAAATCAGATATTTTAGACCGTAGTTAGAATCTGTATGCCTTCAAGAAGTCTTAAGCCCAGTCTGGAATACTAATATATCAATGCAAAGTAGTTCAACTAATGTTATTGAATTGTTTTGATGTTCTTAGACAAGGGCAGCATGTTTACACTATCTGGGCACATACTTTTAATCCCAGCACTCGGGAGGCAGAGACAGTCAAATTTCTGTGAATTTGAAACCAGCCTGGTCTACAAAGTGAGTACCAGACAGCTACGGCTACACAGAGAAAGTCTGTCTTGAAAACTAATAATAATAATAATAACAACAACAAGAAAGAAAGAAAGAAAGAAAGAAAGAAAGAAAGAAAGAAAGAGAGAGAGAAAGAAAAGAATAAATTGTTTATACTGTACCAGTTTAAATTGTTGAAAAGTAGACCAAATATCTGACACAAATATTTCCTTTACCCATGGCAAAATTTGCAGTTTAAATGTTTTGAGAGTTATCTTATAATTCCATTCCCTTCTATCAAAAATGACCTATTGTATAAAAATATTAGATAATGTATATATTGCTCTCATATATGTAACAGATATTTTAACTAATATTTGTAAGTCTAAAGCTCTTAATTTTTATAAATAGTAACTTAAGAAAGTTTGTTTCTATCAGATCATAATATAAGATTAATAACAGTATTCATTTTTGTTTTCCTAGAAAATAAAGTTTAATGAAATTTTAAGTAGAAGCAATGAAAGGTAAAAATACTTTTAGAAACCAGTTTTGAAAACATACTGATTAAATTATATTTGACATATAAAGAGATGAGAAGTATATATAGATATACAAATCTTTGAAAATTTTTCCTTATATGTATTTGTATCTGTCTATGTGAGTTATGCCTCCTATGTTTGGGTGCCCTTGGGAGGCAATGGGGGGAGTCACAGGCCAGAACTGGAATGACAAACAGCTATGACCTTCCTGTCGTGGGTAACTGGGATAAGTGGGCTTGGTTCCTCTGAAAGAATAGAGAGCTTTTAAAAATTGTATTTATTTTTGAAATGTATCTATTTGTTTATTTTACATTCCAATTGTAACCCTCCTCCCTTCCCTCCTCTAAGTCCCCACCCTTCCACCTAGTTCCCCTGGAACCTTCTCCCTGCCTGTTACCTCCCTCTGGATCCCATTTTCCTAGCAGACCTGTGTTGTCTTGCCTTGGTGCAAGAGGAGGCACTGAGTTCTGATGCAATTTGATGTGCCAGAGTGGATTGGTAACAGAGACCAAGTCTGAGGCAATCCCTGCTCCAAATATCGGAAGATCCACTTAAGAACAAAGCAGCCCATCAGTTTCATATGTGTAGTGCGCGTAGGACCAGTCCATGAAAGTTCTTTGGTTGTCATCTTTGGCTCTCTATGAGCCCTGATTTGTCTAAGTTGTTGGCTATGTAGGCCTTCTTGTGGTGTCCTTGACTTCTCCAGCTCCCTGAAACTTTCCACTAACTCTTCCACAAGGCTCCCTAAGTTTAGCCTAATGTTCAACAAGTGCTTTAAACTTCTGAGTCATTTGTCCAGCCTCTTTAAACACTAACTTTGAGAAAGTCAAAGTTATGTAATACATGTCAGTCTTTTCTGTTTAAAAAGTTGAATTATTAGCATTAAAGTAAGTGCTGCAGGAGAATTTTATAATAATTTGAAAAAGAAGCTGGGAAGATTGCTCAGTGGTTAGGGGCACGGCTACTCTTCCAAGGACCTATGCTGGCTTCCCAGAAATCACATCAGGCAGCAACATTAGAAAAGTAAATAATTCAGAGTTAATATATAAATTTAAAGAAGATTATGTGCTGAGTTAAGAGCAAGACAAACAGCCACTGGAATTGTGAAGTCAGTCCCTTCAGAACCCTAAAGTAGTTTAAGAAGTTTGGTATGTATTTCTCTGATTTATTGTATAGCATGGTAATATTTTCATTTAAAAGGAAACACTTCCATTTCTTTACTGATGAGACAATGAAACCCAGATCTTGATGTTTATAGAGTGGTAGATCTATCTTTGGAACCTGGTTCCGTTGACCACTGGAGTTAATGAATGATTGTATCTTCTTGACTTTTACTCATAACGCTAATGGTATGAAATCTTAAGGTAAGGGTCCTACATTATACATTGGGTAACAGATGGTTTTGTAATAATAATCTTCATAAGTGCAGTCAGTGTTTATAGTGTCTCTAGTATGTGCAGTGTACTCTGAAGGTATGGTAAGGGAATTGAAAATGCTTGGGCAACAGCTGCTCCATAAAGAAGTTTGACATTTAGTGGGGAAGATAAAACTTGTATTAAAAGTATAGTACAGGAATCAACATGTTAAATGACACTGGAGAGATCGTATTAGAATTCAGAGAGGGGCCACTTAGTGCTGGTATCAAGAGAGCCATCCTTAGTTGCACTGATATTTGAATTATGTTTTACTGGCTGTGGGGGCAGAGATGCTGAGCTGGGAATTAGGCTTCACAGAAAGAAAAGAGACAGAGTGAGGAGCTAGTGAGTGATATAGTCCCAGGCTTCACTTATAGAGAAGATATTTGAGTGCTGACAACTGCCAGGTGGTATTCTGAGAACTTGGGATATATTAATAAACAAATGATTATTGCCTCCATAGAGAAGGGAGACACACAAAGTTAGTAAATTAGCATATTTGTTTGTTGTTTTAAAAAGTAAAATATCCCAGTCATTTGATTTTACCAATGAAGACTCAGGAGCCAGATGCTGGAGTGAAAGCCTGCTAGTTCAGAGAGGCAGAGAAGCACTCAGTTGATGTTCCTATTCAGCTTAAATCCCTAAAGGAAAAAGCCCAGAGCTAAAAAGCCCAGAAGAACCTAGAGGATGAACCTCTGAAGGAGAAAACCCAAAGGAAGAACTCCCAATGCCTTCTCCATGTTGTCTTAAATACCACTCAGCATGATATCCCTCCTTTCTGCTCAATCCTAGTCAGCTGGCTTCTTGCTCTGCCTCTTGACCTCGGGTTAACTTTATTTAATCCCGTGCACAGAAAGCTCTTGGACTAAAGGTGTGTGCTAGGGCAGATCCACAGCACAAGTGCTTGTTTACAGTAAATAGAAAGTTGTTGAATTATGGCTGAGCCATCCCGTAACTAGAAACGGATTTTTCAATTCACAAACTCGGAGTTCACAATGTGATCCAATATTCTTCAGCATATGTTAGTAGGTAAAGATAATTCTAGATAAAATGAAAGGGGAGGTGTTCTGGAGAGTGCTGGACAGATGAGCGTGCATGTGTCTGCTATGAATGCTGTAACCAAGGATGTGAACCAAGTGGTCTAAGTAACAGGGATTTACATCCTCTCAGTTTGGGAAGCTGAAAGTCTCAGTAGTGTCTTGAAGTTTTGATTTCTTTTGAGGACTTGTACACAGCTAGTTTCTTATTGTGCTCTCAAATAGTCTTTGCTCTGTGCACACATTCTCCTGATTTTTGTTTATGTATCTCAATGTCTCCTTAAAAGGACACCATCCAGATTGTCATAGATCTACCCTAAAGTCCTATCCTGGTAATTGGAATTTAGGCTTATGTGTTGTTCTTGGCCCTTGCAGGTCTCTCTATTCCTTCTACCTCTCTTACATAGGATGAAGGATTGGAGGGAGAGGGGGAAGAGGATGAGAGTGAGGACTGGGACTGGAGGAGGGAGGGGAGGATGAAGGGATGAGGGGGAGTTTGTGATCAGGATGTAACATGAATAAATAAATGTTGAAAAAAAAGAATTTAGGCTTATAAAATTGTGTATGGGAGTTCAAGTCAGTTCCCAACCAATCTGTTTCATTCTAAACAGGGTGTCAGGAGAGACTGTGAAATGGAGTTTGATCAGAGTCTCGAAGCAACCCTGAAAACTATGGCTGTATTGAGGGGTGCAGATCACAAGTAAGGAAGTAAGCCAAGGTCCCAAGGTAGTTTAGGTTTGTGTGTTCAAGAAGCAGAAATCAAATGTGTTGATTAGAACAGAAGAAATTAGGGAATAATGTGAGGCAGTGAGGTTAAGGCAGCCACAGTACATAAAAAATCAACTGGCTGTGGTGAGGGCCCAACATTTGTTTTGAGCAGAAGAGGGAAGCACCATGGGATAATGAGCTGAGGGGTAACAATGAACTTGTAGAAAAGTGTCTGCAATCGCTAGCCTATGGATCAAAATTAGCCCCTTGTCTAGAGTCTCATGGTCCATTTTGTAAGAATTACCTTTATATTGTTAAATGATGAAAAGAATAAGAATATTTTATGCAGGTGGAATTGATGAAATTGTAATTTAACCTCCATAAGTAAAGTTTATCTGGAACTTGCCCTGTGTTTATTCATTTATATATTGCCTGTGGCTGCTTTTGCATTTATGTGGTAGAGTTGAATAGTTGAAACAGAAGATATTCAGTCCTCACAGCCTAGAAGTTTCATTGTCTGACCCTTTGAAGAGTCAGTTGTCTGATGCTAATGTTAAAGAGTCAATGGTAGACTCGGGAAGAAAGTTACAGTGTCTGTTGTGATTGCAGCTGGACAGTAATACTTATAAATCAGAAAAGGGTACTGGAAAGATGAGTGTAGGTGTGGTGAGTTGAGTATATTACAGAGAAATAAGAAACCTTCACTTCTGTGAAGGGCTGTTCTACCACGCAGCCATACTTCAAGGAGTCCTCTTGGCTACGTGAACAACAATGGCCAAGGAAAGAGGTATAGTTGACATGGAAAATGATAAGAAGAGGGAAATAAAAAAACTATCACATTCTGAACACAATGAGCAATTTCTTCATTTTCTGAGCCAAGGCAAAAACCTTCTGTGATGATTTAGCAGTTTTCAAACAACTTTAAAAATATCAGGAAGTGCTAGGTTACTAGTATTCTAATTATATACCCTTTGAATTAAAATAGAGCTCATGTGAATCAGGCCAGATGCCTTTTACAATTTAAACCTTTGAACATGTCATATTTAAAATATGAATTTAAAAGACCATCAGTAGTTCTTTATGGCCTGAGGGACTTTCAATCCAGATTTCTAGATTATTCAATTATCATTTATTTATTAGCAGCCAATATGCTTATTTGGGATTTCTACTTTGTTCTGTGAGTTATTTTCCTAATCTATAGCTTCAATATTTGTTTTATATTGCTTTTATAGAAAGCTATTGTCTTTGTTATAATACTTTCACTGCATTTTTTCAGGAATATATACTTGAAGGTGAATAGGTGAAGTCATTTAATTTACTTTCATGTGTTATTAAAGTCATCTCCATGCAAGATCTTGATAACTAATGTGTTTCATTCATAAAGAAGAATAGATTTAGTTTTTGAAATATGATTATAATATTAACTACATAATCTTTCATTATATATTCCAAAGAATAGTCCATACTTCACAGATTCTGTCCATGCCACACATTTTTTTTTCATCATATACTTTCCAAACGTATGGATTCCTATTGTTCTACACACAAGTTGTGATCAGGGATGCCAAAATGTAAAACAGTCCTAATGTAGGCAAAGTAATATGGACTCTTTGGAGCTTGCTCTATAAAGCAGTATCATAGCATAAGATTGACTTCAAAGAGCTAGCTTATTCACAGATGAAATAGTTTCTTGAATGACTACATTTCATATATAACAGTTCTGAATTTGGACTAGAAAAAAGGAATATGAAACATTTCTGCTGATATGGGAAAAAATAGGATCTTTTCCATAACATCCTTAACTAAGAATGGAAAGGCAATTATGTCCTTGGATTTCAACAGTGAGTACCATGTCTGGGCATAGTTAGAGTCCAGTGAGAGGGGGAAATCTTACTCTGATGTTTGGATTGAGGTGATAAAGTTAGGAAGATCATAAAATTTATAAACTTTATAATTAAAACTTAGTTTATATACGTTTATGTATATATGCACTTAAATTATAACTTTATAAAGTTATAATTAAAATTATAAACAATTTAATATTGTTTTTATTTTTTGTGGGGAGAAATTTCTAATGTGTTTCAAAAGTTCTTTATTTGGAATCAAAATGTGAAACTTTGCTAAATGTTGATGCAATGCATCCAGTGAAGACTCTGGAAATAAATCTAGAGTAGCTGAAATCTGTGATGCTTCTCTATGCCAATCACCTTCTAGAGGAAGCAGAGGCTCAGGAAGCCATGTGTATTAAATGTAGTGATGCTCTGTATAGTTATCTCAGTATTTTCATTGATGAACTACATGAAGTTTATATTTTAGTGCAGATCTCAAGGTAGTAACTCGTTGCTTACTTTCTTCAAGAATCTATAACCCTAATTCTACAAGATAATGCATACTTTGGTAGAAATGAGCTGACTGTACATGTGGCACAGATTTGGTGTTAAAACGTAGTTGAATTACATAGGAAAACTTCCCTTTGTGTTTTCATTCAGTCCTTTGGAAGCAGCAATAGCCACTCCAACTAAACCTTTTTTTTTTTTTTTCTTCAACAACCCTGTGACTCACAGGAAAATAAACACAGGCTTTAGCCTGTAGCCAGAATGGTGTGCATCTAAATTTTTAGAAGATACTGAGATATTGCTTACAAAGCTATCTTTATGTTCTTGTATTTATGGAAAATAGTATTTGTTTTTAGGAGAACTAGTATTTTATTTAAAAGAAGATAGTGTAACTAATACTGATGTTTAAAAATGTATCAATCCAGTGGTTGTTCACATGTGTCAAATCTCAAAGGTGAAGGCTGGGTAGGCAGTACCTCACTTGTGAATAGGGCAATAAGGACTGAAGTTTGGTTATGTTTCTCCGGGTATTACAAACTGCTGCATGTAGAATAGCAGGAGAATTGTATTGGTGTAAATGTCTTGGAGTAAGATTTCTGTATAGTTAAAGGTCACAGCTCTGATTCTCACATACAAACCTTAGAAAATGGCCTAATATTCTATACAGAGCTGCTCAGCTAACTTGAGGTTATAACACTGCTGTAAGGTATACGGCTAACAGCCATTAAGGAACACTATTCCTCTTAACATTCACCTCTGATTAAACTGACCCCAAAGTCACTGTGTGCTATGACCTCCTTAAAGTTAATTTTGTTCCAAAGCATAGAGACCCATTTGAGTGTGTTATGGAGAAAGTTCTATAAATAAGGTAAAAAGAAATATCTACTACACATCTCCAAACTTCACCCATGCCCAAACGTCTCTGAACAATGACTTTCCGTGTCTATCAAGGCCACATTTCAGGTTATGCTTGGACTAGCAGTGAACTCACTAAATTCTTCAAAGAACTCTAAACAATATAGTATCATTCTGCAAGTGAGTCATCTGAGACGCAGGCTGAAGCCTTGTCAAGCCCTCCAGTGACTGCAATTCTCTGTCATACTGTGCGTGTTTGACTATGAAATACTCATTGACCCTTGGATAGGAATGACTGAACTGAGCCGTTTATAGTTCAGGGACTGTGAGATAAACACTTGTTGTAATCCACTAAGTACAAGAGTAATTGTTTGCATAGCAATAGGTAACAAGGACATGGGTAATTACAAAAATTTAACTGCCTCATCTCTATCCCTTATAAGGAATCTTAGGGTACTTTCATGATGTCTGAACTTCACAGAATCAGATTAAAATCAAACATAGCCACCAAAATTATGATTAGTTAATGAAAATAAAACACATTTAATATACACTGTACACTATTTCTAGTTTTTATGAATGGAAAGTAAACTATAATCAGAACTTTATTAGCTGATTTGAAAGTCCTCAACGTCTCTCGAAATGACTGCTGTTACCACATCACAGAGGAAAAAACAAAAAAAAAATTGTCAAAAATCGGACTATTCCACAATCACACACAAGTATAAAATGAAGATAGTATCTTATAGGCGCTTATTTCATTGTGCAGTCTTTGCTTTGTGTGTTAAATAAACACCAGTCTGATCTCTTTTAAAAATTGTTTATTTTTGTTTGTATTTTGTAGTATTTTTCTGTATTTACGTGCACAGTGTGTTCCCCTGCTACCCATAGAGGCCAGAAGACATGTTGTATGTCTTGAAACTGAAGATATAACCAGTTGTGAGCTGCCAAGCTAATTCTGGAAACCAAACTTGTCTTCGTCAAGAGCAGCCAGTGTACTTAACAGCTATGTTGTCTCTTCTCTCTCCAATCAGATCCTTTTAGAATACATTTCCTTCCTTCCTTTTATTTATTTCTTTATTTCTTTATTTGTTTTCTGTATACACATACTTGTGTTTACATGTGGAGATCAGAGTACCACTTGGGTAAGCTGATTCTGTCCTTCTACAATGTGAGATATAGGGACCAAACAGGATCAGGTGTGGCAGCAAACACTGAGCTATCTCTCTGCCCATCAATCATGTTTTACAAGAAGGTGCATGAAATGGTCAGATCCCCTGATGAGACCCAGACATACCCAGGAACAGTGGGTTTCAGGGGAATGTGTTTGTAAGTAAGTCTTTAAGAGGACATTCTGTGAGTATAATTTAGTTTTGAGGGTATTTGATATTTCCACATGAATCATTAGCCATTTAAATGAGTATGTATTTTTTCAAGTGTTTCCAATTTAGTTTACCTCCAATGTGTGCACTGGAGCTCAGATTTGGAGACCCTGGGGTATATTTCAATACATTCTTAAAAGCCCCTGCATGTCTGTAACATATTCTAGAAGAGACTCCATCAACCATGTAGATGCATTAACAGCTAATAAAAAAAAATCAAGTATGTAGCCAAGAGAAAAGCTGGATTCTGCTGGCAGCCAGAATATACTGAAGATTCTGTGAAGCAGAGACAATGCCATGAGGAAGTCCATGTAAAAATGACTCTGCCAGTGGGCAGACATTTCCTCCAAATTGGACATGCCTCCATTATAATTCTATAGAAGAGCCAAGTCACTCTACAATGTGGTTTACATCATGCATCCATCAGATGGAGGGGGCCTTCTAAGAACAATCTGCTAGACCTTAAAACTCAGCATAAATATCCACAGTACAATTCAAAATAGTTTATATTTCTGCATGTGTTTCCTAAATAGGGGTGGCTATGTTTGAAGACTACTTGCTTGATCTCAAAGCCAGACATTCCTTTCAGACTTAGAGAGGTCAGGAAGTTCTGAGTGTTCACAATTCAATATTTTTGTGACACGTCTTTAGGTCTCTAAATCAGTTTTATGAGACATGCAATAAAAATAAAAATCAAAGTAGGAACAACAGTGATGCTCAGTCATCTCTGAATATGACCTGTGCAAGCAGAGGAGAATGAAAAGATGCTGGCACACATGTCTGGATTTTTTAAAATTACATTTATTTATCACTTCAGGTTAGATCTCCATCATAGCCCCCTCCCTCTACCCTTCTCTATTCCACCCAAGAGAAAAACAAAAGCGCAAACCATTAGAAAACATGAAATAAGTTATTAAAAATAGAAAATGCTTTTCACTCATAGTTTTAGCTTCTTCCCACTTGTTATTTATCAAATGAAGCCAAGATGTGACCATGGCTGATTATGCTGTCCTCTTGTATGATGCTAATATTGTAGTTCAAGCTTTACAAAATAAGTTTGGTGTGGTGCTTTCTCTTCACGTTACATATGTTTCTTGTTCAATGTGGGAACAGATCTTAGATATAGATAATATTTTTCTATGCTTGAAAAAAGGAACTTTATTAGTCCCAGATATCTTATGTAACAATGACAAATATATCGTCCCAGACAAATACTTTTATAGAAAAGTAAACATAGATATTTAGGGATTATTTACAATGACATTTTCAAGAAACATTTTAACTAAGCACATGCATGATTTTATGATGGCTAATACGTCATGTTTTATTTTGAAATCTCCATTTTTCCAGTATAGATTTTTAAAAAATGGCATTGGACAGAAAATGAACAAGAGATTTAACCTCAAATATTTTCAACTCAGAAATTCATGCTTACAAATGGTCTTCGGAATAGTAAAAGAACAATAAGATTATAGCAGCATAGTAAACTAAATTTCATATGACATTAAGTTCATATGATGTATATCCCTTGTTTCTCAGTTGGTTTCCTTGTTTTACTGTCTACAGTGAAGATTAACAATTTGTAGAATTTCAATGTGGAGATTTTCTTATTATTTTTAATGTAAAAATATTTGTTACCTGTTAGCAGGATATTCCACTCTAGTGGCACTGCCATATAAACCTCCCATGCAACAGGAAGCTCTTAGACCTCATGTGACTGATGAACTAAGGAGGGCTGATATGTAGAGGTACCCCACACCAGAGGAGTAGGATAGATGGGAGAGAAGGTAGAGGGTAGGAGGAAAGGACCTGGAGGGAGTGTGATTGAGATGTAGCTTGAATTAGTAAATAAATGTTAAAAACATTGGGAATGTATGCTAAGCCATATAACTCTCATAATTGTGGCCTATTTATTTCTGTTGTTTTGTATTGTATTTATTGTTATGAGAGAAAGAACCATTTGTTGGACTGAAAGGGAGAGCTGTTGGGGGGGGGAAGAAACACCTTAAACTAAAAAAAAACAAGGGTAGAGGATGGGGGTTTGAGGGGGAGGAGAGTGGAAGGGTGGGACTGCAGGGGGGAGTAGGGTGGGGATTGTGATTGAGATGTAACTTGAAGAAATAAAAAATAAATTATTAAAAAACAAACGGGATTTATTTCTGCAAATAGGAACTCATTATAGATTTGAAGCTTTACTTTGTTAAAAAACCACAAAAACATATCTGGATTATTTTGTTCTTAATGCAGTCACACAGAATGTGATATAATACCTCCCATAGCAAGTCTGCAGCTCTATATTCCTAACTCTGTCTCAGCATCTTCTCTCACATATCTGGACTTCAAGGTAGCCTACTGTCAGTAGTACCACAGCCACCAGATTCATGATTACATCATTTATGTGCAATGCTGCTATCCCTGCATAAATACATACAAGGCTTGCAGTAGATGTTTGCAGAATTATTAAAATAATACAATTATAAAGAACTGGTAAGACTGAAAAGGAAGACATACCATCTCCATAGACAAGTAGAAAGAGGGACGTTGGAAAGATGAGGAGATGTGAGCAGGAATTTTGTTAAAGCCTACAGATTCCTGTTCTCTTTCTGTGACTTTTTCTTTTAATATTCTTCTATCTCTTTATCTTATTCACAATGTAGCTGGAGGCTGAAGTTGACCTTCTTTTATTCATCTTCACTTGGTTGCTTGTGGCAAGTCTTCAATGGAAAGCGTATTCCATATGCTGGCTTGTTTACCTCTTAGAATTTCTGAGATGACTGCTGCTGGTGATTTAGTTTTTTTTCCCTGTAATATATTTTTCTTTACTTCTTTTCCCTCTTCTTCTTCTCCTGCTCCAAATTCTTCTTGCTATTTATTTTCTTTAGCTTAATGGGGTTTAGAAAGGTCAAGAGTTGATAAAGGTTAAGGTGAAGAGAAGCTCATTCAAGGTGGCTATCTCCTGTCCTATTTATTCAGTAACTGAAGTATATCCTTTGAAAAGACCCAAAGGAATGTCTACAGGAGATTCCATTATTGCATTTTATCTACAAGACAGGTTTGGCATTTTCATTTAATGTCTGTAAAACTGTTCTTTGTAAGTAGCATGTGAAACACAGAGATTAGTGTTGTTAATTTAATGCAGCAAGCTTAGAGTCTTTATAAGATTCCATCTCCCTTGAACTTTGTGTTTAACTCACAAGGGGCCTGCACAGTTTTTCAGAAGAACAATAATTTTCCTACATTATATATTAAGCAAATAGAAAGGCCAGAGGAAATACAAATGTTTTGGCTTTAACACCATCAGAAATAAACTTGGTGCTTGGGAAAGTGGGGCTTTTAATTTTACTTTAGTTTTTCTTAGAAGCAGCTGGGAGAATAGCATGAATTGCTCTACGGATAATGACGACTAACTGTAACGTGCAGAGATTGAACAGCAGTGATGCATTTGAGAAGGCCCTAGTGAGGGAAAGGCTCAGCTCATCTGATGACTTAGAGCAAACAAGGGTTATGGACGAAATGCCTTGTGCATTGTCACCATCTGTTGCTCCGGATGAGCAACAGGCCTGTTAGCTCACCAGCAAATTAGGTTCTTGGGTTTGAAGAAGCAGTAAAGTGGAGAGATTCCAACATTACTTTTATTTGTACCTTTTCAGGCAATGTGTTCTTTAGCACCAATAAAATGTTTGCAATGACAATAAATTTCCGTAGGCATAAGCAACATTAGTAAATGCAGTCATGGAAATGCTGACAGCTAAGTGGTGGCCATTTAAAATATATAGATCTGGGGCTGGAGAGATGGCTCAGAGGTTAAGAACACTGGCTGTTCTTCCAAAGGTCCTGAGTTCAATTCCCAGCAACCACATGGTGGCTCATAACCATCTACAATGAGATCTGGTGCCCTCTTCTGGAGTGCAGGCATACATGCAGACAGAATACTGTATACATAATAAATAAATTTAAAAAAGCCGGGCGGTGGTGGTGCACGCCTTTAATCCCAGCACTTGGGAGGCAGAGGCAGGCGAATCTTTGTGAGTTCAAGGCCAGCCTGGTCTACAAAGTGAGTCCAGGACAGCCAAGGATACACAGAGAAACTCTTTCTCAAAAAACCAAAAAAAAAAAAAATATATATATATATAGATAGATAGATAGATAGATAGATAGATAGATAGATCTTATTGGGTGTTTGTTTTGACATTTAAAAAATTCCATCACTTCTTATTTATTCCATCTGATATTAAAATTAGTTTCACCCACATGCATCATTGTGAGTGAAAATTAACAAAAGGCCTAAAGGAACATCATGCGTGTTCCAGGGGAAAGATGAAGCTTTCACAGGCACCATGGAATTGGCCCCAGATGATCCTGATGGTGGGAAGTGAGGACCTAGATAACAGACGGTTTTCTGATTCTGGCTTAGTTTGGAGATTCTTCTGCTCAACGTTTTCTGTTTGGCTGACTTGTTTCCTGATTGGCATTCCTGTTCATTGCATACAGCACTCAATAACAACCCATTTTTCCTGCAACCAAATGCATTTATGAGAAGGAAGCACCATCTGGCCAGGTGCCCTCTAGTCATGCGGAAAGCTTGCTTTGCATTTATGAATCTGCCTCTTTCTTATAGACATAGCTTTTATTTATTTGTTTATTTTAAGCATTCATGTCACTAAGCTTTTGACAGGGAATATGCACAGGTTTCACAAAACGGGAGCAGTGATGAGTGACAGTAGTCACTTGTCCCTGACTCCCGTCCAAAGGGACAGTTTTCCAATGTACCACTCTCTGCATTCACTTCTTGTGCGTCCAGGGCTTCAGTGTGTTCCTCCGGTAGTTTATTTTCAAATCTCACTATCCATGTAAGGGAAACAAATATGTGAATGGGCACAAACTCCCCTGGCCTTACTCTAGAGGTCATGGGCAAGGAAAATGTCTAGTATTAAAACGTTTTACTCTCCACTCATTTTTTGAAATTTAGGGGTACATAAACTAAACAAAGAGATAATAATAAACACAAGGGAATTTTTTTTTCTGTCTGAAGCAGAGCATCAGTGACTGACTGGGGTGCCAAACATGTAAGGAGCATTGATGGTCATCTGGTTAGTTTATGCAATCTTTTTTTTTATTTTTTATTTCTTCAAGTTACATCTCAATCGCAGTCCCCTCCCTTTTCACCCCTCCATGTCCCACCCTCCCACCCTCATCCCCCATCCTCTTCCCTTTTTTTAAGTTTAAGGTATATCTTATTTCCCCCTACAGTTTCCCCTTTCAGTCCAACAAATGGCTCTTTCTCTTATAATAATAAATACAATACAAAACAACAGAGGTAATTAGGCCACAGTTATGAGGGTTATATGGCTTAGCATACGTTCCCAATGTCCAGTCCATATATATTTTGCACCTGACTTTAACATTCTACTAACTAACCATCTCCATGAGTTTAAAGTTCTATATTTGACTCAACATTCATACTAACTTGCAACACAATTTTAAAAGTATCTTCTTAGATCTATAACACTCTCTTGACTCCTAAACAACTCAAAATTTAATTATGAGACTCTAGCTATCTGTTCTTCAACCACCTCAGAGACCTGAGAGGGATAAATATATCTGATTTTATAGGAAGTACAGGGCCTGCAGCTTCCCAAACTAAGAAATGACATACCAGTGGCTGCCTGGACAGTTCCCATTTTCTCTCCATACATTACAGCATCGATCTTCAGCCATTTGGTCCCGCTTCTCTGACAGACATTGATTGTAGAGCAGGGGTTATGAAGGACTTGCCTACCCTGTCTTGGCAGAGCTAGGCTGTCGACTTACCTGCTTCCAGGTTTTGTCCTTTTTGGACAGCATTCTGTCTACAGTTGAAGCAAGGGACTTTTCCTACCAAGAGATAGGCTTGCGACTAATTCAATCATCTCCCACTGGAGATTCTTCAATGCTCATCTTCTACATGGGGTAGAATAGGGGGTGCTGTCAGGAGTTGATATGTCTCGATATAAAAAAATCTAAAGTTATGAAAACATCTTTGAACGCCATATTCTGCAGATCTCTTGAGGTTTTTGAAGAGGCCCTATCTATCTCTTATATTAGGATAAGCAGATATTGCTTGTCTCTTAGCAGCTTTATTTCTGATTAGCTTAGAAAATAACATAATAGGCTGTCATAGTACCTAACAAAATAACCGGCTTGCATAACTATTAGTTTGCATTTCTTAATTATCCTAAACAGTCATACCACTTCTGGGTATACACCCAAATGCCTCTTTATGGAATCATAAGGAAGTTTCCTCATCTATGTTTATAACAGCCTTATTTGTGATAGCTAGAAACTTGAAACAACCCAGATGTCCCTTAACCAAAGAATGGGTTAAAAAACTGTGGTACATCTACACAATGGAATATTATTCAGCTACCAGGAACAATGAAATTATGCAATTTGCAGCCAAATGGATGGAACTAGAAAAAGTCATCCTGAGTGAGCTAACCCAGACTCAGAAGGATGCATATAGCATCTATTCACTTATAGTAGGATTTTAGCTATATAGTAGAAGGTATCAGTACTACAACTAACACACCAAAGTGAACTTGGACATTGACTTTTCTTAAAAATTTTTATTTATTTATTTATTTTCTATTTTTTATTCTTTTTTTATATGTGTGTCTGCTTATTTGTTTGTTTGTTTTTTAGTTCTCTCTCCTGGGCAATGAGACTCTTTTCACTGGTGGTACTGCCTCGTAGACCCCCAATGAACGAGGAGGCTCTTGGCCCTCATACGACCTCTCAACTGAGATGAGGGTCTGTTATATAAGGACACCCCACCCCAGAGAAATGGGATGGAAGGGTTAGGAGGTAAAGAAAAAAAATGAAATGTGATGTTTCGGCCTTTTACTACTAATTGTCATAAACTGTTTAGTTTATGCAATCTTAACCGATGCATGTTATATTTTGGTCATTAATCTCCATGCTACAGGTAAGTTAAATGTCCATGAGGTGAGTTTAAATTAAGAACCTCCCTCTTTCTGGGAAGGCAAGTCATGTCCATCATTTTCAGGGTTTGCAGGCATGTTATTTAAAGAAGAGAGAGGGAGAGAGAAGAAGCAAATATTGTCATAAAATTATTGTGGTAATTTTGAAATTCCATATGTAAAAGTAAACTTGCAAATATATAAACAATGCCATCAAGTTATTGAATGCACAAATGTTTCATATTGTGTATTTAAAACAGATTTTATATGATAAGTGACATGGTCAGACAAAGCGACAGGACTTTAAAAATGTAATTTTTCCATCTCTCCAGTGAATTCCTGGGCAGTGCCCAGGGCACTGAGGATTACATTACCTGCCTGAAGCCACACAGACAGTAAACAGCACAGACAGCGGATGAGTTGTGTGACCCCAGAGTCTTTGCTTTTAACGGCTTTGCTATGCTACCTCACCAGCTGGACCCACATTCTAAAGTTTTGTAACCTGTCCCAAGCCTTTCCCAACTTTCACATTGTGAAAGACAAAAATTATGTACCAGGCTTATTTATTTCAAAGAAATAATCACTTTCTCAGTTTTTACCATCATTTGTCTCTGATTAAACTATGCGTGTGCAAAACACAGTGTGCCTTTTGGTTGCTTCTGTATTTTTATTTGTTTGTTTTTTGGTTTTTGTTTTTTTACAAAAATTGATGCTGAAGGCCATTGCAGGTGGTTCAAGTAGATTAGCCTCTGTAACTATACTGCAGGGCAGGAGGGCTAGCCAGTGAATTTGAACTCAAAGAAGTTCTTCGCTCAGAAGTTAATTAGCACCATGACATGGAGAAAGTTGAATAGTACTCTATACCTTCAATTTCTTGCTAAGAAAACATCGCTGTTGTGTGAATGAGACCTTAAAAGCAATATAAATATCTAGTACAAGGATTTAGATATGGCTCCTGCCAGTCTTTTCTAAAAGGAGAATGATCAGAGAAGTTTTCAGAGCATGTGCAGAAAAGTCTGGAAGGAAGTCATTGAGTTCTAAGGGATCTTTAGAAATGAACAGATTTGACACTCAGTTGAAGATATTAGGGGTTAGCACAAAATAGATCATGAACACAGGTCATATGAGTCAATTAGTAAACCCCCCATGGCTTCTCTTCTTTTTCATAATATTTTTATTGATTATTTGGGAATTTTACATCATGAACCCAGATCCCATTGGGTATCAGTCCTCCCAGGGCTGTATACCAACCCTTGTGACCTACACCCACCAGAAAAAAGAAGGAGATGGAGAAGGAGAAGTAGGAGGAGGCGAAGGAGGAGGAAATGATGAAGATGAAAAAGAAGAAGTCCAATTTGTGTTGCTTACATACTTACTAGAACATAGTCAAAGACATGGTGTCCAGCCCCTTCAAGAAAACTTTAAAAGAGTCCTTCCTTACCTGCACCATGTCAGAAGCCATTAGTTACAGGGAGCTATACTTCATTATCCTTATCACAATTTTTAAGAGTTCTCTTTGATGGCGTTCTGTCTAGGCTGCTACTTTCTGTGGGGGAAGGTAACCCCATGGATTCTTATAAGACTAATTCTATGTTGCAGAAGGCTTATAGAGAGTAGAGAGCAAAATCCTTGCTTGCTCATGGCTGGCCTCAGCACATCCATGGAAGCAACTGCCATCCTAAGTTTCCAAACGCACACACCACCACCACCACCACTGCACACAAAGTTCTGCTTCCTCCATGGTGCACAGCCTTAACTTTATGTAGTTAAAAGCCTGTCTCACAATTCAACATGCAAACTCTGGGAAAGGAAATTTTTTTAAAGAAGGTTGCAGTTACATTGATATGAATTTTAATATCATTTTAATATTTATTTCAGGAATAAGTCTATACACTTATTCCTCACAGTGATTAAGAATGTGTGCCAGGAACAGTACTGACAAAAACACAATAACGGTTTAAAAACTAATTTACAATGAGTTCCCCGCTCTTTTCTGGAAGAATTACTTTTTCTTTTCCCTGATGTTGTAAATCAGACTCCAATCTTAGATCTTTTTTTAAAATTTTCACTTAATATTTTTTGTTTATTTTTTATTTCTTCAAGTTACATCTCAATCGCAATCCCCTCCCTACCCTCTCCTCCAGACCCATCCTCCCACCTTCTTCCACCTCAACCCACCCCTCCCCTTCGTTTTATTTTTTAAGTTTAAGGTATATCTTCCCCCCCCCCCCCAACAGCTCCCCCTTTCAGTCCAACAAATGCCTTTTTCTCTTATAATAATAAATACAATACAAAACAACAGAGGTAATTAGGCCACAATTATGAGAGTTATATGGCTTAGCATATAATCCCAATGTCCAATCTATATGTATTTGGCACCTGACTTTAACATTCTACTATCTACCCATCTCCATGAGTTTAAAGTTCTATATCTAACTCAGCTTTCATACTAACTTTCATCACAATTTTAAAAACATCTTCTTAGATCTAGAACACCCTCTTGATTCCTAAACAACTCAAAATTTAACTATGAGACTCTAGTTATCTATTCTTCAAGCACCTCAGAGACCTGAGAGGGATAAATATATGTGATTATACAGGAAGTACAGGGCCTTCAGCTTCCAAAACGAAGAAATGACATGCCAGTGGCTGCCTGGACAGTTCCCATTTTCTCTCCATACATTACAGCATCAATCTTCAGTTCTTTGGCCCCGTTTCTCTGACAGACATTGATTGTAGAGCAGGAATTATGAAGGACTTGCCTACCCTGTCTTGGCAGAGCTAGGCTGTCGACTTACCTGCTTCCAAGTTTTGTCCTTTTTGGACAGCATTCTGTCTACAGTTGGAGCAAGGGGGTTTTCCTGCCAGGGGATAGGCTTTCCATTAATTCAATCATCTCCCACTGGAGATTCTTCGATGCTCATCTTCTACTTGGAGTAGAATATGGGGTGCTGTCAGGAGCTGACATGTTTCGATATCAAAAAAAATCTAAAGTTAAGAAAACATCTTTGAATGCCATATTCTGCAGATCTCAATCTTAGATCTTATTTGGGCTTCTACCACAGGTGAGAACCAAATTTTTCCACTTGGCAAGCTCTTTTCTGGTTAGGTAGCCATTATATCAGCATTTTATATATAGTTCCCAATCAATTAAGCTGTGTTCAAATTATAATTATAAACTGAATTTGCTATATGTGGTCTATTTTGTAAAGCAAAATTATGAGAAATAGTGACTAACCCTGTACTAGGTAATAGAATATTCTGGAGGATGATGGAAAATATATTTCTGGTATCTCCCTCCTCTTCTCATATGTACCAAATTCCTTTGTCTGTGGAATGCCAGCCTGAACTGTTTCCTTGGTTAATGTTTTGGTCCCCTTGTTGATTCTACATGTGGGATCTATGG
This sequence comes from Lophiomys imhausi, assembly GCA_907164525.1. Taxonomy (NCBI): domain Eukaryota; kingdom Metazoa; phylum Chordata; class Mammalia; order Rodentia; family Muridae; genus Lophiomys; species Lophiomys imhausi. The sequence goes on along the minus strand of CAJQZJ010009649.1, from coordinate 673,999 downwards.
CTTTTAAAAGTTAGCACATATAACTTCAAAGCTGTTACAATTGTTTTTATATAGAAGCAGTTATTTTAGACCACAATCCAAAATTACACGAAGATAGTGTTATGTAGGAGGCCTAAGCAGAAAGAAGTAGGATGCTAATTAATAGCACTCCATGCTATTCTCATCATTTAGTGGATTACATAATGCTAAATTTATAATTTGAAGCACACTTCCAGTGCTCTGTAGCAAATCATTTCATGGGCAGATAGATGTTTGGGAGCTCATCTTTCTGTATAGTGATTGCCTGTTTTTTATTGCATGGTATGTATTGTTAAGGATAGCCCACATTTATGAGCTGGGGAAAGAGAAACATATATCCAGATAGAAAACTCTGTGATTTTTGAAATGACTTCATGAATAATTTTTTAAATGCCTGGTCAAAATAAAGAGAAGATATATATTTTCCCCACTTAAAGGAGTTTTAAGAAAAAAAAATCAAGCAAATATCTATATCATTCCAAGCTTGACAGGCCTGTGAATGAGGGAGGTATTCCATACCTCCCTCTCCTCTCCTATTTTGCTAAGCTTCAGGATGAAAGAGGCAAGGTGTTCCTCCAGGGGAGATGTCCACAGATGGAAACCTTTTGGTCCAAGTGGGATGTAGAAGCCCTCCTAGCCTTGTCTGATCCTAGGACTGTTTCTGAAATTCCGACAGTGCTCTCAGCCTGTCTTGAATCTTCTCTAATCTGAAATCTCTCCCCACAGTGAGAAAGTCATCCTGATTCATTTCAGACCAAAGCTCTTTTTCTTTTGCTTGAGAAACAAAGGCTTCCATTTCTCCCTCAAGTTGATGTTCAATTGTATTTGCTCTTTGGTACAAATATATTTTTATTTCATTATTTGTCTCTCAACATCGTGTAGGCGCTACTTCTAAAATAAAAAAACTAAACAATCCCATTCTTTGTCGTGAGTGTATAAAGAAGATGAGGGTAGGATCCAAGAGAAAAGCTTTATCTGGAACCTTCTATGGACTAAGTGTGTGATGGACTCTGAGCTACTTCTATTAGTCATATATCTGTACAACTTAGATGGATCTAATAACAAGAAACTCAGAGGTTAGGGTTGCTAGTCAAAGAGACATATAAAATTGAGATTTCTATGTAATTGAGAACAATAACAATGATAATAGTATGGTTTCATCAACACAGTCACCAAAATACAATTATGTTTCCAAACTGGACCCCCAATTGCATCTTCAGTTTAGGAAGAATCCAAGTGAATTTGAGCAGTGAAGGCAGAATCCAAATCAGAAGCCAACACTGGTCTTCGTGTCCTACTAGATATGGTTAACATAATCATTTTTTTTCTTGATACGTTTTTTTTGCAGATATCAGAAGAAGTGCATATCAGTCCTCCCCGCAGTTTCTCAGGATTATGCCTACTCTAGTCTTCTCCTACTGGTCTCTGTGGCTTTCTGTGATACTTGCCCCTCAAAGGATATTTGAAAAGATGTGTGGGTAGATCAATGGAAAATAAAATAGAGTTCATGTATTACACTTGATGTGAATGCTCCTAAATGTAGAAATTAATTTAGATGAGAAGTAAGAAGTTATAAAATACAGTACAGAGTGTACAGAACAATTATAATACAATGAAACAAAGTTAATGCAATGCTTCCTATGTGCCAGGAACTGAGATAGGTCATTGGAGAGAAGGGGAGAAAAATGGCACATCCATCTTGCTTTTTCTAATAAAAGAACAAATAAAGTATATCTTCTTTTTATATATGTATAAGTATTATATTTGTAAAGCAGTAAGAGATAAACTGGACAGTTAGGATCTAACTTGATGGACAAGTCCAATCACTTTTAATAAATTAGAAATTTAAGTAGAGCTCAGTATAGTGCATATTGAGAAATGGAGTCAAGGAGTAAATTCTGAATTTAGTTTGAGAAAAAGCTAGGGTAGAAAAGACAGATCCTGAGCAAGTGATGACTAGCCCATAGCTAGAATATAGCAGGCAAATAAAATAAACTGAAGATTCATCTGTCAGCTCTTTACTATTTCTAAAATGTAATTATAAACAAGTGATAAGCTCATACTCTTTCAAACCTGAGGTCTGAACATAGACAATAGCCACAGTGAAGAACTGCCATATGTTTTGTATTTTAACCTTTAATTTTAACATTTGTGTGTGTGAGAGAGAGTTTTAAATAGAATTTCAGCCAAGATTCAGGTTTTAAATGTATTTTAAAATTATCTTCATGTGTGTGTGTGTTGTGTTATGTGAAATTGTGTACATATGTGTTAAAATTTATAAGGTAGTTTTGTAATCTACTTCATATCCTCATATTGTCAGTGATGCAGGGCTGTACTAAATTTGTGAATTAAATTCCATACATATAGGTGTGCTAAGGTTTTTAAGGAAATGCAGCAACATATAAAGCAAATGAGTGTATTTGAACTTTATTTCCTCCACAACCAGTTTTTGAGACCCAACTACATGCAATCTGCAAAGCTCACTCAGGACAAACTGAAAGGATAACCTGTCCTTACTGAGATGCAGGATCTTAGCTGTCTCCCTAAGAAATTTACTTGCAGTGTATTATTGAAAAAAAAATTAAATTATGTTGGGCGACATTTGTAGAAATAATTAGTTAAATTGTTTAACCAGTATTTAGGTTATATTTAATTGATTCGGCAGCTGTTAATTCTTATCCAGCCATTATAAATGAATACACACAGACACCATGTGGATTTTAACAAGCCTTGGCCTGAGTTGTGCAATCCGAGCCCAACTAAGCTAGCTCATAATTCTATTACCCAAATATGACCCCATATATACATACGTCCCCTTGGACTGCCATTCTCCATGATATGCCAAAGTTCCTGGCCATGTGGAATGAGGTTCTTTTCTCTAGCCCATGGTGAGTGCCTCCTTCCTGCTGCTGGCTGGAATACCTTCTTCTTCCTGCTGCTGGCTGGAATGCTTGAATCCTCTGTCTAAAGCGCAAGCTTCCTGTTAGGAAGTCCAACCTTTCTCTGTCTTTGCCCAATCTCAGGCCTCGGCATTTTATTTAACCAATCAGAGTCAATGTAAGTAACAGACAGCAAGCAGGACCAATTAATTAACATTTAGAATGCTTAACACTACCCCAACAGTGTATTCTTGTGTCTGACATATAGTCTATTCTCAATAAATAGTGTGTGATGAATGAATCAATGCATGTCTGAATGAATGAAAGAATGCCAAATATTAATTATATGCAGATAAAGGTTTCTGGTTATCATTTCCTGAAAAATCTACATCCTGTGATTCAGATGACATTGTCAGCTCATGAAGATGAGTTGGTTTTCTACTATGTGCTATTCATTTCTTATTCAATGAGACCAATATTTTACATAGCTTTATTTTGTATTTCTTTAGTTACCAAGGGTTTTGTAAAAGCTCCAAATTGTTAGGGGACATAAAATATACTTCTAGCAAAATTTTAGTATACAGTAAGTTTTTAGCTATAGTTGTTTTAGTGAGCATCAGGTTTCAAACTACATAATGCAAGTTTGATTTTATCAAGAAAAAGAAAACCTATTATCATGTAATAATACAAATATGTATTTGGAATCAGTGTGTGTCCTCCAGCTAAATTCAAATTGTTTTTTTTTTTATTCTCTACGTTTTTTTTACAATTGTTATAGGTAGAAAAAACATCTATAAATGCCAAGTTTGAAATGAAATAATCAAGGGGGAAAAGCTGCAATGATATTATTATAGGAGAGGTTAAATGCAGAGTTAATTTAAATAAATCAGTGAACTTAAAAAAGAAAACCTCAATGAATTTTGCATTAATATACAAAGATCAATACCAATTTAGCCAAATATAATATTAATTTTGTATCAATATACAAAGGTATAAGAGCAAATTCAATAATTTGTCCTTTTTTCGTGATCTTTCCTATATTATGTTTATGTCCCATTTTTTCTCAAGTCTGTTCACTCCTACATAGGAGAGAAAGAAGGATACAGAAAAGAAAAGGAGGGAAGTTCCTGGGTCTAACCTCCAAAATCTATTTAACAAGACCATTTAGCTTGTGATCTCATCCTCTAAAGAACAAGAATTTCCACTATCCATCAAATGACCAAAGGGGAGAAAAAAACCCTCCCCATCATCTGGGGATGGGATGCTGCTCTCTTAAAATGACTTCCTGCTGATTTGGGGCATAGTAAACCTGTTTGGGGCCCAAATAAGAATGGAAAAGTGGTTAAAAATGTTAATAGAATCATTTGATGTTCAGTCATTTTGTGCTCAGCTATTTAGATGTCCTAAGAAGTTCGTAGACAGAAGCTGAACTTCAGGGCTTTACTGAAGTTCTAGCTGGAGCAGTCTGTGGAGCTGAACAATCTTAGCCATTTTCAGTGGTTGTGGTTGTAGACTTTTGAGGAAATAGCTATTGAGGAATTTTCTTGAGGCTGAATCATCTAGGCTACTTGTCTTCTTTGGTGTCTGATCTGATTTCTTCTGAGGTTTCCATTGTCTGGTTGTCCCTGGATTCCTTGGATGGATGCTTTAAATCTGGAAACATAGGAACAGAGCCCTACCCTAATCCTAACTCTGGGACACTAACTTTTTTTTGGGGGGCGAGGGGTCTGGTAATATTTTTCCTGGAACAAATTTGTTTTTTTGACAATATAAAAAGTATTATCTTTCAATTGAGATTGAAAAAAATTATTTTGATATTTTGGAGCTAAACAAACCTTTAAGTGTATGTATTTTGAGATCTCAAAGGACAATTTGTTTGAATTTCAGCTTGCCTTTTGCAAGTAGCTTTTAAACTTAAATCCTTCCAAATCCTATTTGCCTGTCTCTGTATTCTAAGTATTGGGATCAAAGACATGTGGTTCCCAACTGATGGGATTAAAGATGTGCTCCACTACCCTTGCATCGAAGTTTTTCTCTATTTAGAGCTTGTTTTGTGTCAGTCTGACCTTGAGTTCTGAGATCTGCTGGTTTCTTTCTCTAGTGTGTTGGGATTAAAGGTGTATCCTTCTCAAATGATGGGATTAAAGGTGTGCACCATCACCACCCTGTTCCTTGTAACTCTAGAATTTATAAGACAACGAATTCTATAGTGATCCTCCTGTCTCTGCTGGAGTTAAAGGTGTTGGCTAACACCACACATTTCATGTATTTTACCTTAGCTCCAAATTTTTTCACCTCTTGGAGGTTTAGAAAACCAGGTTGAATCGCAGTAACCTTTAATCTATTTACAGTATTTTAAACCTGTTACCTGCTTTTTAATGCCAAACCATGAAAATATCCTGTACATCTATTAAAAAAAAAACACTTTTAAGCTGCTATCTAGTCTGTGTAATCTATGTGGCCACCTGCAGTCTAACATTCTAATCTGAAATTAAGGCCATTTTCCTTTCATGCCAGTAAGGTAAGTATACCTTTGGTAAATTATTGTTTGAAAATTTTATATTGTATTTTTATTACATTTTAAAGCTTATTAACTCTTTTCTTAAAGAAGAATTATTTGGGCTACATCTATATTGATCTTTGTATACTGATACAAAATTTAGATTATATTTGGCCACAATGGTATTGACCCTTGTATATTGATGCAAAATTAAGATTGTATTGGGCTACATAGGTAGTGACCTTTGTATATCGATATAAAATTAAGATTATATTTGGCCAGATTGGTATTGATCATTGTATACTGATACAAAATTAAGGGTAATGTTTTTTTAAAGGTATTGCACCTAGTAATGCTTAAAAATGCAATGTGAAGATTCAGCCTTTTGCTACCAATTGTCATAAACTGTTTAGGATAATTAAGAAATGCAAACTAATAGTCATTCAAGCTTGTCATTTATTAGGTACTATGACAGACTATCACAGTTATTTTCTAAGCTGCTCAGAAATCAAGTTGCTAAGAGACAATTACCATTTGCTTATCTAAATATAGGAGATAGATAGGGTGTCTTCAAAACCTCAAGAGATCTGCAGAATATAGCATTCAAAGATGTTTTCTTAACTTAAGGTTTTTTTTTTTTTAATATCGAGACATGTCAGCTCCTGAGAGCACCCCCCTATTCTACTCCAAGTAGAAGATTAGCATTGAAAATCTCCAGTGGGAGATGGTTGAATTAGTGGCAAGCCTATCTCTTGGCAAGAAAAACCCCTTGCTTCAACTGTAGACAGAATGCTGTCCAAAAAGGACAAAACTTGGAAGCAGGTAAGTCAACAGCCTAGCTCTGTCAAGACAGGGTAGGCAAGTCTTTCATAATTCCTGCTCTACAATCAATGTCTGTCAGGGAAATGGGGCCAAAGAACTGAAGATTGATGTTGTAATGTATGGAGAGAAAATGGGAACTGTCCAGGCAGCCACTGGTATGTCATTTCTTAGATTTGGAAGCTGAAGGCTCTGCACTTCCTATATAATCAGATATATTCATCCCTCTCAGGTCTCTGAGGTGGTTGAAGAACAGATAGCTAGAGTCTCATAGTTAAATTTTGAGTTGTTTAGGAATCAAGAGGGTGTTCTGGATCTAAGAAGAAGTTTTTAAAATTGTGATGCAAGTTATTATGAAAGCTGAGTTAGATATAGAACTTTAAACTCATGGAGATGGTTAGATAGTAGAATGTTAAAGTTAGGTGCCAAATACATATGGACTGGACATTGGGAATTTATGCTAAGCCATATAACTCTCATAATTGTGGCCTAATTACCTCTGTTGTTTTATAGACCTGAGGGCTCTATCCGGGTGCAGTCAGAACTCTTCCTCAAAGATGACTTCTCCATATCCTTTGCTAACATTTCAAGTTCCTCTTCAGACTCTGAGCTATCCTCTTCC
>CAJQZJ010009649.1:564662-656702 GCA_907164525.1 Lophiomys imhausi | reverse complement strand
TAAGGCTTGTTTACAGCTAAGCTTGAGCTTTCTGGCATCAAGCCAGGTGCCATCTTAGGGTTGCGGCTCACCACAGTTTTGTGGCTCGCCACAAACCATCCCAAAGAAGAGAGTGGAAGAAAGACCACCATGCCATGTACATTAGTGAGTGGAAAACAAAACATCAATACTTACATGGAAGGGTCTTTGTGAAAGGTACCTGGAGTTTGGTATGTAACTCAGACATTCAGTGTGTGCTTAGCCTGAACAAGTTCTTAGCTTCAATTACCAGCACTACCCCCCAAAATAAAATTATCAAACACTAACAGAGGTGTAGAGATGACTATGGAAAGGTCAGTCTTAGGCACAGGAAGTCACAGGAAGGCCATGTGAGGAAGAGGAAATATTGAGGAAAGTGGTTCTACAAATCAAGGAAGACTAAGCATTGCCCACAGGCATCAGAAGCTAATGAGAAACTTCTAATCAACAAAAAGAAACAACTCTGGGAATTCCTTGATCTTGTATTTCTTATCTCCAAACCTGTTTGTTCTTTAAGCTACATAGTTTGGGATACATTATTATTGCAATTCTAGGAAGTTAATTAGAAGATTAAGGTGCTCAAAAGCATGGAGTTTTATGCATGAATCTTAGTTTTAATTAAGGACATATTGTCTTCTACCAACTAGTAAGATGGCAGAAAAATGTTCACGATATCTTAGAGCTAAAGAATTTTTAATAATCAATATATAGTCAGGTGCCAAATACTTATGGACTGGACATTGGGAATATAAGCTAAGCCATATAATTCTTATAATTGTGGCCTATTTATTTCTGTTGTTTTGTATTGTATTTATTGTTATAAGAGAAAGAACCATTTGTTGGACTGAAAGGGGGAGCTGTTAGGGGAAAAAGAAATACCTTAAACTAAAAAAAAAAAAAGAAGGGAAGAGGATGGGGGGGTTGAGGGGGAGGAGGGTGGAAGGGTGGGACTGGAAGTGGGAGTAGGGAGGGGATTGTGATTGAGATGTAACTTGAAGAAATAAAAAATAAATTATTAAAAAATAATCAATATAGACTAAAACACCTCTAGTGTTAACATTTATAGGTCCTACCTGATATGTTTAAATTACATCCCAATAATACTTTACTTTTCTGTGTTTGGGGACATTGAGAACAAGAACTTATTTGACATATGTGATATGCTGTTTTCTAGGACAGCAATGAAAAGCTGGGCTCTGCAAACAGAACTAAGAGCAGGGACCTCATGTGTTAAGATGCACGTTTGGCAAATGTCCTCTCATGGATTATTGTTACTCTGATACCATACACCATGAGATCACAGTGGAAGTGTGCATAGTAAAGGGGAAGGGCATCACTGTATCAACATTGTCATCCTTGTTGCTATTATGGCAGTTTTCTTAGAGTTAGAGGATAGTTTTTTTTCCATTAATTTACTTATTTAATTATTTTACAGCTTGATTGAAGACCCCTCCCTCCCTTCTCTCCTTCCAGTTCCACCCTCATATCCCCCTCCTCCCCTTCTCCTTAGAGAAGGGGAATCCCCCCTTGGGTACCAACTCACCCTGACACATCAAGTCTCAGCAGGACTAAACACTTCCTCTCCCACTGAGGCCAGCAAGACAAGGCAGCCCAGCTATGGGAAAGGGATCCACAGGCAGACAACAGAGTCAGGGACCGACCTTGCTCCATCTTTTAAGGAACCCACATCAATACCAAGCTACACATCTGATATATATGTGGATGGGGCTTAGGTCCAGCCCATGCATGCTCTTTGGTTGGTGGTTCAGTCTCTGTGAGTCCCCACGGTACAGAATAGTTCTATCACCTGCATCTGTGGTCTCTCTTGGTGGTGCAATGCATTGGCACTTTCTGGCTCCATTCCCTTGCTCCTCATTTCTTGTTTTTGATGGGCCATGATGATCAGATGGCTGTGATTAGCTGTTTGGCTTGCCCTGTAGATTACCTATTAAGTAGCCATCTCCTTAGTCAATAGGGCATATGGTCAGCACTTCCAGGGCTTAAAATACATTTGCATTTTAACTTGGAATTTTATTATGTAAAAGAGATCACATAGAGGCTTAATCTCGTTATTTATTATGGAGCATATGTCTACTTGAGGGCTTCTGGCTAGGAGAGTGCATTAGACTCCCGGGCCTTCATTTTAATTGATACTACATAAATGTTCTTGGTCAGGTCATTCTAGGATGTGGCATTGTATAAAGTACAGGGAAGGAGAGAAAAATTAGAATCAACTTACTTTTCCTGCAGATCCATCACTTCAGTCTGTTTTGCTTTTTCCCCCACTAACATCATTTTCATGTCAGATGTTTCCATGAGTACTTGAGTGACAAGTAAACAAGTGCAAGTAACCCCGGATGGTGGAAGCAGACATCACCCTGTAGTTGTGATTACGAATAAGGCATGTCTTCCCTGAGCTGTGTGCTTCTGTATCAGGCACTGGGCACCATGCAGAGTGTGGAAAGGAATTTAAGTCGCACTTTCTTAAGTGTCTTTGCAGATAGCACATGACTAAGACAACTAAATTGACAATTAAAATAATAAATGGGGTCTCAGAAAATAGTTCCGAATTCATAATATATTTTCCATGCAAGTATAGTGGCCCGAGTTCTAGCCCCCAGTTAGAATACCAGGCATGCTGTTACACACTTAGAGATGGGCTGCAAGAGAAATATGCATCCATGTCCCTCCAGGTACAGTCAGGATAGGCTGCTCATGAGTTCTAGGCCAGTGAACAACTTTTTCTCAGAAAATAAAGTGGATGGTGAATGAGAAGCTATACTTAAGGTTAACGTTTGACCACATGCACAGAAAAGCAGATATACTTGAACATACAACATACATATATACCTATAAACACACATATACAAACATACACACAAATGCACATTCCCAGCAGTTGACATACACAACTACTAACTCTTTGGTGCCAATAAAGCTGCTTGATTTGAGGAAGTGTGTGCACTGTATAGACACTGTCCTTCAAACATAGTGTTATGGACTTCTTACATAAGAAGTAAAAACTATTCTTTTACTTGGTGTGTACTTCAGAAGATTCTTAGGCTTTATACTTTAAAACTATATTTTTTCTGTTGTCATTGTTGTATGACATTGTTGCTGCTGTTGAAAACCTGGATTATAAGAACTAGTGACAAGTATGTATTTATGAAATGTCTTTCATGACTATTTTTGATAGTAAATAGAAACATATTTGTATGAAGTCACTTTGAAACATTTTCAGGAATGGCTTGCCATCTTATTTACTAACAAGTACAAAAATAATCATAAAAATAATGGCACTGAACACAAATGTCCATGTATTGTAGACTTGTCAGGTTGGGATTTCTAGTCAAACTCCATTTCCCATGCCTGCATAACTTTGTTTGGCATGGACAAGCTTATTAGTCATCTATCAGCTCAAAATTATGCTTGGTGTATTCTTTGAGAGGACTGAATGTGATAAAGCAGTGAAGTGATAACATAGTCTTTGAAAATAAGTAAATGACAGCACTGCTGGTGATGCAGGAGTTTTAAAACCTCACAGGGATCCATATAACCTCCCTGCCCTGGTAGCATTGTGTATCTAGATGAGGACACTGGGCTTTCTGTGATCTGATTCTGAAAGAAGTAGATTCATACAAATAAAAATATGTTGGTGTGCTTTATATAACCATTGCTATGTACATGTATGATTTGGGGGCATATTATTGCGACAAACCAAAAATAAAAACTAACAAATATGTGAATGGGGTAGACCCTATCCTGTGTTCTTTAGAGTAATCAACTCATCTTTATAATTCTAAAAGGAGAATTGTTATTACACCTATTTTAAAGACTAGAAAATGGAAGCCTGAAGATGAGATCATACTATCAGTAAACTGTTCAGAGAGAACATCAATGCAACTACTCTACCTGAGGTAGGTGACAATTGTATTACATAATTATATAATTGGATTATATAATTATATAATATAATTTTAATAATTATAGTTATTTATTTGTTTGCTTAGTGTGTGTGTTTGAATGTGTATATTGTAAATATAGGTTAGCTCATCAAAGTCAATACACTTCTGACACCATGTATTTCATAGAGATCAAATGAAGGTCATCAGGCTTATAGGCAAGTGCTGAGCCATCTCACCAGCTGCTGCCAATGATCTCATCAGAATAGTATTGAGAATTTCCATGTCAGCCTGTTAATTCAGGCATGTAAAGACTCAATGCAATATCCAAATACAGGGGAATGTGTGCTTATTCTCTCACAAAGGCCCGTTGATGGGTTTGTGGAATTCTTCTCCTTTATGATACACCCGTGTTTTGTAGCCGTATTTATTTTACTCCTTTTTGTTGTTCACTTTCCCTAGCAGGCTAATTGAATTGTGTAGTACATCATATGCAAAATGAGACACTAAATTGAAAGCGCTGTCTGTAGCCCGGCAATGAGTGCTTCACATTGTTTGGTGTTCTGTGAAGCACATCCTTAGGCATTATCATCCTCGTTTGCTTCCTCTTGCCCTCACTCAAGTTACTCTTACAGTGACTCTATATCCAATTAGATAGCATCAAATGGCAGAGGATGGCATTAATGTGTATTAACTGCATTCCCAAGCTCCCTCGTGATCTTTGGTCTTCAATGCTGAATACGTGAATGTGTTATGTAAAGCTTGTGCTTGGCAGCATTGAAAAAAAAATTCGACCATTTTAACTTACCTGGAGAAGAATTTATTTTCTGCACATATCAGAATGTATGCACATAGCCTTTCCCACGCTTATGCTGCAATTCTCATGTCACCATTACCTTTGCACACTTAAGTCTCTAGTCTGAATCTTCCTCTTCTTATTTATGCCTCAAGGCCATGAAAGAAACTTTCAGATCCCTGAATTCAACTTCACACAGCCATAGCCAATCTTGATGGGAAAGGACCTTACTCTTTTTAATCAGAACCACACCCACAAGGGTACTGAATCAACGAGCCTGGGCTATTTCCTCACCCACCTCAAATCCAGGTTCACTGGTAAGAAGCATAAATATAAAATTTATAATCAGCAGGCCACTTCTGCTATAACTGAAGATGCCTACTACAAAGATCCTTTACTATTCATGCTAGTGTGATAGTCACCCATATCATGTTTATAAAATGCTTACTTTGAACCTAGAAGTACGGATCAATGAATAATTCTTTTACCTTAAGAAAGTTAATCACCAAGATTTTATGGAGATATAAGCAATGTTACAAAGAAGTCTAGTATATATTTAGAGATTTTTGAATGTCAAGGTTAGGACTGACACATAAGTCTTTTAGTGTTCTGTTTCTCTATTATTTATTTATTTGTGTCTTTCTGTCTGTCTGTATATATATATATATGTATGCAAGTATTTATTTGTTTATTTGTTTGTTTATTTTTTACGTCCCAATTGCAGCTTCCACTTCTTCTCCTCCCAGTCCATCCACTCACCCTTACCCCATGGGAGTCTTCCCATGGATATCAAACCACATTGGCATATCAAGTTGCAGTAGGACTGGGCCCATCAGGTAGCCCCCTTAGAGGAAAGGGTTCCAAAGGCAGGCAACAGAGTCAGAGACAGCCCCTGCTCCAGTTGTTAGGGGACCCAAATAAAAACCAAGCTGCTCATTGGTTACATATATGTAGAGGGTCTGGGTCCTTCCCATGTATCCTCTTTGGTTGGTGGTTAAGTCTCTGTAAGCCCCTATGACCCCAGATTAGTTGGTTCTGTAGGTTTTCTTGTGGTGCCCTTGACCTTTCTGACTCCTTCAATCCTTTGTCCCACTCTTCCATAAGATTCCCCAAGCTCTGTCTAATGTTTGGCTGTGGGTATCCTCATCTGCTTCCATCAGCTACTGAGTGAAGCCTGTCAGACTTTAGTTATGCTTGGCTCCTGTGTGAATGTCCCTGGGGCCCAGAAGACCTCCTGGGGAAGGCAGACAGAGAGCTGTAGGCCTGACGATGGAACTCAGAGGACAGCACTTAGCTCACCTCTGATGGCTGTGCCCTAAGTGGACCTGGCAGTGAGGGCCTTTTATTGTTCTTGTAATACTAAAAATATATGAATAATTAGTAGTAGTACAGATGTCTGGTTTTATTTCATATTAACAGCACCATGAATATCTTCTAAGTTATTTGTACATCTCACATATTTGCATGTATTAAATTTAGATATTGGTCATTGTCATATTGTATCCTGCAATCTTTATTTTTTTAATCTTACTTTTAGACAAGTGATGTGAGGCAGAATAAAACCAAATAACTTGCTGAAGATCAAATATTTAGAAAGTCTTATAACAAAGATGTGAACACTGCCACTTCATCTCTAGAGGCTTCTTAATCTATATCCTATACTAACAATACTAAAGAGGTCCTGCTTTATAAATTTGATTGCTGCTTATCTTTATTTTTCCAAAAAATATGCAAACTCATATTTGGCTGCTGTCTGTAGTATAGAGCCCTGTGGTGAATTGAGCATCCATCATATTTTCCACTTGTCCTTATCCAGGATAATCAGTTATCAGGTTGTTCACCCAGATATAAAAAGAGACACTATAATAGCTGTTTTCAGTTAGCAAATGGTGCATTGCTATTAACTAGATATTCATATTTCTTTAATTGTGAAAAGGAGTATTTCAGGGCCATTCTTTGGCTGCCATATCTTGTTTGTCTCTGATCTTAATGGGAATTTGGCTGTAACTACTGTGAGTATACATATTTCCTGAGATGCTCTCTCCTTGTAATTCTGGCCAGTCCTCTTGGTGAAGGAGGTTTATTTGTCTGGGACAATGCCATACTTCAATGATTATGAGGCACAGAGTTCTATAGTAACCACAGTGACCTGCACACTCAGCTTTGAAAGGGACCTGTGATTGGGATTGATTGTGATTTGACCCCATGAAGTCCTCCCATAATTAGCTTTTATCATTTGGCATTTTCTCCACTTAGAGAAAGATTATGTTCAGTGGGCTCATCCCTACCAAGTTAACACTTAAATATAGTTAAATACATAATGTTCCATACACTAACTTCTTACATGCGTACACACACACACACACATGCACACACACACACAAACACACACCACAAACACCTTCCTGGTGATAGGGATTTGACAAGAGAAAGATTCTCCATTGCTCACTTTTAAGGTTGAGGATACTACATGGTAAGAATTAGGGATGACCTCAAGTTGTTGAAAATTATCCTACTCATAAAAAATGCAAAAAAGTAGGAATCTCAGTGCTATAATTGGAAATATTAAATTGTGCTACTTACAAGAGGACCTTGACCAAGGTGGCACCATAATTTTGGCCTTGTGAAATCATGAACAAGTTACCTAGCTATCCTCTGCCTACCTGCCCTTCTGACTCATAGAAATTCAAAGATAATAAACTCATTTTGCTTTAAGATGCTCAGTTTTCAGTAATGTGTGGTTCACTAAAAGATAGTTGAGATGGCTTGGTTCTGCTTCCAAACTCTGGCTTCTGTACTGACCTCAAAGGTTTAGAAGTACAGGAAGCAGCCTACGACATTTGTTTCAGAGAAGAGTTGGCACAAACCACCCAAGAGGCATTGAAGTCAAGTTGAGGAACAGGGTGCAAATAGCATAGGAATAATTAATTATATGTTTTATATTTTATGATTTGTACTAGGAAGGTTTACAAATACATCTTCTCATTTTGTGTACTCTTGTCACTACCTACAATAGCAGCTTAAAGACTCATACACACATGTGCACATGCACACACAATATGAAACACGTATTAGAAGACATGGTTCAGTGGAACAAGGGCAAGGGCAAGGTTAATAAAAATTTAAGAGAATCCATAATTAGTACATCATTTACTAAGGGCTTTCTACACAGTCAAAAACACAATTAGATCTTGTTTTCCTGCTGGGTGAAGTACAGAACCTTTGCAGATGGTTGGGAAGGCAAGTTCTTTTTCTTAGTTAGTGGCTTTCTTAACTTAAGATTTTTTGATATGAAGACATGTCAGCTCCTGAGAGCACCCCCTATTCTACTCCGAGTAGAAGATGAGCATCGAAGAATCTCCAGTGGGAGATGATTGAATTGGTGGTAAGCCTTTCTCTTGGCAAGAAAAACCCCTTGCTTCAACTGTAGACAGAATGCTGTCCAAAAAGGACAAAATTTGGAAGAGGATAAGTCGACAGCCTAGCTCTGCCAAGAGAGGGTAGGTCAGTCCTTCATAATTCCTGCTCTACAATCAATGTCTGACAGAGAAATGGGGCCAAATGGCTGAAGATTGATGCTGTAATGTATGGAGAGAAAATGGGAACTGTCCAGGCAGCCACTGGTATGTCATTTCTTAGTTTTGGAAGCTGAAGGCCCTGCACTTTCTATATAATCAGATATATTTATCCCTCTCAGGTCTCTGAGGTAGTTGAAGAATAGATAGCTAGAGTCTCATTGTTAAATGTTAAGTTGTTTAGGAATCAATAGGGTGTTCTGGATCTAAGAAGATATTTTTAAAATTGTGAGGCAAGTTAGTATGAAAGCTGAGTTAGATATAGAACTTTAAACTCATGGAGATGGTTAGATAGTAGAATGTTAAAGTCAGGTGCCAAATACATATGGACTGGACATTGGGAATGTATGCTAAGCCATAAAACTCTTATAATTGTGGCCTATTTATTTCTGTTGTTTTGTATTGTATTTATAGTTATAAGACAAAGAACCATTTGTTGGACTGAAAGGGAGAGCTGTTGGGGGGAAAAAGAAATACCTTAAACTAAAAAAAAAAAAGAAGGGAAGAGGATGGGGGGGTTGAGGGGGAGGAGGGTGGAAGGGTGGGACTGGAAGTGGGAGTAGGGAGGGGATTGTGATTGAGATGTAACTTGAAGAAATAAAAAATAAATTATTAAAAAAACATAATAGGCGTTTTCTAGCTAAAGCACACAGTGGTTTCACATGGAGAAGGAAATGCTAAGGCTATATGGTTATGTGCACTGCTGGTAACGACAAAGATGGAATAAGCCACCTGCCTCTGATAATATATGACCCTAACATATTCTTGTAAATTGCTTTTGCCCAGTCACATTTAGAGACCATTTATCTTCTTTGCCTTTATGGATGGACATTCAGCATGTTCCCCGCAATTGATTTGGCTTCATAGTTTAGAGTTGCATAAAAAAATTACAAAGTGCACTTGGAGAAAAATGTCGCTTCATCACAAGTTAAAAATGACTGTCTCCATTTCTGCCTCAGAGAAACATGGCTTTTTGCAAAAAGAAGTATGAAAATGAAAATAAAAAGTTATAAGTAGCCAATAAATAAGCAATTATTTTAGCTTATTGGGGATTTTCTGGGACTAGTACAATATAAAATTTACAATGTCTAAAATGAGCAAGTAATGTCCCTAAAGCATATTCTTAAGGACATTTTAAACGGGGGGAGGCAGTATTTCAAAAATCATTCTATTTGTTGTTGGGTTTCTTTCTTTTTTTTTCTTTTTTTAATAATAATTTATTTTTTATTTCTTCAAGTTACATCTCAATCACAATCCCCTCCCTACTCCCCCCTCCAGTCCCACCCTTCCACCCTCCTCCCCCCCTCAACCCCCCCATCCTCTTCCCTTCTTTTTTTTTTTTAGTTTAAGGTATTTCTTTTTCCCCCCAACAGCTCTCCCTTTCAG
This sequence comes from Lophiomys imhausi, assembly GCA_907164525.1. Taxonomy (NCBI): domain Eukaryota; kingdom Metazoa; phylum Chordata; class Mammalia; order Rodentia; family Muridae; genus Lophiomys; species Lophiomys imhausi. The sequence continues at coordinate 647,025 of CAJQZJ010009649.1, read as the reverse complement.
TCCAACAAATGGTTCCTTTTCTTATAACTATAAATACAATACAAAACAACAGAAATAAATATGCCACAATTATAAGAGTTATATGGCTTAGCATACATTCCCAATGTCCAGTCCATATGTATTTGGCACCTGACTTTAACATTCTACTATCTAACCATCTCCATGAGTTTAAAGTTCTATATCTAACTCAGCTTTCATACTAACTTGCCTCATAATTTTAAAAATATCTTCTTAGATCCAGAATACCCTATTGATTCCTAAACAACTTAACATTTAACAATGAGACTCTAGCTATCGATTCTTCAACCACCTCAGAGACCTGAGAGGGATAAATATATCTGATTATATAGGAAGTGCAAGGCCTTCAGCTTCCAAAACTAAGAAATGACATACCAGTGGCTGCCTGGACAGTTCCCATTTTCTCTCCATACATTACAGCATCAATCTTCAGCCATTTGGCCCCGTTTCTCTGACAGACATTGATTGTAGAGCAGGAATTATGAAGGACTTACCTACCCTGTCTTGGCAGAGCTAGGCTGTCGACTTATCCTCTTCCAAATTTTGTCCTTTTTGGACAGCATTCTGTCTACAGTTGAAGCAAGGGGTTTTTCTTGCCAAGAGAAAGGCTTACCACCAATTCAATCATCTCCCACTGGAGATTCTTCGATGCTCATCTTCTACTTGGAGTAGAATAGGGGGTGCTCTCAGGAGCTGACATGTCTCCATATCAAAAAATCTTAAGTTAAGAAAACATCTTTGAATGCCATATTCTGCAGATCTCTTGAGGTTTTTGAAGATGCCCTATCTATCTCTTATATTTAGATAAGCAAATATTGCTTGTCTCTTAGCAACTTGATTTCTGAGTAGCTTAGAAAATAATTGTGATAGACTGTCATAGTAACTAACAAAATGACACGTTTGCATGACTATTAGTTTCCATTTCTTAATTATCCTAAACAGTTCATTACGGTTGGTAGCAAAAGGCCAAAACTTGACATTTCATTTTTAAGCATTACTAGGAACAATACCTTTAAGAAACGTTACCCTTAATTTTGTATCAATATACAAAGATCAATACCGATGTAGCCCAATACATTCTTAATTTTACATCAATATACAAGGGTCAATACCATTGTGGCCAAATATAATCTTAATTTTGTATCAATATACAGAGATCAATATCGATGTAGCCCTATACAAACTTAATTTTGCCCAAATATACAATGATCAATACAAATTTAGCCAAATATAATATTAATTTTTTATCAGTATACAAAGGCATAAGGCCATATTCAATAATCTGTTCTTTTTTCTTGATCTTTCCTATACTATGTCTATGTCCCATTTTTCTCAAGTCTGTTCACTCCTACATAGGAGAGAAAGAAGGACACAGAAAAGAAAAACAGAGAAGTCCCTGGGTCTAACCTCCAAAATCCATTTAACAAGACCATTTAACAGCTTGTAGTCTTTTCCCCTAAATAACAAAATTTTCTATTATTTATCAAATAACCAAAGGGGGGGAACACCCTCCCCACCTTCTGGGGATGGGACGTTCTCTTAAAACGACTTCCTGCTGATTTGGGATGTAGTAAATCTGTTTGGGGCCCCAATAAGAATGGAAAAAATGGTTAAAAATATTAATAGAATCATTTGATGTTCAGTCCTTCTGTGCTCAGCTATTTAGATGTTCTAAGAAGTTCATAGACAGAAGCTGATCTTCAGAGCTTTACTGAAGCTCTGGCTGGAGCAGTCTGTGGAGCTGAATGATCTTAGCGATTTTGAGTTGTTGTGGTTGAAGACTTTTGAGGAAACTGCTATTGAGGAAATATGCAAGGCTGGATCATCTGGGCCACTCTTCTTTGGTGTCTGATCTGTTTTCTGCTGAGGTTTCCGTTGTCCAGTTGTCCCTGGATTCCTTGAATGGATGCCTTAAATCTCCTGGAAAGATAAGAACAGAGCTCTGCCCTAATCCTAACTCTGGGACAATTACCTTTTTTTTTTGGGGGGGGGGTCAGGTAATATTTTTCCTGGAGTAAATTTGTTTTTTTGACAGTATATAAAGTATTACCTTTCAATCCGGATTAAAGAAGAAATTATTTTGATATTTCGGAGCTAAACAAAACTTTAGTATATATATTTTGAGATCTCAAAGGACAATTTGTTTGAATTGCAGCCTGCCTTTTGTAAGTAGCTTTTAAACTTAAATCCTTCCAAATCCTATGTGCCTGTCTCTCCATTCTAAGTTTTGGGATCAAAGACATGTGGTTCCCAACTGATGGGATTAACGATGTTCTCCTCCACCCCTGGATCAAAGTTTTTCTCTGTTTAGAGCTTGTTTTGTATCAGGCTGACCTTGAGCTCTGAGATCTGCCTGTTTCTGTCTCTAGTGTGTTGGGATTAAGGGTGTATTATTCCCCAATGATGGGACTAAGGGTGTGCACCATCACCATCCTGTTTCTTGTAACTCTAGAATTTATAAGACAACTAACTCTATAGTGATCCTCCTGTCTCTGCTGGAGGTAAAGGCATGGGCTAACACCATGCATTATTTTACCTCAGCTCTAAATTTTTTCAACTCTTGGAGGTTTGTAAAACCAGGTTGAACAGCTGTCCCCTTTAATTTATTTACAGTGTTTTAAACCTGTTACCTGCTTTTTAATGCCAAACCATGGAAATAGCCTATACTTCTATAAAAAAAAAAAAAAAAAAAACTTTTAAGCTGCTCTCAAGTTTGTGTAACCTCTGTAGCTACCTTCAGTCTAACCCTCTAATCTGAAATTAAGGCCATTTTCCTTTCATGCCAGTAAGGCAATTATACCTTTGGTAAATTATAGTTTGAAAATTTTATATTGTATTTTTATTATATTTTTAAGCTTAATAACTCTTTTCTTAAAAAAGTGTTATTTACTTCTAGAACATAGTTTCCTCCCTCCTCCCCTCTTGGCCCCTCCCTTCCTCTCTCCTTCCCTCCCTCTCTCCTTCCCTCCCTCCCTCCCTCCTTGTTCCTCTATTTGGTACTCTCCTTCTCCTCAGATGAGGTGGGCCCTCACCTATGATACTCCCTCAGATCTTGCGTCATGTGAGGGTCAAGAGCTTCCACTTGTACTGGAGCTTGATAAGGCACACCATCTAGGGTGTGGTGTTCCACTAACCTGCAGCAGATTCCATGACTCACTGGTGGGTAGAATTTTTCCTAGGATAGATATGCTAGGTTCCTATCTATTTGGGTGTGTGGGTTGTAGTATAGTTATCCTCTGATGTATGCTTTATATCCATTTATAAGGGAATACATACCATATTTATCTTTCTGGGACTGTGTCAGCTCACTTAGGATGAGCTTTTCTAGTTCCATCCATTTGGTTTCGAATTGCATGATTTCCTCATTTCTGATAGCTGTTTAGTATTCCATTGTGTAAATGTACCACAGTTTTTTTATCCATTCTTCAGTTGAAGGACATCTGGGTTGTTTCCAGTTTCTGGCTATTACAAATAAAGCTGCTATGAACATTGTTGAGGCAATGTCCTTGTGGTTTCGTTTGGAATCTTTTGGATATATGCCCAAAGGGGTATGGCTGGGTCTTGAGGTAGAATTATTCCCAACTTTCTAAGATATCTCCAGATTTATTTCCAAAGTGGTTGCACAAGTTTGCAGTCCCACCAGCAATGGGGGAGTGTTCCCCTTTCTCCACATCCTCGCCAGCATGTGATATCATTTGAGTTTTTGATCTTAGCCATTCTGACAGGTGTGAGACGGAATCTCAGAGTTGTTTTAAGTTGCATTTCCCTGATGACCAAAGATGTTGAACATTTCCTCAAATGCCTCTCAGCCTTTAGAGATTCCTCTTCTGTGAATTCTCGGTTTAGCTCTGTACCCCATTTATTGATGGGGTTATTTGATTTTTTTTGGTGTTTAATTTCTTCAGTTCTTTATATATTTTGGATATTAGCCCTCTATCAGATGTTGGGTTGGTTAAGATCCTTTCCCAGTCTGTAGGCTGCCGTTTTGTTCTAAGGACAGTGTCCTTTGCCTTATAGAAGATTTTCCATTTTATAAGGTCCCATTTATTGATTGTTTGTTTTAGTGCCTGAGCTATTGGTGTTCTATTCAAGAAGTTGCTACCAGTGCCAATGATTTCAAGGCTTTTCCCCACTTTCTCTTCTATTAATGTTAGTGTGTCTGGATTTATGTTGAGGTCCTTCATCCACCTAGACTTAAGTTTTGTACAGGGTGATAAGTATGGATCTATTTGCATTCTTCTACATGTTGACATCCAGTTAGACCAGCACCATTTATTGAAGATGCTTTCCTTTTTCCATTGTATGTTTTTGGCTTCTTTATCAAAAATTAAGTGACCATAGGTGTGTGGGTTTATATCTGGTTCTTCAATTCGATTCCATTGGTCAACTGGTCTGTTTCTATACCAGTACCATGCTGTTTTTATTACTATTGCCCTGTAGTACAGCTTGAAATCCGGGATGGTGATACCTCCAGATGTTTTGTTATTTTACATGATTGATTTAGCTATTCTGGGTCTTTTGTTATTCCATATGAAGTTGAGAATTGTTTTTTCCAGATCTGTAAAAAATTGAGTTGGTATTTAGATAGGAATTGCATTGAATCTGTATATTGCTTTTGGTAAGATTGCCATTTTTATTATGTTGATCCTACCTATCCATGAACAAGGGAGATCTTTCCATCTCCTGATATATTCTTCAATTTCTTTCTTCAGGGACTTGAAGTTCTTATCATACAGGTCTTTCACTTGCTTGGTTAGAGTTACCCCCAGGTATTTTATATTATTTGTGGCTATTGTGAAGGGTGTTGATTCCCTTTTTTTTTTTTTCTCAGCCCATTTATCTTTTGTGTAAAGAAGGGCTACTGATTTTTTTGAATTGATTTTTTTATCCGGCCACCTTGCTGAAGGAGTTTATCAGCTGTAGAAGTTCTCTGGTGGAATTTTTGGGGTCACTGATGTATACTATCATATCATCTGCAAATAGGGATACTCTGACTTCTTCCTTTCCAATTTGTATCCCCTTGATCTCTTTTAGTTGTCTTATTGCTCTAGCTAAAACTTCAAGTACTATGTTGAAGAGATATGGAGAGAGTGGGCAGCCTTGCCTTGTCCCTGATTTTAGAGGAAATGCTTTAAGTTTCTCTCCATTTAGTTTGATGTTGGCTATTGGCTTGGTGTAAATTGCCTTTATTATGTTTAAATATGGTCCTTGTATGCCTGATCTCTCTAAGACTTTTATCATGAAAGGGTGCTGTATTTTGTCAAAAGCTTTTTCAGCATCCAATGAGATGATCATGTGGTTCTTTTCTTTCAGCTTGTTTATGTGGTGGATTACATTGATGGATTTTCTAATGTTGAACCACCCCTGCATCCCTGGGATGAAGCCTACTTGATCATGGTGTATGATCCTTTTGATGTGATCTTGGATCCAATTTGCAAGTATTTTATTAAGTATATTTGCATCCATATTCATAAGGGAAATTGGTCTGATATTTTCTTTCTCCATTGGGTCTTTGTGAGGTTTAGGTATCAGGGTAACTGTGGCCTCATAGAATGTGTTTGGCAGTATTCCTTCTGTTTCTATGTTGTGGAAGAGTTTGAAGAATATTGGTGTTAGCTCTTCTTTGAATGTCTAGTAGAATTCTGTGCTGAAACCATCTGGGCCTGGGCTTTTTTTGGTTGGAAGACTTCTAATGACTTCTTCTATTTCCTTAAGGGTTAAAAGACTGTTTAATTTGTTTACCTGTTTTTGATTTAACCTTGGTAGGTGGAATCTATCAAGAAAATCATCCATTTCATTTAGATTTTCCAATTTTGTGGAGTACAAGTTTTTGAAGTAGGACCTAATGATTCTTTGGATTTCCTCAATGTCTGTTGTTATTTCCCCCTTTTCATTTCTAATTTTATTGATTTGGGTATTTTCCCTCTGCCTTTTAGTTAGTTTAGCTAAGGGCTTGTCTATTTTGTTGATCTTCTCAAAGAACCAGCTCTTGGTTTTGTCGATTCTTTGTATTGTTCTTTTTGTTTCTAAGTTGTTGATTTCAGCCGTGAGTTTGATAATTTCCTCTCCTCTGCTCCTCTTGGGAATGTTTGCTTCTTTTTGTTCTAGCTCTTTCAGGTGTGCTTTTAGGTGGCTAGTATAGGAATTCTCTAGTTTCTTTTTGAAGGCACTTAGTGCTATAAACTTTCCTCTTAGCACTGCTTTTAATGTGTCCCATAAGTTTGGGTATGTTGTGCCTTCATTTTCATTGAGTTCTAAGAAGACTTTAATTTCTTTTTTTTTATTTCTTCCCTGACCCAGAGGTCATTGAGGAGAGAGTTGTTCAGTTTCCATGTTTTTGCAGGCACTGTGTTGTTTTTGTTATTGTTGAAGCCTAGCTTTATTCCATGATGGTCTGATAAGTTACAAGGAGTGATTTCAATTTTCTTGTATCTGTTGAGGCTTGCTTTGTGACCAACTATATGGTCAATTTTGGAGAAGGTTCCATGAGGTGCCGAGAAGAAAGTGTATTCTTTTGTTTTGGGGTGAAATGTTATGTAGATATCAATTAGGTCCATTTGATTCATGACATCTGTGAGGTTCATTATTTTTCTGTTTGGTTTCTGCATTGTTCATCTGTCCAGTGGTGAGAGTGGTGTGTTGAAGTCTCCCACTATTAATGTGTGAGGTTCAATGTGGGATTTGAGCTTCAGTAGTGTTTCTTTACTGAATGTGGGTGGTCTTACATTTGGGGCATAGATGTTTAGTATTGAAATTTCATCTTGGTGGATTTTTCCTTTGATGAGTATATAGTGTCCTTCCCCATCTCTTTTGATTAATGTTGGTTGAAAGTCCAATTTGTTGCATACTAGAATTGCCACTCCAGCTTTTTTCTTGGGTCCATTTGCTTGGTATATCTTTTTCCAGCCCTTTACTTGGAGATAATGTCTATCTTTTTTGCTGAGTTGTGTTTCTTGTAAGCAGCAGAATGTGGGATTCTGTTTTCACATCCATGATGCTAGCCTGTGCCTTTTTATTGGGGAATTGAGTCCATTGATGTTGAGAGATATTAATGACCAGTGATTGTTACTTCCTGCCATCTTGATGTTGGTAGAAATAGTGTGTGAGTGAGCTTCTTTTCTTTTGGTTTTGCTGCAGGCATGCTATTTGCTTCCTGTGCTTTCTTGTGTGTAGTTAACCTCTTTTGGTTGAAGTTTTTCTTCCAACATCTTCTGTAGAGCTGGATTTGTGTATACATATTGTTTGAATTTAGCTTTGCCATGGAATATCTTGTTTTCTCCATCTATGTTGATTGACAATTTTGCAGGGAATATAGTCTGGCCTGGCATTTGTGGTTTTTTTAGGGTCTGCAAGATGTCTGTCCAGGCCCTTCTGGCTTTTAGAGTCTCTGAAGAAAAGTTGTGATTCTGATAGGTTTGCCATTATATGTTATTTGACCCTTTTCCCTAGCAGCTTTTAAAATTCTTTCTTTGCTCTGTACATTTAGTGTTTTGATTATTATGTGGCGGGAAGATTTTCTTTTCTGGTCTAATCTATTTGGAGTTCTGTAAGCTTCTTGTACAGTTATAGGCATCTCTTTTTTTTAGATTTGGGAAATTCTCTTCAATGTTTTTGTTGAAGATATTTTCTGGTCCATGGAGGTGGGACTCTTCTCTTTCTTCTATTCCTATTATTCTGAGATTTTGTCTTTTCATTGTGTCCTTGATTTCCTGTCAGGACTTTTTTAGATTTGACGTTTTCTTTGACAGATGTATCAATTTCTTCAATTTTATCCTCTGAGCCTGAAATTCTTTCTTCCATCATCTGTTGGTGATGCTAGTGTCTGTAGTTCCGATTCTTTTCTTAAGGTTTTCCAGTTCTATGGATGCCTCGGATTGGATTTTCTTCATTGCTTCAACTTCCCTTTTCAGGTCTTCCATTCCTTTAAGCGCTTTATTCATTTCCATCACCTCCTTTGCAGTATTTTGTTGTTGCTCTCTGAGGTATTTGATTTCCTCCCTTAGGCCTTCCATTATTAATATAAGCATAGGATTAAGGTCATTTTCCTTTGCTTCAATTGTGTTTGGCTGTCCAGAGTTATCTGTAGCATTATTGCTAGGATCTGGAGACATCCTATTGTTTTGGGTTTTTTTTTTTTTTTACCATGTTCTTGCGCTGACCTTTTGTCATCTGATGGACCCAGGTGTTATCTGTTTGTTCCTTTTGTTACCTGACTTTTGTGCTCAGGAAAACTACCTGCCCTGGGGGTTGGCTGATCCTGACATCCTGGTGTTTACCTCCAGATGGCAGGCAGTTTCCTGTAATAGACTGACTGGCTCTCGGAGAGGAGGGTGGCTGCTGCTCTCCTCAACTGCTTGTGACCCAATTCGTCCAATATAAAGGGGATTGAAGTGGGGAGAGGGCTAGCCTCTGAGGACCTGGGAGCTGACAGGTCTCCTCAGAAAGGCAGGTAGAGCTGTGGTTGGGTCTGTGTTCTCCTCTCACTGACCCAGTCATTCTGGCTCCCCAGCTGGGCTGACTGTGCAGGCAGGGAGCTCAACCCACAACACATGCCGGCCTCAGTGCGCCTGTTGCGGACTGCCTCAGATGCTTGGGTGCTAGGGTGAGTGACCCACCTCCCCAGTATTTGTGGAGAACACACAGTCGTGGGCTCTGTTTGCAGGCAGTCTTGGCTCCTAATTGCTTTGCCGTGACTGGGTTAGGTCTCTGCCTCTCCGCTACAGTGCACACTGTGCTGCCATGTTGGAAACTCTGAAAAAAATAATCTCACTTACCTTTTCTCTTGTGGTGTGGTTGTTTTTCCCTCTTGGGTGTACACGTCCAAGTGCAGGTTGGATATCAGGCAGACAGGTCGGTCCGCTGGTCTGTGGCTGGAGCCCTGTGCTGGATCCGCTCCTGGGCTAGATCTCTAGCCAGAGCTCCTCTCCAGACTGGTGACAGAGCTGGCTGATCTCAGGGTGGTGCTCCCGGGAACTGCGTGGGCTGTTTTACCTGGTGACCAGTCTCAATGTTCGCTGTGGGAATTCAGACACCATCTGTGTTTCACTGTAGGCTAGGGTACCTCACATTCTCTCCACAGTGACTAATCTCATTCAACTACTACTCAGATGCACTGCTCTATGGTCGGCGCCATCTTGGATCAGTTCTGTTGTTGGGTTTCTTTAGCACCAAAGAGATCTTCTTAATTGGAGAATAGCTATTTTGAAAACGTTGTATTTTACTGTAGTTTTTTTCATTTTATTTTTTTTAAACTCAGTGAGTTAGCATAAAATGTTAAATGTTACTATGTATTTGGCACATTCTAGTTGTGTGTAATTCAATGAAATCCAGCCTACAGTAATGAGAATTCTAAATGTCATCTGCCCGTCACCCATGTGACTGCAAGGATGACTTTTTTTTTTAAGCTCTGTGTACATAGCTGTGATAGTAGTACTCTTTATTTTTTCCCCTTTCTGATGCTTTTCCCTCAGACTACTCTAATGTAGTATTGATGCTTATTTCACCAAAATTCTAATGAATAATCTGAAAAAAATACAAGATGATACCTGGTCTCATAAAAACAAAAGTACTCCTTCCTCATGTAAATGCTACCAAGTCAGGAGTTCTCCAACATCCTTTCATTTTTATGTCTCATTTAAACTGACTTACAATATAAAATATTGTGAAATCTATGCTAATAATAAAATATAGAGCATATTAATTATAACAAAATTAGCATTCCACAAAATATCATTTTGAAGGAAAAGACTCTAAGGTCAGAAATTTAACACTTTAAAAATCATAATATAACCAAGTTAGTAATTACTTGATTTTCTGTGATGATCTGTTTCTGTACTTGCTGATGTATCCTGAAAATAGATATGATGCATTTGACAGAATTTCTTCTGCAGATGATCTTACTTTTCCACTACTCAGGACCTTGCTTGATTTCATATAAATCCAATTTGTTGACAAATACATATTCAGCCAATTTTCACTTTCTGTTAAATTTGTCTCTAATTGCTGTTATTCATGTCTGAAATTTATGCAAACCACTGGCTGAACAATATTTCTATTTCAGAGCTACAGAGTATTGAAGCGGTGTTTTGTAGTTCTTTCCATTTGAGAACAGATACACACACACACGTGTGTGTGTGTGTGTGTGTGTGTGTGTGTGTGTGTGTTTTCATAATTTGGAGAAATAGATGAGTTACTAAACAGTTATAAAAAGTGCCACATAGGCTTGGTGTCTCTACTTGAAATATTAGTATTACTTGAAATAAATAGTACAAAATGTACATTTTGTGTGGCCTTACTGCTTATTTAAATAATCAAAGTTTCAATGTACATAATAAATACTGACCCTGAATGCAGACAATATTGTGTCATCACAATATACTGGGTTGAGAGAAGAGACTGTTTAAACATGGCTTCTTTGTAAGAGGTTGTCTGTGGTTTGTTTTGTACAAAGAGAGGAAACAAGGGTCCTGTGCCTCATGGTAGAGCAAGGGTGAGTCTGAGGAAGAATATTTTGTTTCTCTGAGCAATGACATTGTGTTGAGGTGCATGAATTCAGGGCCAGAGTTAAATATTGAGAAAACCAGAGTTTGCCATTTTTGGACCAAAGAGGAGATGGAGAATGAGGAAAAGGAGCACAGATCAGGAGTGAAGGGCCCTCAGACAGGACCTAGTGGAATTGTTCACTGGCTCTCTACATTATGTGAACTTATTTTTGTCAACATTATGAGGTTTGGGTTTTTTTTTTGTTTTTTGTTTTTTTTTGTTGTTGTTTTTTAGTTTCTAAGAGTTTTTGGATTCTAAACTAACAGAAATGAGTTGGGGGAAGAATAAAATTCAAAATCTCAAATTTATGTTTCCATTTGAAACTGTGCATTCTTAATAAGGATTCCTCTGTTTTTTTTCTCCAATGAGAAAATGAAGTTGTTCTTGTTTAATGCAATGGATTCATTTAATCTTCATTATCTTCAAAGCTATGTGTAATTTCATGTGAGGTGCAGATGGAGTAACACGCAAAGAGATTGACTGTTGCCATACATCATGGTTTAATTTCCATGCCATATATAGGCATATGTGCCCTGTTGCTGGCAGAATAGTAGGATAGCACATTTAATAGGATGATGGCAAATAAATTGGATTAACTAAGATGCTATTCTGAGTAATGGGGACAACACTGACAACTCAAATCCAGTTCACTGAAGGTGAAAGTTTATAGGCTACAGGGTATTTCAAGTTTGTAGTTCATACCACTAGGTAGTGGATTATAATGGAATTTTTCCTCTTGATGACTAAATAAGGGAGTAGGTGATAGAAATAAAGCTGGTGACACAATGACTGGTAGAATTGATTCAAATAAGAGATTATTTATTATAATTATAGGAGTGGAAAAAGGCTACACAGAGGAAGTCAGATCTAGGTATAGTCTTAGGAAGATGATGATACTGTAAGTGGTGATTGGGAATGTAGATATAATAATATTGTTATGTGCAGTGTGCAACCCAGTAACATTATGTCATTACCTATCACTGTCTTTTGCTTACTTCATTTTTTTATTTTGACAATTTTTATCAAAATTATTTGTTATGATATTTGCTTGTGCATGTAGAGAGGGTGTTTTCTCTTTGTGATGAGGAGGCACTAGAATGTAGAAGTCCTATCTTTCCTCAAGCAGATATTTGGTTACAGAGTATAGAAAGGCTGTGTTCATTGTCCCAGTATTCAGAAACACATTGAGCATAATGAAGCAGAAATACAGAAGACTGCTAAGAAAATTATTTAAGTTCTATCCACAGAATATACCATTTACTTATTTGATTACTGTTTATTAATTCTCCAAAGTCTTCCTTTTGTAACCATTTTTATGATAAACAATTACATTCCTATACTTCCCTTATTCAGGGAAAATTATCTACATTAATTATCCTTAAAAGTTCCTGTTACCAGTTTTCCAATCTGTACAAATTCCTGACTATTCAGCCAAATCACTTCTGCTTCTAAGTGGGGTAAAGAAATTGGTACCCTATTCAAATTAATGGATACTGAGTGGACTTTACTTCAATATTATTATTCAAGAATATTCTAGGAAAAGGCATATAGTGCTGTAGATGTAAGCTTTATGTGTATATCATGAAAACTCACTGTAAGCCAGTCCTATCTCTTTCTCCATCCTAAGAAAATAGGGCCTGTCTTAGGATTTCTATTGCTGTGATAAAATGCCATGACCAAGAACAACTTGAGGAAGGGCTTATTTATCCTCAAGTGGTGTGGTTCCACACCACACTCCATTATCAAAGGAAGCCAGAGCAGACACTTAAGGTAGGAATCTGCAGGTAGGAACTGAAGCAGAAGCCTTGGTGTAATGCTGCTTACTGGTTTGCGTCTCTTGACTTGTTCAGCCTACTTTTTAATATAACAGAGAACCACCTTCCCATGGATGGCACTGCCCACAGGAATTTGGGTCCTACCATATCAATCATTATTCAGAAAAATGCCATACAAATTTGCCTCCAGGAAATCTGATGAAGACATTTTTTTTTCAATTAAGATTCCCTCTACCCAGAAGTGATTAGATTTGTGTTAAGCCACCCTCCTACCCTCTTCCCCCCTCACCCTAGTATCTTTTCTTTTTTAATTTAAGGTATATCTTCCCCCTCCCCAAAAGCTCCCCCTTTTAGTCCAATAAAAGATTCTTTTCTTATAACAAAAAATACAATACAAAACAATAAGAATAATTAGGCCACATTTATGAAAATTATAAGGTATAACATACATTCCCAATGTTCAGTCCATACGTATTTGGCAACTGATAATAATTTTCTATTATCTATCTATCTCAATGAGTTTAAACTTCTATACCTAACTCAGCTTCCAGCTGAACTTGGATTACCAACTTTAAAACATCTTTTTAGATCTAGAACATCTTTTTAATTCTTAAACAACTTAAAATATAACTGTGAGACTATAACTATCTTGTCTTCAACCACATCAGAGACCTGAGGAGGATAAATATATCTGATATACAAGAAGTACAGAGACAGAAGCTTCCAAAACTAAGGAATAACAGACAAATGGCTGCCTAGACAATCCCTAATTTCTCTCTATAACATTGGAACATCTATATTTAGTCTTTTGGCCCAGTGTCTCTCACAGATATTAATTGTAAAGCAGGAGTTATGAAGGACTTGCCTTTCCTGTCTTGCCAGAGCTAGGTTGTCAACTTACCTGCTTCAAGGAATATTTGCTTATCCAAATATATAGAGATAGATAGGTGGTTTTCAAAAACCTCAAGAGATCTGTAGAATATGGCATTCAAAGTTGTCTTCTTAAGATTTTTTGATATGGAGACATGTCAGCTCCTGATAGCCCCCCCCCCGCCTTTCTGCTCCAAATAGATTATGAGCATCAGAGAATCTCCATTTTACATGGCTGCCTTAGTGGCAAGCTTGTCACTGGGCAAGAGAAATCCCTTGCTTCAACTGTAGACAGAATGTTTCTGAAAAGGACAAAACAGGGCAAGAGTTTATTTAGCTCACAGTTCATCATTAAAGCAGTTAGGGCAGGAACTCATTCAAGGCAGGAACATAGAAGCAGGAGCTGACAAAGAGGATTACTGCTTACTGGCTTGATCAGCCTGCTTTCTTATAGAACCCAGTACCAGCAGCCTAGGAATGGCACCACCCACAATGGGCTGCCCCTAATCATAAAAAATTAAGAAAATGCCCTACAGACTTGCTTGAACCTAATCTTACATAAGCATTTTCTTAATTGAGGTGGCCTCCTATCAAATGATGTTAACTTGGGTTAAGTTCCCATAAAATTATCCTGAATACTACCATTTTGAATTTTATCCAGCCAATGGAGAATCCAGAGTTCCCATTGAACCTTAAAGAAAAAAGAAAGAAAAGAAAGCACTCATGCATTTGAGTGAGAAGTAATTAATTCCCTTTGAAATGAGTTAATGACACAGATGCCTCTTTTCACTAACAATTATATAGATTTAGTGGTTTTTTCAGTTTCTTAGGCACTTCCTCTCTTATTGTGCTTCAATTTTGTCACAGCAATTTTGCAGCTTTTTAATTAATTTTACTGGTATTTTTCTCCAATTGAGTAGATAAATGCAATTTGAACTTTATGTGATTAAATCTAATTGATTGCTTTTCCTGTCAGCTTTCTTTGACTGACAGCTTAGGAAAATGGAAGCAAATGGCTTTGAAAAAAAATTCAGTGTGGTTTCACATTCTAGCAATTTTTAAATGCTCAAGTCTTCTGAATTGTTCTTTCCTTGATCAATAGTGTTGTGTGAACAAGCATCATAATTTTATGAGTGGCCCGAGGAATCTCTATATATTTTTCAAAAATAATCTTTCAGTCATAATTAACCACAATGGCTGGTAATTTTTTTTTCTGCAAACAGAAAATACCTGGGCATTTTTAAAACCTTAGTTGTATTATATATTTTAAGAAACTAATTTTCTTGGTATCAAAATAACTCTCATTTTTGGTTACATCTTTCAAGAGTGCTAGAATTTGTTCTGGGTCTTGTATGCTCCCAGAATCAACCATCATGGGCTATAGCAGAGGAAATAGTTGTGCAGAACAGTTTTACTAAATGTGGAGCAGTTCTCACAGCCAATTGCCAATTTGTTTGGCTGTCAGTGTTCAATTACACAGAAGTGCTGACTGTCTGAAACCCACAGTACAAAAAAAAAAAAAAATTGCAATCTCTAGTGCTCAGGGAATGTCAGTTGTCTGGTCCTCTGACTTGTCTTTACACATGGGACTGCCAGGATCATTCTGCCTTGTTTTAATAAAAGACACAGAAAAAATAATTTAAAATGAGAACTTTAGAAATGGCAGGATGCTATGGTAGTCTTTTGCACAGTTGTAAGGTTTTGGTGGCATTTCTAAAACAAACTCAATGATAAAAACACACTAGACTGCTTACGTCAAGTGCAGTTAGCAGATGACGTTTCTGCACCTGCACTGTGTAGTGAATCCCCTCTGAAACAGTTGAGAGTCTCCATATGGCACATTTATTTGCCTTTGACTCTATGCTGCTCACCTCTTTTTAAAATACATTTATTTATCAATTCAAATTACACCTCAAGCACAGCCTCCTCCCTCCTGCCCTCCTGGCTCTTCCCTCCTACCCTCTACTCCCCTTCCCACCTGTCCTACTGCTCCAGTGTAGTGTGCCCCTACATATTAGCCTCCCTCAGTTCATCAGTCACATGAGGGCTAAGAACTGAGCTGCTGCTGAGTTAGTCTTGATTTGAGCCTGATTAAGGGATTTGTTCCATGGATACCCATTCACAATGATGCAGCCTTGCTTTGTACTGAGCTCTTTTATTCTGCTAGTGAGAATTCCCTTCAGCAATTGAACTGGACATTTTTGTTCAGATAAAATATCACTAATGCCCTTTGAACCTTTAAAATTATTAGATGCACTATATTGTTTTGGAGAATTGGGTAGAAGAAAGAAGAAAGGTGTGAATTCTGCTGTATCCGCTTCCCCCTTTACAAAGAGAGAAAAGGACAAACATGAAATTAGTAGCCATTGTGGGGCAGGAGCTGAAAACCTTGGAGTTCTTGTGTCAAGTAATCTTACTTAAATGACTGCCATTCAGCCAAATTTGCTAACTACTTCAGATTCTGTCCCATTCTCTGTGGTTCTGACTTTACCTCTGTGACCCAACCTCTGTCTTTGTCATCTCTATCTCTGTTTCCTTGCTGGAGACCTAAAATAGAGTGAGGGCACATACAAGACAAGTCCATTTCTGCTGAGGTGCTGAGGTACCTATGTTTTGTGAAGAACATATCTAGTCCTCCTTGTTGGAGTTTTGAGAGCCTTAACGAGGCAATTCACATTAGTTATTTCTCAGCATCTGCTTTTTACAACATAAACTCATGTGAACTATTATTTATGCTGTCTGCATTCCAGTTTTAGCAATTATAACCTGATATATTCCCAAGTGTTTACTTCCTCACATCTATTTGCTCATCTTTAAAAATGAGAATAGTGACACCCTATCTGGAAAAATATGTTAACAATTATAATGGACATAATCTTAGTAGTTGGTTAATATATACCAATTCACCTTTCTGTTCAGGTCATTGCAAATAAACACAATACAGACTAACAAAAGAACAGCTCAGCACCTATTATCATATATCATCCAAGTCAGCTGCTGTGTATCACTGATAAAGACGGTGTCCACCATTGTAGCTTGTCTATGAAGCCTGATCTATGATCAGTGGTATGGATTCAGAGTTCTGTGAAATCGGCGGGTTGTTATTACTTTGTTAAATAATTTGTGGGAATTTGGTCATTGCAATGCTTTCCATCATATTGTTTCTTGTTTTCCCACCATGAAGAAATCAATCTCTTTTTATCTTTCTTTCTGTGTAGAGTGCAGCTTCAGATGTAAGAGAAAATCAGATAAGGCATAAAGCCTTTATGGTTTTTTTTTTTTCCATTTAAGGACTCTGAGGTGAACTTTCTACATCTATACAGGGAATTCTTAAGTGGACCTTGGAGGATTTCAGATTGCAAACAAACAATAAAGCTCATTGTCTATCACACAGCAAGAGAAAAACATGCCAACCACACCAGGGGTCTATATAAAATGTACAACATAAGAACTTTATTTTTCTATGGCTTATTGGACTCTCCACAGTTTTGGAAGGACATTTTTCCAGATTTTCAAATAAGAATTTCAGGAAAATATTGCTTTTTCATATTTTGGTCATAGTTCTATCAAGAGATTTGAATTCAATTCTAAAATTGGATCATTGTATTATTTTGCAACCCAATTAAAGGTCAGTGTGAGAGCCCATGCTGATGACTTGCTTTTCAGCCATCATCCTTACCAGGAACTCTGAACTTCCTTTGAGGGTGGGAAACAATGGAAGGATTTGATGTATCTGTGCACTTAATACAGAATATCAATACACTTGCCCAGAAATGCCATCAGGAAGGAAGCTGCCTTTTATTTCCTCATCTCCCAAGAGCAGAAAATCTACTCCAGAGGCTTGCGGACATTTCAATGAAACAAGGATAAACATTTGATTTGCATTTGATTTCATGGTCTCCTTTTCTAGGTCAAGATTCCAGGTGGCCAAGATAATTTATTTAAAATGACTTTATATAAATATTACATTATTTTGATAAAAGAAGATGTGATATTATTTTACTTTTTTTTGAGACACCATCTCAAAAAGCTCATGGTATGTTTGAACTCCTTATGTAGGCAAAGATGACCTTCATTTCCTGAGGTTCCTATAGATTCCAACTCCAAATATTGAGATTTCTGTCATGGATCACCTAGGAGATTGAACTTTATTTTTTACACACAGACACACACACACACACAATGTATATATTTTCATAGCCACTGTCCTTTAAACTCATGGTCTTTTTTCATTAATTGTTAGTGCATGTATATGTATATATATGTATATATATATGTATATATATATGTATATATGTATATATATATATGTATGTACATATACATTCCTAAATATAAATTGTTGAGACTGTATGATGTTACCAATTTATGTTTACCTGGGTGGTTGTTTGGCACTGGACAACCAATTGGCTGTGCTCTTCCCAGGGGAAGACTACTGATTCTGCTAACAGTTTTGCTCAGGTGCCTGTAGTTATTTGTCTAGGGTTGAAGTCACTTGGGATTTTCTCTTTCAGTTTGGCATCTCCCTTGGTCCATTGTCATTCAACAGTTGTATAGCAAGTCATGTTGGTAAGACTTTACAGTTGTAGCTTCTGATAGTACTAGGAGACACAATCTCACAGAAAACTCCCTAGTCCTCTGTTTCTTACAATCTTTCTGCTCCCTATTATGCAATGCCACCCGAGCATTAGGTGTGGGAGTGTTTTGTAGTTATAATTGGAGGCTTCATCTCACAAATATAGTGTATGGTTTTATGTGACTAAGGATAGAGCTGGATGGGTTGTACTTTCTATTGGTAGTTGCTTTTTAAAAAAAATATTTATTTATTACTTCAGGTTACACCTCCATCACAGTGTCCTCTTTCCACCCCTCCCAGTCCTGCCCTCCCACCTTCTACCCCCCATCCCTTCCATCCCACTAATCTGGAGTGGAGTGTCCCTACATATGAGTCCCCTGCCCCAGCTCAGCACATATGAGGGCCAAGAGCCTCCTCATACACTGGGGGCCTATAAGGCAGCACCACTAGGGTAAAGTGTCTCATTGACAGGAAAAAAGTCTACGTTCATGTTCAACAACTCACAATCTAAGACCAACAATCAATAAATGGGACCTCATGAAACTGAAAAGCTTCTGTAAGGCAAAAGGTAGTTGTTTCTAAGTGGTTCAAAAATAAATGTTATTCCTGCTAACATTAAGATAATATTTCCTTTTTCATGTTCACTGACTTAAGTTTTCTGAAAGCTTTATGATCTTTGATGCCATAATACATTAAATATAGATGGGATGAGAATTCATAGTCTATTAAGCCAGATATTAAACAGAGGCTTCAGGGAACATAATATGTTTATTATTTGTGTTTAAAGATAAATACATATTTAAAAATTCTCTGTGTAAATCCTAATATGCTAAATTTCAATGCTCAAAAGTTATGTAAAGTATGTTCCCTAGAATTTTTGATGATCTTTTAAAGGTGTCCATGTAGCCCTCATATCAAAATGTTTAAGAAACATTGCACAATACTGTAACCCTTTAATACAGTTTCTCATGTTGTGGTGACCCCAACCATAAAATTATTTGTGTTGCTACTTCATAACTGTAAATTTTCTACTGTTATAAATCATAATGTAAATATCTGATATGTAGGATATCTGATATGCAATACCTGTGAAAGGGTTATTTGAACTCCTGCCCCCCCCCCCAATAGGATTGCAACCCAAAGGTTGAGAACCACTGAGCTATTATATTGGTAAACAAAAAATTACCCTTAGTCATCAGGAGAGCATGCCTGGATATTTATCTTTCATAATGAGGATTTTCTCAGTCGGGGTGGACATTTATTTTAGCATCAAAAGACCTTAATATAAGGTAAGTCAGGAGCATGGGGAGCACTTCCTGTGCTGTTCTTGGATACACTGACATCCCATGCTTCCAAATGGGAATGCATGCAGGATGACAGAGGTAGGAAATTGTGACTAGCTGGAATTAGAAGTCCACTTTTCATTCACATTTCAAGTTCTAGAATGGCATACCAAGTCCTACACCATGGGAAATGTAGGGAATATAACCCAGATACATCTGGGAAAAAACAGAATATAATGTTCCATAATACTCTATAGTCTTTAGTAGTTTCATATAAAGCCACCATCTGCTAGATAAGTCAATAAAAGTCAACAGTGTAGCTACTTCAGTTAATTTTTAACCATATAAATGTGTTGGCATAATTTTTGTGGGGTATATTTGCACATGCCTACAACTCCAAATCTCAAGAGATGATGTGAGTGGAGTAACACAATGTTTTGCTTACATGGGCTACATAATGAGTTTGAGTTCAATGTGGACTATGGAGAGATTTTTTAAAATCTCACACACCAACACAACCAACCAACTAACCAAACAACTAAATAGCTGACTTTCCATGTATTGGTGCACGAGCTTGAAAAAATTACCAAATCACAGGTTGTAATAAATATATCAAATAACTAAATAGTAACTTCAACAGTTTAAAAAAGTTTCCTAGATGAATTCAGCATATTAAAATATTCATAAAATTTGTAATAAAATAACTGTCATGTGAGATCTGGGAACTAAATATGATGTAAGCTCCTTAGGAGCATCTGGAAGTATGCTTTTAGTGTATTCATGGAAGCCCTTGATGTAGAATTTTGAAAGATGTTCTTTATTACTTCTTGGATTTGGATCTCTTTTTATATCTGGATATTAGCTTCTCTTGATATTTATCTGATTTTTATATAACAATAGATTTTCTTATCTGATCTCTTCATTAGCTTTTAGGTTCTGAGAGCTCTATGGGAGCAGGGTTGATACCTTGTTCTACTTTTGGTATCTAGGCTGATGTTTTTCCTATTTTAAGCAATTGGGTAAATATTGTTGAATGAATATCCTATACTTCATTAAAAGAAATTACATTAAAAACAAGGACAAAGGTCATAATAAAAGGGATGTAAAGTTTTTAGTAAGGGAGTATTTGTGAAGTTAGAAATCTAGGTCCATAGCTAGCTATCATACCACCATAAGTGAAAAACACAGGGAACAATGGGATTATGGTGGTAGGAGATCATTGTTTTGGTATAAGGAAGCATGGGAAAGAAAGATTAAGTGAGGATTTCCTGGTGTCAGGGTAAGAACCTGCAGTCTGATAGAAGATGCTGGGAATTTTAAAGGATAAGGAATTGTAGTGCCATGTTGATAAGATAACAGTTTGAAAATGATGTAAAAGGAATGTAAATTTTCCCTTATAATGAAAAGTTTGACAGAATGCTTGGTCATGAATTAGAAATTTTACTGTAGACATAAATAATTAATAGTTACCACTATAAATCTAAGGACTTCAGCACTATTCCTCGACCTGCCACTTAAGAATGAATACACACAGGCACCTGATGAATTTAAATAAGCCTTAGCCTAGACCATGCAATCTTAACCATCTATACTGGCTATTATTTGTTTCCCCAAATAAAACCCATATATCTGCATGCATCCCCTGGGTTGTTTCTCTCCACACCATATCGATGTTCCATGCCATGTGGAGTTCTGATTTTCCTAAGACATGGCTTCTCTCATTTCTCTCCTTCCTCCTCCTCCTACTTCCTTCTCCTTCATATGGCTTCCCTATAATCTCTTTCATCCCTCAAAAACCCAATTACTTTAACTCCACCTACCTCTCTCTGCCTCAGTCACAGGCCTCAGCATTTTATTAAAGCCAAGAGACAATGGGTAACAAACAAGGTAAGTCAACATCATTTAGTGTACATGCCTGTGGCCTCGTACAGACATTTGCTTTGCAACATCCTCAGGAGACAATTTAACTAACATTATAATTAAAAAAAGTATAAAGGCCACAAAATGCAGTTGGCCCAGAATATAATCACATAAGAATAGAATTAATTTAAGAACATAGGGCTCATAAAAATTAACATAATATTGAGAGAGAAAATTCAGAAGGTTTTCATAAGAGTGGACATTGTTAGAGATATTCATACAAGAAAGATGGAAAAATCACTCTACTGAGTGTTTGTAGTATTAAATACATCTAATTTCCTCCTGAAATAAGAATATAGTGTCTAAAATTGTCTTCAAACTGCCAATTTGTTAATCTTTAAATCCTAATAAAATAATTGTTCTTTATTTCTTTAGGAATTACCTATCTATTAGTTGTTTGTAACTGATATTTATTAAGTAGAGGATCAATTTTATTTTTTTTTAATTTGAATAAGCTGACATAGTCATACAGTAAAATGAATCAAATGATTCTACCATAAAAATTTAAATGTTGATTAACAATGTACAGACACAAAGTGACCAAACACATGATCCTTACCTAATAGTCAAGAAGCCCTAGGATTAACCATGCTACCACCAAACAAAATTAGTCAGGTTTAAAAATAAAAATTTTGTTTACTGGATTTTCTTTTTGTTAAGAATACCAGTGCTTCAAATAAAAACACAGCTTATGTTTGAGTTTTTTCTTTTAAGTATATTTCTTCAATACACAAATTCTTATTGGGTCTTTAATACAAAGCAGACTTTTATATCAGCCTCTAAGGAATGAAGGTAAATATGACAAAGTTCATAACTTGAAGAACTGCGTGTTTAGACAGTGAAAAACATGCAAGAGATGGTGTGTAATGGCGGTGTGAGCAACCAGGAGGGGGTTTTGTAAGATACATGAAGACAGCTAAGAAAAAAATTCCTGGAATAGCGTTCTGCCTGGCTTGGAGTCTCAGGAGAAAATTGTCTGGTAAACTGTAGGCTGAAGTCATTCCAGAATGATCCTGCAGGATAGAAAAGGACAGGGACACATAAAATAGTGTAGTTTGCAGGACATTGCAGGAAACTTGGGGTTTCTGAAATGTAGACATGAAGAAAATACCATATGCGGTTGCTAAAAATCAGAAAAGTCTTCCATGCAGTGTCACTGGAGAACCAGTGAAAAATAGACTATTTGATTGAATTAGGGGGGTGTAATAGAACGACTGTATATTGGAAAAGAGTACAGATATTTGCATGCATTATTAAATCATAATGTATGAAATAATAGAAAAGAATGACTGACCTATAGATGTAGCTCAGTGGGTAGAATATTTGCCTACCAGGCATGATACCGTGGGTTGGGTCCCCAGCACAGCATAAAACAGGTGGGGTTAAACACCTAGGATCTCAGCACTCTAAAGGTGGAGACAGACATCCAAGGTCATCTTAGCCAGCCTGCAACACAGGAGACTCTGTGTCAACAAGAGTAAAGAGTTGATGACTGGGGCCAGTGAGACTGCATAGAGATCAAAGTGCTTACAGCATAAGACTGATGACCAGAATCCTGACCTTGGCTCCCACAGTACAGGGAGACAACCAACTGCAAAATTTGTCCTTGGACCACAATATGTGAAGACGTCAATAATTAACAGTAGTAGTTGTAGTATTTGTATTTGTAGTAATAGTTATAGTAGCAGTAGTAAAGTAGTAGTAGTAATCACAGTCATAGTGGTAGTAGTGGTATTGGTAGTAGTAGTAGTTGTAGTATTAGTAATAATGAGATGATGATTGTAAACCTTACAGTGAGAGGTTTGATACTAAGTCATCAGAGTCAGGAGAGGCAGAGTCAGGTCATATAATACGCCAACCTCCTTAATAATAAAGCAAAATATTATTATTATTATTATTATTATTGTTATTTTAAAAATAGCCACATATTTGATGCTGAAAAAATAAGCCATTAGAGTCAGAAGATGAAAATCCTGAGCAAAATAAGTAATCAATATAAGCAAGGAAGGAAGATTGCTCTCTGAGTATATTCCCATCCAAAAGAATCAATGTTCTCTAAAGCCACTTGATAGGTTTAAATTTTTAAGACTTTTTCAAGAGTTACCTGATGGGGTAATGCTATGCATTCTAAATGTTAATTAATCTCCCAGAAGCTTGTTTGCTGTACACCAAGTGAAGCTGTGTTAACTTTCTTGTTAACTATTGTCTGTGACTGGCTAAATAAATGCTGAGGCCTGAGATTGGGCAAAGACAGAGGTAGGCGGGACTGAGGTTCACAGGCTTCTGAAGCAGAGAGGTTGATTGGTAGAAGAAGCCTCCAGCAGTAGAGGAAGAGAGTAGAAGCCAGGAGAAAGAAGAAGGAGGCACATGATGGGGTAGAAGAAGGAAGATAATTCCATGTGACCTGGAAAATCAGTATAGTGTGGAGAATAGCAGTCCAAAGGGATGGTATATTCTGGCCAGGAACACTAGTCATGAATTGTACTCTGCAATAACTTTAATAAGGGCATTTCATATTAAATTCTCTACAGCTGACAGTCTTCTTGTTGCTTTGAGAATAGTTAGTATTATTGCTTCCTTAAGGAGCCATGAAAAGAGGCAAGTTAATTCCCGCAGCTAATTTTCTTGTACATTAGCCTCCGTGGTGCAATCTAATCAGTTATATCCGATGGAGCCGATCATTGATCTATTTTTCTTTGGGGATGTTTAAAATCTCAAGCCTCATGCCGACGACCACTGACACAACATGTCTTCCTTTAAATGAAATCCTTGGACTGTAGAGCAGGCTTCTTTTTTGTACCACTCTGGGGATCTACCTTTGCCATAAATCACTCTACTTCAGTCAGCTTGCCTCTTCTGAAAGCTTAGTGTTTTGGCTTGTGACCTACATAACACCTTGGAGAGGGATTGTGAAAATGAAATTTCATAATCTCAGGTCAAATGGAGCTCTGACTTTTTGTAAAAATTTTTCCACATGTCTATACTTCATTTTTTTTCTAAACCCACACAAGTGTGCAATACTTGGAGAGTTAAAAAAAATCCATCTGCCCTTTAAAATAAAACAGGTTGTGGAAAAAGGCACTGTGTGTTTTCAAGAACAAAGCAAATTATAATTGTAACATCATTTGCTCAATGGTTCCTTGTTAAATAAACCAGTTTATATTTACATAGATAGCTTTCACTCAGGTGACTATGTTAGTAGCATAGTATTTGTTTTTATTCCGATGTTGCAGAAGGCACTAAAGCATCAGATGCTGTAAAGACTGCTAGAGAGGAAAACAATAATGACAATAGCTCTGTGCACTAATGCCAAGGACATGAAAGACAATCCAGTTTGTAAAGTACACGCTGTATGAACGTGAAAACCTGAGTTCAATTCCCAAGAAAGTGAAGAAAAACAGGAGTGATGGCACACAATTTTGATCCTAGGGATATAAAGGTAGAGGCATGTGGATCCCTGGGACCCAATGGCCAGCCATTATAGTATATTGATGAGATCCAGGTCAGTAAGAGATCTTTTCTTTAAAAAAAATAAATAAATGGATGATATCAGGAATGGCATTCAAAGTTGTTGCTCTATTTCCACATCCACATGCACAAGCAAATGCAAGCACACATATCTGCACACAGTAACATGCACACAGAAATAAATAATAACATCAAAATTCTAGAACTTTTCAGGTAACCTTATTTTAAGTAAATTGAAATATTTCTAGTGGGAATGTAGGAGTAAAGGAAACTTGTCGGCAGAAATTATTTTCTATCCTACATTTCACTATCCAGACTGTTGTCCTTGAGTCCCTGGATCCTTAGAGTAGGATCCTAGGAGTAGCCCCTATATGTTTGTTTGTATGAGACTTGAATCAGGTACACACTCTGTGCCAGGACTCGTGTTCAGTGAAAGCAATGATGAGACCCCGTGTTTGAGCCTCCTTCGTTCAGCCAGAGCATGCATGACCTGCCTCTTTGAAAAACATGTATGTACACACCATGGGGGATTCACACACAAGGTGCATGTCCACTCTTGGTTCATTGAATCCAATTCGATAGTCAGAATTGTGAGTGTTGGAGGAAGTGAAGAAGCAGGCTGAAAATAAGCAAATATTTTCTTCTAAAAAGTACCAAATAGTGAAGAATTCAGTAATGAATTTAAAATTCATGGAGGTAAGCAAAACTTGCAGAAGAAACCTGGTTTGTGGAACTTATAATAAACAAGTATATAGCATTCTTACGTAAATTATATCTATTTTGAGTGGAACATCTCAACCCAAGTCAGTTAAACAAGCATTACTGAATATATATTCTCTTTCTTTGGATCTTTAAAACTTGAGTAAATTTTATTCTTTGCATAATTCAGAAAGCTTTTCCTCCCAAGAATCATTTTCCCTCAACTTGTAGCATGGAGCTCTGCCTCTTCTAAATCATTACAGTGCTCTTAGTAGGTTTTTACTAGTAACTGACACTTCTTAGACTCAAGGACAATCCTAACAAACAAAGGTATACTGTGCTAGTGAGTTTAGGGTCAAACATAAAATGAGCTTTCAAGAGAGAAGGTCAGCATACAAGTGGAGTGGTATAAAGTAAATTCCATAAAGCATAATCCTCTTTATGGTGTTTGCAAGTTCTGTACAGCAGATTCATTAAGAGTCAATTATATGTTTTCCAGGCTAACTTTTTTCCTGTTTCCCCTGAAACTAATGATACAGTAATACTCAGAAATAATTTCAAAAATTATAAATAATTGGATATAACTCAAATTAACATTGCCATAAATTAATCAGTAGCTGATGTAATGAGACACTGGTGCATATTTAGTGCCATGCTAATCATGTTTAAGGATGAATAAAAAATAAGTGGGGTTAATAGGCTTGTAGCTAGGTCTTATGATGCAGGTTTATAATCCCAGATATGAGGAAAGCTGAATAACGAGGATCTCAGATTCAAGCTAACCTGGACAATTGAAGGAGATGAGATCTCAAAAATAAAAGTAAAAGTAGGTCTGACAATATGTCTTTAGTAGAACATTTGATGAGCATCAGAGGCCTATGTATGTATTTGTATTTCAGGTATTACATTATGTGTGTGCAGGGAGTTCAGGGAAAATGTATCCTGAATTTGAAAATTTCAATTAAACTTTAGTTCATTGTCAAGAGG
The DNA here is from genome assembly GCA_907164525.1 of Lophiomys imhausi. NCBI lineage: Eukaryota > Metazoa > Chordata > Mammalia > Rodentia > Muridae > Lophiomys > Lophiomys imhausi. The sequence goes on along the minus strand of CAJQZJ010009649.1, from coordinate 620,887 downwards.
TACATTTCATAGTAGATTAAATTTTTGAGGTTTTCAGACATCCATATAGATCAATATGTGTTCTAAATTATAAGTGGAATAAATTATAATTTACTAGCAAGGTAGAGAATTGGGATGGTGGACACTCAATTTATCAGAGAATTTGGAAACTTGCACTGAATTTCCCAACAGTTCTGCAGAACACATATTTTCAGAAGTGCAAAAGAAAATTAAAGTTCACTATTCATTCACAAGCCTCAGATAATTGTTTTCTGTCTTATCTGAAGTCACTAAACCTGCTTTCAATAAAAAATACCAGCTAAGTAGTCACAAGGAATGGATTAAGATTTAATGAAGAAAAGAATGTGTACGCAAGACAGTTGAATAATAATCACTGGAAGGATGTTGATTTGGCAAAAAAAAAAAATTGATGCAAAAATGTGTGTGTGTGTGTGTGTGTGTGTGTGTGTGTGTGTATGTGTGTGTGAAATAGAGCCCTGGTTTACAGATACACAGCAGGAGTAGGAATGTCGTTGTACCCAACCAGGTTGAGATACAATGAGAGAAGTACTAGGATCACATTTCACTACCTTTACTAGACATTATTTAGGTGTTAACACTATGAGCCTAGTGGAATTAAGGCAAATTGATATCATGTTGATTGATCTTCTATTGGGGATTTCTCTGAATGAGGTTATGTAGCTTTGCTGTTCAAAGTACTTAGTACTTTGCCATGTTTAGTTGCTTTAAGAAAAATACCACGGACTGAGAAACTTAATCACATGACCTGAAGTTGGAAAGTCCTGGAATTTTTCTGCAAGATAGAATACATTGTATAATCTCTTCCCCTGTATTACTGGCAATTTCCATCTTGCTTCATATTCCATGTTCTCTTCTGTGTGCACTTTCAGCAGACAAAAACCAGGCTCTTCACTATCACTGTTGGTGATGTTCTTCATGATCCCATCTTGGGTACCTTAAACTAATGGCTTCATCTGTCTCTGGGGATCTCTTAAAAAATTCCATACTGTCTCTTGAACTCTTAAAATTTCCAAATACTATCATATTGGATGCACAGTCCTGCTAGGGCTGATAGGTAAAATCCATGCCACCTGCTTTACATTGAATGTGAGATAATTAATAAGAAATAGATTAGCATAAATATACCCTCATGCAATATTTAATACCCATATCATGATTACACTAAAATACTACTGGTTATTTACCTTTAATTAAAATTGGATGGGGCAGTCTGACTTTAATTTGTTAGATCTAGCCCTTCATTTATGGTCCAAAGGCTTTTTGCTGGTCTACCCAACCAGATATCCGTTGCAGTCTGAGGGAAGCCATGACTGAACTACCTGTGACACTTCTGATCAATGCTGCTTCACCAACCAGCTCACGTTGAATATTGTAATGACCTGCTATGTCACAGAAATGATCATATTTCAGTTTCAGGTGTTGGCTGCCTTGACTATCTTATCACTGAAAAGCCTAACAAGTTCGCTTTCATACATTTAGCTGAAAGGCATGTCAAATTTAATTTTCCCTTACACACCTAAAAGCTAGGAAGGGCAGCCTGGCTTCCATCTGTTTTTTTTTTTTTCAGACAAGGTCACTGGAAGTGATTGCTAGGGATGGACATGGCCTCAGAGAGTTCTTTATTCCACATTTGAGGGCTCTGTGTCAGACTTAATAAAAGTTCAGGTTCTTATAATGCCTTGACAACACAGGGCAGAGGATTCATTCACCTCACCACGTTTCAACTCCTTTCTTCCCAAACTGAGATAGTCTCATGCACACTGGAGCCATTTAATTATAGCATAACAGTTCTAATATAGACAGCATGGATGTTTAACATTGAACATATCCTCATGAGGATGATGCTCACCCTAGCCCTAACCCTGTATTTTACAGATGGAGAAATGGAAGCGAAAACCATTTAAGTACCACTACAAGGATATGGTATTATTAATTTTAAATGCTTATCTGTATCATTAACTTAATCATCTTCATTATTTTACTGTTTTCACAAGTGAAACAAAAAACATGATCACTTATTTAAAATTAGGTTGGTTTCTAAGAATACTGTCAGTTTGAAGATTAATAATTTGAAACCTGAAATCAATTTAGTTAAAAAAAAAAGTGATCCCTGTCTAATGTGAGCACATCTTAACTGCCAATTCTGTCAGTTACTTTGTCACAAAGCTAGGCAACTTTGGAGCTAGCAGAAGGAAGTATCTAGTTTTAGCATTCCAGTCTTATGAAGTCATTGCCATCTAGTCATCCAAGGCTTTATGAGCATCCAGTAAGTGGGAAGGATGTGAGGAGAGAAGAGCTGACATTCAATCCACTGTGTCAGGAGTCTGCGGCTGTGTTGCATCCCCTTAGTTGTTGAAGCACATAGCCTGTTTCCAGGTTTTTATGTTCTCCCTTTTATGTGTGAAAGAGCTACTCATCATTTTTCTAGGACTCCAAGGAAACGATGAAAATTATTTCAAGAGATTTTTGCATTGGCATTTAAAGAGCCATCTTTATCCTTACTGAAATAATGAAATATGTCATCTATTTGGTTATTTTAGAGGATTTGTTTTCCGTTGACATTTGTGAAAATCCTGTATGCTAATTATGAATTATAAAATAAGTAAGTGTGAGTCATGAATATCCACTTATGCCCAGGTCAAAAATGCGTGTTCCTGGTCATGATTCTACATCCACTATGAGTTACACTCCTGGGACCATGTTCAGACATGGAGAGCACATAGGAGCACAATATCTTCTTCCTGTTACTTAGAGTCTGTAAATGGAAGAAAGCTATAATTTTAGAGCTTACATTATAAAAAATCTCTGGAAAACATAACTTACTTTAACCCCACAAAAACTTCATGAGTTAGCAGTAGGTTCCTTCAGTTTGTATAGTAGGAGACATTAGGCTGGAGGAACCTGGTAAAGTCTGAATTACAACAGCTAAGGATAAATGTTTGCACAAAATATTAGTGATTGAAAATTAGTAATAAAAATAGTGATTTTTCTCCAATTGCATTTGCAATTTTTTTTTAGTCCTATAGAATTCTAAGTGAGGATAGAAATAATATTCAAAAGTGTGTTTGGTTTTTGTAAGTAGAATCTGCCCTATAATAAAGGATTTTATTTTTCAGGTTTACTCTTCAAGATTCCACTTCACGCATATTGGCTACGTCATCCCTGTTATAAATTATGCTTGGACGTCTACTTTTCTGACATAGCATGCTTACTCTTCAAATGTTACTTGCAGCTTTAAAGACTAGAAAATTCAACATTCATTTATTTCATTAAAAGTTTCAAATCTCCTTTAAACTACTACACTTACATCTTTCTCTATATTTTCAACCTCAATGTCATAGGTGACAAAATATTAATATATTTAGAATACCTTCCTTACTTTCATAGAAATTTCTGCCTAATGACTTAAAGAATAGTCTTACCTCCAGGTTGGAAAAAAAAAAAAAAAAAACAGGAAGGCATTGTCTTTTCTGTAGTACACCAGAAACATATGGTCTATACTAGAAAAAAATGAATGTGTATATTTAATAAACTTATTTTTAATTGAGGTAGAATCCCAAGATAAGTGGGGAAATATTTATTAAAAAATAGAGAATTGATTGTACATAGCAGCTTAAAAAGGCCTCATTTAAAGTGAAGTAAAGTATTTTTTTATCCTCGAGATAAAATGAGGAAATTTTTATCTTAAAAAGACCAGCTGGGGATCTATAGATATACACATTTTGTTCACTGGTGGTTATCTGGCCTTTACTCCCTAGGTGAAAAGTTATTGACAGAAAACTACTACTGGTACCAGGCTAATCATACATGTTAAGCCAAAAATTTCAACTACATAAAGACAATTATAGAGAAAAATGAACAGGTCAGCAATTGCAGCTGAGTCTAGGCTCTCCAGCCTCCAAATCTTTGAGGGGTACTAGTAGCCACTAAAATGGACAAGGAGTCCTTTATTCTGAGATTTTTTTTTTTTGCTGCAGTGTATGTGTGTGTGTGTGTGTGTGTGTGCCTGTGCATGTAGGTGTATGGGGTTATGCCTTTATAAGACAGTCTGTTTTCCCTCACTGCTTTGCAATAGGTAGAAGACAGTAACAGCAAACACCAGTTTCCTTTATCCAATGCAACTCTAGAGGGCCAACTTCTGACCTTTGTGCTCAATAGAATCAGATCCAAATGAGCTCGCCTGGGCCTTGTAGTGTGTTATAAAAGCTGTCTATACCATTTCCATCCAAGAAGATGGAATACTTTCCTATGAAAACTTCTGCTGATGGTCACAGGCAACTGGAGGTCAAACTGGAGAAATATTACATGTTTCTTCAGTAGCCACACCACTATTACCTAGGCATTCAGGTACAAGTTATTTGGTTACAGGGATGTTTTCCATATTCAGATTTATTCTGGATGCCTTGTTTAAGTATCAGTGTTGTTTTCCACAATTCTCAGTATTTCCAGTTAGTTATGTGCTGCAAGGCTTACGTCACAACAAGTATACAAATTTGTCTATGTTTCCAAGTGTATCCTGCATATCTTGATGTTCTCTGTCATAAGACTTTTTAAAGGTTGAGAGCAATAAGAAGCAACAGACTAGTCTCAGAAGAACACTTAACAACCTGGCATAGAGCTGTTGGGATGACCAAAAGGATGGAGGGCAGAGACCAGAAACTGCACCTGAAGGACTAAAGGGTGAGACAGAAGTGGCCTGATTCTGAGCCGTAACTAGTGGTCAGTTGACTATAAAACAGGAAACAGACCTAGAAAAAAAAAAACCAGAAAGAGAAAGGATCTCTCTTATTTTCTCTTCATACACTTAAAACATTTTAGAAGGTAGGATAGGCCTGGTTAAAATACCTGTCTGTATTTGGTAACATGGATTAATATTTAGACAAATACCTTTAATGCATTTATTTGTTTGTTTCTTTATGCTATTTAGGTAAGATTTGAGAATAATGGCCTCTACACACATAAACCTGAACACACACACTCTCTCCCCCTCCGCCCCCCCCACACACTTCTTAATAATAATAAAGTTTTAAAAAGCACAAAAAATCAGAAATCACTGGTAGTTACACATATGGATCTTATTCAACCCAAGTACATTTTAATTGTAAGAATAATCCAAAGGTAATATTGAACTTTAGGGAGGAAGAAAGGATTTGTGTAATTTAAGCTGAGGTCACTTCAGGTTGTAACTTCTATTCTCCTGTGATCAAAAGGTGTTAATGATTTGATTCAATCCAGACAGAATTAATAAGCAAAGCAAGAATTAAAATCTGGTCTGTGTGATTACATGTCCTGTGTAATATGTGAGGGAGGCAACAACTAGGATGATCAAAGCACAGACAACTAATAAATACTCACCATCATTTTGCTACTCACTTAAAATCAGCAACACAATCCTGTTTAATACTTCCTAAGTCAAGCACTAACTTTGAAAAAAAAAACAAACAAACAAACACTTTATACATTAATCCATGCTACGTGTATAATGATTTTTATCTTTTTTATGTTTATTTATTACTTCAGGTTACATCTCCATCACAGTACCCTCTTTCCACCCCTCCCAGTCCCCCCTCTCACCCTCTACCCCCATGCCTTCCATCCCACTCCTCCAGAATGGAGTGTCCCTACATATCAATAACCCACCCCATTTCAGCAGTCGTATGAGGGCCAAGAGCCTCCTCATACACTGTGGGCTACAAGGCAGCACTACTAGGAGAAAGTGTCACGTCAGGTTGTTAACTTTCAGATTGTAACATTGACAGGTAACATCCCTTTGGTGCATTGGCTGTAGTATAGGTATCCTGTACTATATGGCTAAAATCCAATTATAAGTGAATAGATGCCATGTGCATCCTTCTGACTCTGAACAAATGGTGCTGGTCTAACTGGATGTAGACATGTAAAAGAGTGAAATTAGACCCATACTTATCACCTTGCACAAAACTTAAGTCCAAGTGGATCAAAGACCTTAACATAAGGCTTGACACACTAATTCTATTAGAAGAGAAAGTGAGTAAAACCCTCAAACTCATCAGCACAGGTGACAACTTCCTGAACAGAACACCAAAAGTTCAGGACCTAAGACCAACAATCAATAAATAGGACCTCATGAAACTGAAAAATTTCTGTAAGGCAAAAGACACAGTCATTAGAACAAAACGGCAACCTACAAATTGGGAAAAGATCTTCACCAACCCCATATCTGACAGAGGGCTAATATCCAAAATTTACAAAGAACTCAAGAAATTAAATGCCAAGAAACCAAATAATCCAATCAAAAAAATGGGGAACTGAGCTAAACAGAGAATTCATAAAACAGGAATCCCTAATGGCCGAGAGACACTTCAAGAAATGCTCAGCATCCTTAATCATCAGACAAATGCAACTCAGGACAACTCTGGGATTCCATCTCACACCTGTCAGAATGGCCAAGATCTTCTGATCCATAGTCAGACGCGTTATCCATTGCACCACTGGCCCGACATACTTATCACCTTGTACAAAACTTAAGTCCAAGTGGATCAAAGACCTTAACATAAAGCCAGTCACACTAAATCTACTAGAAGAAAAAGTGGGAAAAACCCTTGAACTCATTGGCACAGGTGACAACTTTCTGAACAGAACACCAACAGCTCAGGACCTGAGATCAACAATCAATAAATGGGACCTCATGAAACTGGAAAGCTTCTGTAAGGCAAAAGACACTGTCATTCGAACAAAACGGCAGCCTACAGACTGGGAGAAAATCTTCACCAACCCCACATCTGACAAAGGGCTAATATCCCAAATTTACAAAGAATTCAAGAAATTAAATGCCAAGAAACCAAATATCCAATCAAAAAATGGGGGACAGAACAAAATAGAGAATTCACAAAGGAGGAATCCCTAATGGCCGAGAGACACCTGGAGAAATGCTCAACATCCTTAATCATCAGAGAAATGCAACTCAAGACAACTCTGAGATTCCATCTCACACCTGTCAGAATGGCTAAGATCAAAAGCTCAAATGAAAGCACATGCTGGCGAGGGTGTGGAGAAAGGGGAACCCTCCTCCATTGTTGGTGTGAGTGCAGGCTTGTGCAACCACTATGGAGCTCAGTCTGGCGATATCTTAGAAAACTTGGGATAGATTTGCCTCAGGACCCAGCCATACCACTTCTGGGTATACACCCAAATGTCTCCTCATGGAATCATAAGGAAGTATCCTCATCTATGTTTATAGCAGCCTTCTTTGTAATAGCTAGAAACTGGAAACAACCCAGATGTCCCTCAACTGAAGAAGAATGGGTTAAAAAACTGTGGTACATCTACACAATGGAATACTACTCAGCAATCAGGAAAAATGAAATTATGCAATTTGCAGCCAAATGGATGGAACTAGAAAAGCTCATCCTGAGTGAGCTAACCCAGACTCAGAAGAATGCATATGGCATCTATTCACTTATAGTAGGATTTTAGCTATATAGTACATATATCTGTACTACAACCAACACAGCAAAGGGAACATGGACATAGACTTTTTATTTTTTATTCTTTTATATCTGCTTGTCTGCTTATTTTTTGTTTGTTTTTTAGTTCTCTCTCCCTGTCAATGAGACACTTTTCACTGGTGGTACTGCCTCGTAGACCCCCCCATTGTATGAGGAGGCTCTTGGCCCTCATATGACCACTGAACTGGGATGAGGGACTGTTATATAGGGACACACCACTCCAGAGAAGTGGAATGGAAGGGTCAGGGGGTAAAAAAAATGAAATGTGAAGTTTTGGCCTTTTGCTACTAATTGTCATAAACTGTTTAGGATAATTAAGAAATGCAAACTAATAGTCATGCAAGCCTGTCATTTTGTTAGGTACTATGACAGTCTACTATAGTTATTTTCTAAGCTAATCAGAAATCAAGTTGCTAAGAGACAAGCAGCATTTGCTTATCCTAATATAAGAGATAGATAGGGCCTCTTCAAAAACCTCAAGAGATCTGCAGAATATGCCATTCAAATATGTTTTCTTAACTTTAGTTTTTTTGATATCGAGACATGTCAACTCCTGACAGCACCCCCTATTCTACTCCAAGTAGAAGATGAGCATTGAAGAATCTCCAGTGGGAGATGATTGAATTAGTGGCAAGCCTATATCATGGCAGGAAAAATCCCTTGCTCCAACTGTAGACAGAATGCTGTCCAAAAAGGACAAAACTTGAAAGCAGTTAACTAGACAACCTAGCTCTACCAAGACCGGGTAGGCAAGTCCTTCATAATTCCTGCTCTACAATCAATGTCTGTCAGAGAAACAGGGCCAAACAACTGAAGATTGATGCTGTAATGTATGGAGAAAAATGTGGAACTGTCCAGGCAGCCACTGGTATGTCATTTCTTAGTTTTGGAAGCTGCAGGCCCTGCACTTCCTATATAATCAGATATATTTATCCCTCTCAGGTCTCTGAGGTGGTTGAAGAATAGATAGCTAGAGTCTCATAGTTACATTTTGAGTTGTTTAGGAATCAAGAGAGTGTTCTGGATCTAAGAAGATGTTTTTAAAATTGTGATGAAAGTTAGTATGAAAGCTGAGTTAGATATAGAACTTTAAACTCATGAAGATGGTTGGATATTAGAAAATTAAAGTCAGGTTCCAAATACATATGGACTGGACATTGGGATTGTATGCTAAGTCATATAATTCTCATAATTGTGGCCTAATTACCTCTGTTGTTTTGCATTGTTTTTATTATTATAAGAGAAAGAGCCATTTGTTGGACTGAACAAGGGAGCTGTTGCGGGGGAAAAGATATCCCTTAAACTTAAAAAAAAAAGGAAGGGGATGGGTGGGTTGAGGCAGAAGAGGATGGGAGGATGGGATTGGAGGGGGGGAGTAGGGAGGGGATTGCGATTGAGATGTAACTTGAAGAAATAAAAAATAAAGAGGAAAAAAAAAGAATGGCTAAGATCAAAAACTCAAATGACAAGAGCCTATCTCTTGGCATGAAAAAACCCCTTGCACCAACTGCAGACAGACTGCTGTCCAAAAAGGACAAAACTTGGTAGCAGGGAAGTCGACAGCCTAACTCTGCCAAGACAGGGTAGGTAAGTCCTTCATAATCCCTGCTCTACAACAAATGTCTGTCATAGAAACAGGACCCAAAGGCTGAAGACTGATGCAGGAATGTATGGAGAGAAAATGGGAACTGTCCAGGCAGTCATTGGTATATCCTTTCTTAGTTTTGGAAGCTGCAGGCCCTGCACTTCCTATATAAGCAGATATATTTATCCCTCTCAGGTCTCTGAGGTGGTTGAAGAATAGACAGCTAGAGTCTCATAGTTAAATTTTGAGTTGTTTAGGAATCAAGAGGGTGTTATAGATCTAAGAAGATACTCTTAAAAGTGTGTTGCAAGTTAGTATGAATGTTGAGTCAGATATAGACCTTTAAACTCATGGAGATGGTTAGATAGTAGAATGTTAAAGTCAGGGGCCAAATATGTATAAACTGGACATTGGGAAGGTATACTGGGCCATTTAACTCTCATAAATGTGGCATATTTATATCTGTTGTTTTGTATAATACTTACTGTTATAAGAGAAGGAACCATCTGTTGGACTGAAAGGGGAAACTTCTGGGGGGAAGCGGGTGGAAGGGCGGGATTGGAAGGGGGAATAGGGAGGGGTTTGTGACTGAGATGTAACTTGAAGAAAAAAAAATAAAGTATTTAAAAAAAAAACTCAAATGACAGTGCATGCTGGTGAGGTTGTGGAGAAAGGGGAACACTCCTCCATTGCTGGTAGGAGTGCAAGCTTGTACAACCACTGTGGAAATCAGTCTGGTAATATCTTAGAAAACTGGGAATAGCTCTACCTCAAGATCCAGCCATACCACTTCTGGGTATGCATCCAAATGATTCCTCACCAAACCTCAAGGATTTTTCCTCATCTATGTTCATAGCAGCCTTATTTGTAATAGCCAGAAACTGGAAACAACCAAGATATCTTTCAACTGAGGAATGGTTAAAAAAAAACCTGTGGTACATCTACACAATGGAATACTACTCAGCCATCAGAAACAATGAAATCATGCTATTTGCAGTCAAATGGATGGAACTAGAGAAGCTCATCCTGAGTAAGCTAACAGACTCAGAAGGATACACATCTATTCACTTATAATCAGATTTTTATCTTATATATTTTATAATTTGCTATATGTTTCTTTTCTTAATTTGTGATTTTAGGAATGATTACCCAAGCATTAAGTGTTGGATGCATTAGTATGGTGGAGACAGCAGTAGTAGGGCTTAATAAGAGGTATCAGACGTCTAAGGATTAAGATCCATTGCTAGTCATTTACATTACATTGAATTAAAGTCATTCTACATGCATGTACTGAGCCCCAGCTAGGCTTTATACTTACTGATAGATGAACATAAGCAAATAAAGGAGGCCCTAGGGTTGTTAAAGAGCCCACAGAGTTATTGAAGAGTCATCTAAATACAACAGCAACGTAGAAGAGTTATAAATGCATGTACAAAGAAAGCAGGTAATGAAGACTGAAAAACCATGAGAAAATAATGACTAACTTTAGTAGGTTCTCTCAAAAAGTAGCTCTTGGGTATGATGGTCACTCTTCCTCATTTTTTGTTTTTTATTTTGCTTACCTTCTAGGTCAATATTTCTTAGTTTTTTTGTAATTTTATTGCCACCTTCATTTATTTTTATAAGACTCAAGTACCAATTTAATATCCACACACCACTTAAATGGGCTTTGAATCAATTGACTTATTAGCTAGAGTGCAAGTACTCTTTTTTTATCTGGTGCACCAATTATGGAGTTTGAGAGATTCTCTCTGCTAGGAACAATCTCTTATTATAGGAAGCAGAATTGATGCCCCTGGAAAGCACAGGCAGATTACAACAGAGCCACTAAAAATTATGTATTGCTGCTCAAACCATCCATAGGGCCATCCATCAGTTGTGTGCCACCTATCAGTATGTATTCCTCTTTATTAACATTTTAGGTTTTTGTAATTTTTGGGGGATGTGTGTGTGTGTGTGTTTTCTTGTGTGTAGATGTCCATGTGTGTGGAGGATCGGTTTACCTAGAAAACAGTGTAGAATAAGACATCCCTGATCCTAACTTGGAAGATATTCCTGTTTAGATTGAACATTGGTGCTTCTGATCACAAATGTGAATTCCAAGTGAAAGAGGAGTAGGAAGAAAGCAATGAAAAGTTTGGAACTGTAGTAAGCTCTGGAGTGGAACAACTATCCCATGATTTCCTTATTTATGGTTCACCTATAATTTATTATTTAAAACTAAAAAAGGATTCAGATGTCACTGGATTTATAAATAAAGCTGAACAATAGGGAAATTAAAGTGAAGCTCATGGTTTCAAATAAAAGTGGAGCAGTGACAGCCTCATTTATGATGACACGATGACTCTTTCCCTCACTGATGGAATGTGACATCATATTGCTGCCTGGCAATTTCCTTAGACAGTGACCCTTGTGATGGCTTTCAAACAGAGAGGATATGGTGGCCGGGGGGGGGGGGAGGCATGAAAAACTTTGTAAAACCACATTCAATATTAAACTGTTTTTAATCATTAATTATTCATTTATGCATTTTAAGGAATCACAATTTTGCAATATGAAATCATGTTATAAAACACAATACATAACCTTATAATATTTATTAGAAGGAGATCTTGTGTGTAGATCGACAAACAAAAGGAGCAATAAAGACAGAAAAGTCCACCTCACTGTTGGCCTGTTCTTCCAGACCTGCTTTAAGTAGAATAATGTGCCTCTCACATTATTCCCAGCAAAAATACAATTTTAAGAACATGGGACACTTTTGTGTCTTTATTTCACTTAAATAAACATTTTAGGAATTGTTGTGGGGGCATTTGTTCTTCCTCTAAACAAATTGAAGTTCTGGTTGCCAGACCATAAGAATATGATGTCATCTGAACATTGGGTCATTAGTTTACAGAATCCATCTGTCATAGGAAGATTACATCACTCTAAGTAGCTAAGATCCTCGGTTCCATGTGACTAGTGACCTGATGAGAATAAGCAAAGAGACACCAAGGAGGATGCAGTGGGAAAGGAAGACAGATGAGAATTCGGCACTGAAAACCAAGGGATATCAACGATTTTTAACAACAACCACAGTCAGAGCGAGACATGAAGAGATCTGCGTTGCAGATCCAGAGGAAGGACAGTCTCTCTAACATACTGTTACCTCTAGAATTGGGAGATAGAAAATCTATTCTATTTGATGCCCTGTGTTTGTGGTGATTTCTTTTGGCAGCCCTGAGAAAATAGTTCACATAACAATGACATGCTCGGGACTGCTGTGCATATGTGAAATGCAGCAAGACTTGGCAGACCAGTGGGCTATATTGTAGTGAGTACTTATAATGTAAAGTGGAGTCAGTAGTAGCAAAAGTACTAAAGTTAGTAATTAATTGAAATTGTTAATGTTTGTCACAAAATTGGAAGGAGAAAATGTAACCGATCTTTTAAATTATTATTTAACCCTTATTTATTTATTACTAAATTCACTTATAACAAACACCAACAATTTCTTAACTATTAATCCTATAAATTCTTACAACCCCTTTAACCTATCCACTAAACCTATTGATAATTATAACAACTACTTTCATAACCTTTTAGAATGATACAGTCTCTGGGGCAGGTCCTCAGTCGTCAGGAACGCAGTCTTTGTTGTAGATTCTTTAACGTACTTAGCAGTCCTTTTTCTGAATCTCTCAGATGCAGGTTCATCAGGGTAAGTTGGTTATTGCAGTCTCACCTTAAATAAGGCTTCATGCTTTCTTCTCTGTGGGAGACCCCAGCCGTCTGCAGGCCAACTTACTTCTTTTTTTTTTTTTTAATAAGTACTTTATTTTTTTTCAAGTTACATCTCAGTCGCAAACCCTTCCCTATTCCCCCTTCTTGTCCCACCCTTCCACCCTCTTCCCCCCCCAACAGCTTCTCTTTTCATTCCAACAAATGGTTCTTTCTCTTATAACAGTAAATTCTGTACAAAACAGCAGAATTAAATATGCCACATTTATGAGAGTTAAATGGCCCGGTGTACCTTCCCAATGTCCAGTTCATACATATTTGGCCCCTGACTTTAACCTTCTACCTTCTAACCATCTCCATGAGTTTAAAGTTCTATAACTGACTTAGTTTTCATACTAACTTGCATCACTATTATAACCATCTTCTTAGATCTAGAACGCCCTCTTGATTCCTAAACAACTCAAAATTTAGCTATGAGACTCAAGCTGTCTATTCTTCAACCACCTCAGAGAGCTGAGAAGGATAAATATATCTGATTGTATAGGAAGTGCAGGGCCTGCAGCTTCCAATACTAAGAAATGACAAACCAGTGACTACCTGGACGGTTCCCATTTTCTCTCCATACATTCCAGCATCAGTCTTCAGCCTTTTGGTCCTGTTTCTCTGACAGGGTAGGTTAGTCCTTCACAATCCCTGCTCTACAATAAATGTCTGTCAACTTACTTCTTTTGAATCAGGAACTCAGCTGCTCTGCCTCAGTCCTTAAAGCCAGGCACAATTTCCTTTAGGCCACTGTTCGGACAGATCAAACCCCTCTAGGCAAAAGCTGAGCCACAGGGTTTAGTCCTTGGCCTTTTGGTGTCTTGCTCAGGCTTTCTTTGCTCACCAGCTTCTTTCTGCTTCAGGGAAATCTGGCCATCAAATGATGGCCAGCACTTTTTTCAGCAGGACTCTTGGAGCTCTCTAGCATCAGGGGCCTCTTCTCCCTTCTGGGCTCCATGCACTGTCCTTAAATAGGAGGAACTCTGTTTCAGCTTAATTTGGGCTTCGCCCACTTAGCAGCTGAAAACAATGTCAGGCCAGATACTTTGTTTCTTCAAGTCCATTAAGTTTTTCCTGTTTTTCCTGACTTCAACCTTGTTTTTCAGTCTATTGAGTCTTTCCTGTTTTTGCTGACTTCATGCTGATAATGCTCTTCAGTCCCCGAATTAAGAGACAGTATCAGAAACTCCTATATATTTTCTAAATCTAATTTATCTAACCTCTATAAGAAAACTTAGCCCTTTGATGATAGTGAGTGACAGGTATTGATGGGTACAGATGCTGGAGGATTACGTGCTCCATGTCTGTTGGAGGAAGAGACTGGGATCCTCATAGCTGCAGAGAACACCAAGGACAGTGGAAGAAGCTGAGAATGGGGTGTTAACTTCAAAGCCAAAAGTTACAGGTTCTTGCATAGTTTTATGTTAAGGAATTGAGGTAGGTTTTAGAGGCTAAAGCATGGATTTTTGTGTTTAGAATAGGCCACAAATGGTGAAGTTAAAAAAGTGAGCACAGATTTATAGAGCAATGGTATAATCTAGGCCAGACAATGCTCATTCAGATCAATGTGGTAGCAGTGGAGGGAATAAAAAATGGATTATAGAGCACACCAAAGAAACATAGAGGGAATGCAATCCCTGAACTATTGGAAATGTGGTGTGGCAGGAAAGAGGGGTCAAGTGTGATTCCTAGATCTTTGACAACCAGTAGGAGAGAATGTGTAGAAGTAGGAAGAGGTCTGGGGCAAGATGAACCTTCATTATAGAGTTGTCATTTATTTATTTCTCAATTTTTGCCTCCTTCATTGTTTAGTATCTATATTTGTTGCCTTCTTATGATATCTACTTTTAAAGTTAACATCACTGCTCTAGTTTACTCTAATAGTCATTTTTTTTCTCTTTCCCTTTTCTGCAACTTTAAGTTCCAGAGATTCAAATATTTTTCTCCTTCTTACTTTTTCACTACTATAACCTTCATAGCTTTTACCCAGGGAAAGCAACCCCACTGATGTGAATGCAGTCAGAAAGATGAAACCTAATCATTTCCAGGAAATAGCAGCACAGTTGCCTACTTTAAAGATGAACTGCTTCAGGGCTTCCACACAGGTGGTAAAAAGAATGGCTGTGTCTCTGTATTATGAGTACATTGCATAGAATATGCTTTTAAATGGTAAGGGGAATATCTCCTTAGGGGCCCTACAATTCATTCCTGATTCCTTAGCATTTTTTTGGTGAAAATAAATACTGCAAGTCTGTAAAAAATTTAAATTGTATAGACATTTCTTGCCACCCAGTGGTCTCTCCAATGGGGAAAGGGAACAGTTACGAGTGAAAGCAAAGATTCTTCCAATTTTTGCCAGGAAACGAACTGCTGTTTAGCTGGTGAGCTCCTTTGACAGATCTTTGTCTTCCCAGACCAGATTTACACACTGGCAGACTCATTCAACTAAACACTTGCACCACCCATGTAAAAGGGAACATCCCTTTCCCTATTACAAAGTAACATCTGTATTATCTTTTCATTTGTATTTACCCAATATCTCGATGTTGAGTTAATTTTCTTTGACCAGTATGAGACAATAAAATCTTGATGAGCTGAGTCTGAATCTATCTAGTATGGAACAACAACTTTCTCATAGAGTATTCTAAGAGAGATAAATCTGTGTAGCACTCACACATACATTAAAAAAAAACGATGTTCATATTTTATGGGATAGATGAGAAACACTGGGACTTTCAAATTTTGTTTCATAGTTAGAGCTTATTAATGCATTAGTTATCTATGACTACATATTCTAGCTTGCTTTTTTTTTTTCTATGATAAACGCCATGACCAAAAGAAACTTAGAGGAGGAAAGGGTTTATTTGGCTTCCATGTCCAGGTCACAATCCACCACTGAGTTAAGTCAGGACAGCAATTTAAACAGAAGCTTGATGCACAGCCCATGGAGGAACACTGCCTATAGGCTTGCTATCTGGTTGTGTTCCGTTAGCTTCCTTAGACAGTGCAAGGTCATGCTCAACTAGCTGCCTTAGACAGTTCAACCCTACCTGGCTAGGAATGGTGCTTCTCAGAGTAGCCTAGGCCATCTCATGTCAATCAATGTTCAAGACAATCTCTCACAAGAATGGAGAGTTTGTATGTATGTGTCGATGTTCCATGCGTTTGTCTCTGTAAACAAACTCTATGAGGGAAGAGTTGTTCTGTGCTTGATGGATCCAGTAGAGTTCATCAAGACAATGTAATCAGGGCAATTTCTCCATCGAAATTTCCACTTCCCAGGTGACTTTAAGTTTTATCAAGCTAACACTAAATCCTAAACCTCACACTACCTTCTAAATTTCTCCCAAAGCATTGACTATTTAATCACTTCTATGCATCATAAGGGTCAATATTATTTCTATAAACCTTGAATTATTCAGGAGTCATCATTCATAAAGACAACTGCTAGAGTAGTCTGTTCCTATGGCTTAGTCACTTTGCTGATTGTTGGTGGGAGGCCTTTTCTCTGAAGTAAATTTCTCTAAAAGCCTACTAACTTGTCTTCACTAGTAGTGACTGGATTCCTTCTTAGACAGTGATCTAAGAGAGCAACCAAAGCAGAACCATGATTTTTTAATGGTCTAATTTGTGAAGTCACACCCTGCCATTTCTACAATGCCATATCAGTTCTATTTAAAATTGAATTTGCCCATCCAAGGACATGGATGTGGGGACATTAAATCACGGGGCACTATGATTATTGTAATGAATATCTCACACTGAAAAGAGCATACTAACTATCTATCATAATCTTGTGACCAAGGTGCCAGACACTCGGGATTAGATAGGTGATAATGGCACTAGGAACATTGATGGATGATGGATGTCCCTCTAGCTTCCGTAGACAGTGCTTTACTTATAAGCCTATTTGTCTGTTCCTGGCCTGACCCCTTTTGAAGCTAAACATTACCTATCTTTAGAGAAGGGCCTCCTTAACACAAAGGTGATGTCTTTTGCCCACAATTTTTTTATAGACTCCTGCTTCTGATTTTGGCTGAGTACACTAAATTGTGATTACTTTAGTATAAAGCTACTGCGCTTGAAACTATTGGCTCTAATAAAAAAATGACAATATTATTGAATAGTTTTTAAGTTAATTAGCTGTAATTTTGTATGTCAATGTCTCACCATCAATGTGATGAATAATTGATCTGTCAAGCATAATACTAATCATTTTATTAAGTAATCATAGCATATGAGATTCTACTTTGCAATGGGTTGGCATTATCTGCTTGCATTTACTGAATGCATCCATCTCCTTAATTAAACTAAGTATCTATGACTGATATACAACAAATCAACCTTCACCTTTAGAGTTCCAGTAACTTGAGAGTTCAAAGAAAATTGCTGCGATGGTATCATGCCAGTTTTTTCTACAAAAGTTTGTTTTTCTTCCACTTTAAAGATATCCTAGGGGATATGACCTTATTCCACTGCTCAGTACATATTTCAGCCATGTTTACTTCTGACAACCAATTTTAGGCCCAAAACAAGGGAAAATAACAAAAACCTTGGTAACTTTTAAAATCAATCGTTGTTTACTGACAAAATAAATGGAAGGATAGAGTGTTCAACTCTTACTGTGAGAAGACAGGCTTGCCTTTCCCATGTTTAGACATTGTCATTAAGGCAACAATGCCTTCATACTAGTGGGCTACTTTATAGTCTGGTAAGGATGGGGGGGCAACTATTAAGAAAAGGCAAAACATCCAATTTCTGCCTGCCGATTAGTTGAAAAAGTAAATTAGATCCTGATCTTTATTTTCAGTGTAGCCCTTGGAGGTTTTGGTTCTCCCATTCTTCATTTCTTCATTTCCCCTCAGCCTTCCAAGTTATAACTGTAGTCAGGAATTGATCTAAAAAGAGCCAATGACAGTGAAGAATATTTTTTTCTCTTGAAATAAGTATTGTACATCTCAGTAGCTGTTCTTGGGGCTTATGAAAAGAAGAGTGGATGTACTTTTAGATAAAATAAGAGTCAAAAATAGCACATAAACAAAAATAAAACCAAATAATATATGAGATTAAGATTTAGAGTTGAAATCAGAGACTATCTATTCTTATTTAATAGCAATGGAAATACCAAGACAAGTCATAGTTAATCCCATATTTGCTAATTTGCATAAACAAAATGATATTCAATTATATGTAACCATAACATCATTATTATAAATTATAATGCTAAAACAAGTATTTTATTTTATATGCCTAAAACTCATAGTGATTCTTTTGTTTTTTTTCCTCACTCCATGATATGAGCTGAATTGTGTTTTTTATCTATAAGACATGTCATAGTTTGAGGTCCTGACCTCTAGTTCTTTAGGATGTGACCACATTTGGAGACAAGAGTTTTATGTTGAAGTTAAAATGAGACTGTTAGGGTAGCTGCCCACACACATCATTGAAATCATCATAAGATGACGGAGTTTGGAAACAGAACTAAAGAGAACACCACTTGTTGCCGATGAGAGAGTTTTAGAGGTTACCCTCCCTCACATTCTCTTAAGTAACCAACCCCACAAAACCTTGATCTTGGACTTCCAGCCTCCATATCTGTGAATAACTAAACTTCCTTTTCATTAAGACAGGGCTCATGATATTCTGATACAGAAGACCCAGCCAAGTAATATACCACTTTTCTCTCTGCCTATTCTGTCAGACAACCATCCAGCGAGTGTGATATAGTCTGTAAGTTCATTCCTATTCATGTACAACTTCCACTGACACATTTTCATCTCACAGGCTCCTGCTTTCTTATGTCCACACTGTCAAGACAGGAAATCACACTGACCAAAAATAAGCAATTGTCCTGGGGCTTGACCCATCACAACACATCTTTGAAAAGTTACTTGTAGTCAAACAATTTTATAGTCTAAAGGATGTTCACAGTATAACATTGGTGGTATCTGCTGGCATATATTTTGTCTGCAGGTTTGGTAGTTACTACCTGGTTCCTAGACATAACACACTGCACATGAAATTTTAGAAATGAGCATCTTCATAAAGCCAGATAGTTCAGGGCTAAAAGCTCACCCATTAGCAGTGTGGGTACATTTACCTCCCTTCTGTGAATCTCAACTTTTCTGTAGCTTTGAAAGGCATTGCAGAATCTACCATTAGATTTTTTTAGAATGTTAGTTATGATAACCACAGGAGTATGTAGATTAACTCTGTACTGGCACAGTGTGGAGGCCTTCCAGCACTGACTTTCTTACCTCTCCTTCAACTTGTCGCATTTCTTAAGCCTGGATTCTTATTCTGAAATTCTTATTTTTACTCAGAGTTTAGAAATAGACGATTTTTTCCTCTTTTTTCCTTACTGGGAGAAATTATCACCATAATTTTGACTAATTACTACTCTAAAGATTTAAGGTCAATTTCATAACTAGTCCTGTTTCATTCTGTGTTAGCTAGTGTTCTTATCTTTGGAGTAACTTGGATTAATATTCACTCCATGTAGTCAGTCATTTTATCCTTCAATGGAATACAGACAAAAGCAGAGTTCTTTTTGGCACATCACCATAGTAACTGGACTTCATGCAAAATAAGTATTAATGAGTTTCAGTGAACAAAGTACTTATATTTTGTGCAAAGTAAAAACCCACTGTAACTGTATGGGAAAATCAATGGGAAACTCTGTTTTATTTTATTCAATCAAGACTGACCAATTTATAACATTGATATGTTTGATTTATGTACACATTTGTGTTACCTATAATCATGCACACATGCACATGTGTGAAAGAGCTCTCTCTCTCTCTCTCTCTCTCTCTCTGTCACACACACACACACACACACACACACACACACACACACACAGAGAGAGAGACTCAAAATTGAAAATTGTTTTCCTCATGATACACGACTATGTGCTTGCTTTGCTTTTCACTTAACAAGATTTGTCTACTTATTCCATTAAATTCCCTATTTCCTGCAAGCCTATTCTGAATTATATGAGGAAAGCTAATTCATCTTAGCCATTTCTTCTTCCAGTGTTTTGTGGATGTCAAGTGACTGGCCTTTGGAAAGTCAGTGATGACAATATTCTTTGGTGTCTGAAAGCAGTTCCTGCCCATGGTCTCTGTAATCTGCTATGAAAGGCATTATTGAAAGGCATCTCGGCTTCCATGGAAGTTTGTGGATATGAAAAGAAATGCTCAACCACATTTTATTTTACAGTCCGACATTCTGCAAAAGGAGTTAGAGCCCAACTTAAATATATGTAAATCTAATAAACCAGATGAGTAGGGAGGAGGAGTGATGCCTCTTCCTTAATCTACATTTCCTGATAATATGTTACATTATATGTCAATAAAAATCTTACTAATATGATTAAAAATTTTACCATGGAGAAACTATCCACTTGGTCCCAATTTAATTGCACAAGCTTTAGGAGAGTACATCAGGCTGTCCCATGAAATGATGGCATATACAACATGAGAAAGTCTCATCCACCATGACTATCCTTGAACATGGAAAATGGAGTGACAAACCTAGGGATTTAGGTAATTTCTAGAATCTGGGGGTTGCTCATGTTGAGCTGAAAGTCATCTATGGAGTCCTCTGAGCTACCATTGTACAGAATTGTGTTTGGTCAGTAGTTTGAGAACCATCTGTAACGCTCATTGAAAGCAGCTTGCAAATGCATTAGTTTCAGCACCAGTAAGTCTGAAGAGTATTTGAAAAGCCTGACAGACTTCGGAGTATATGAGAAGATAGGTTTACATGTTTTTTTTTTTTTTTTTTGTATGCTGAATTTGTGGTGTTGGTAATGATACAAGAAAGTCACTTTAATGGCAGGAATAAAACTGGCCATTATAAAGACCCTTATGGGGGAAAAGGCCAAGGTCATTCACAGTACTCTGTACTCTGGGAATAAAAGTCCATCACACATGTGAACATCTAACCTAAATTAGGACGAATAAGTGAGTCCAGATTCTTTTACTTTCATATGTGTGAGAGCTCCGTAAGACTCACTAGCTACTTGGATCTCATCCAGTTGATTCTGTGAACACAATAGCTGTGCGACAGTGGGAATCATTATGGTACCACTCGAATGTTTCTATTGTATTTTTTCTAAGAACATTTAATAACATAGCCCATTTAATCTTTATAAGAGCTTTAGATGCATTTTCCAAGTGAGGAACCTGAGGCATGGGGAGATGAAATCATTAATCGAGTTTCATAGCTAGTATAATTTGTCTTTGGGTTTTAATCCACAGATTATTGCTCCAGGGACCATGTTTCTTACATCAACTGTAGCACTTAGATGTACTATATCTAGGTAGTAAGGATACACCAAGGTATCCTAATTTCTGAACCTGGTTAACATGTTATACTATATGGCAAAAAAGTAAATAAGGCTAGTCAGTAACTTTACTAAAAACGTAAATGAGTTAGTCAGCTAAAATTGTATGAGTCAAATTCTAAAGGCCCTAAAAGGTGTAAGGTTGAGTTGGAGGACAAGGAAGTAATGTGATATGCAAAGGTCATTGTTAAAGATTGTTGTATCTGAGAATGGAAAAGAGCTACAAGCCAAAGTATGCCAAAAGCCATGAATGCTGGGAAGGCTAAGCAGTGGAATCTTCCCTAGAGATCTGGAAAGCAACAGTTTTGCTGACATGTTCCACTCAAGTCAGTGAGAACAACACTAGACTTTGGACATAGAGATCTGTGAAAGTATTTACTGTAGTTGGAAGACACAAAGATGGTGGTAATTTGTTATTGAAGAAATAAAATTAATGCTACCTATAGTTAGGTAATCATCAGAAAGGAGAATTGCATTACTTACCTATCCTTAAGGACATGGTCAATATGTAGATTTGTTGTTCATGCTGTCTGAGGATTGATGTCCTACCAACAATAACCACCTGTAGTCCTTAACTAAATTTCACTATTTACAAGATGTAGTACCACCCAAGGCCAGGAATATGCTTTCTGTGAGGCATGTTGCCTTATGTCCAGGTGACCACCACCAAAACCTCCATCAGCCTGTCTAAAGCAATTGCTTGAATACATAGGACACTTTTCATCTTTTTTATAATTGTTTTTTTTTCCTAAGGAGAAAGTAGCCTGAGGAAGGGAACCCAATGGCCAGCATTTTTAGGACAACACAGGAGTGCCTTCTTTTGACTAAAGAATGCTCACTCAGTTCATAGATTTTCTCGTCTTCTACAGTTAGTCATTTGGAGGTGATCGGATAATGGATAACTCACAGAACTCAAGTCAAAGCTAACTATGGTGACTTACTCATCAGAGCAATATTTTTAAAAGAACATAAAAAGTGGAATGTTTTGAGCTTTGTTACTGTTTATACTCTGAAAAATTTTGTCCTGGCCTATGAAAGAACAGAATGCAATGGAATCTATGGATCACCAATGAGGATGCATTTTTAAAATTCCAAGGTCTTTTGCGAAAATTCCAAGTTGTGCCTGAATCATAACACTATTTGATAACCCATAAATATGCACACTTAAAAAAAATCTTCTTAGATCCAGAACACCCTCTTAATTCCTAAACAACTCAAAATTTAACTATGAGACTCTAGTTTTCTAGTCTTCAACTACCTCAGAGACCTGAGAGGGATAAATATATCTGGTTATACAGGAAGTGCAGGGCCAACAGCTTCCAAAACTAAGAAATGACATACCAGTGGCTGCCTAAACGGTTCCCAATTTCTCTCCAAACATTACATCATCAATCTTCAGCCCTTTCTCTGACAGACATTGATTGTAAAGTAGGAATTATGAAGGACTTGCCTATGCAAGTTAGTATGAAAGCTGAGTTAGATATAGAACTTTAAACTCATGGAGATGGTTAGATAGTAGAATGTTAAAGTCAGGTGCCAAATACATATGGACTGGACATTGGGAATGTATGCTAAGCCATATAACTCTCATAATTGTGGCCTATTTATTTCTGTTGTTTTGAATTGTATTTATTATTATAAGAGAAAGAGCCATTTGTTGGACTGAAAGGGGGAGCTGTTGGGGGGGGAAAGATATACCTCAACTAAAAAAAAATAAAATAAAAAATGAAGGGGATTGGTGGGTTGAGGGAGAAGAGGGTGGAATTGGAGGGGGGAGTAGGGAGGGGATTGCGATTAAGATGTAATTTGAAGAAATTAAAAAATGTATTAAAATTTTTTTAAATATGCACACCTTTGTGCATTAATTAAAAAATGAAAACTGTTTATTTGCCTCCTTTTCTTTGAGAAGGAGCAGGCTGAAGCTTCCAAAAAAAAAGTATGTCTTATCTTTGAGCCATATTAATAGCCTTTCCCAATATGCTGCTCAATACACAGCAAGAGAGCAAATGAGGAACCCACAGGTCTGTTACTTCTGATAAATTTGTCTACAGTGAACCAGATGGGATTGTCCCTTGGAGGGCTGGTGATCATGTTTACGTTAGTATTTGTTTCTCAGCTTCTCAGAACTCTGCAGTGCATTGTTTTTCTTATTTGTATTATGATTCGACTTGCTTTCTAGTTATCAGCCCACCCACAAGCTCACTATTCTAACCCCAGATACAGCCTAGTGTTCTTTAGAATTCAGAAAGCATTGAAGGCGTAACTTTAAGGCTGAACCAGCTGGAATTCAATGTCTATTTACACTGGAAATTTTCTAATACAATTGGAGATCTGGCAAAAAGTAATTTGACCACTTTCAGGCTTTTTGAAATAATTGATCAAAGTGAAAGCTGTTTCTACTTAGCTTTGCTTTTCTGAGTTTGTCTTTCATTCTCTTTCCTCACGAGTTTTTCTAAATTTAATGCATTAAGGAGGAATATTAAAACCTATTCTAATTTCTTGAGACAGGATAGCATTAAACATAATCTTCCAGTAGGATAATAAAAAAAATTGTGAGTCAGGCTTACTGCAAGTAAGTATATGGAACTTCATATAAAAATAAAAGACTAATGGGGATCATTATCCACTGTAAAAATGGTTCCCAAAGCAAACAGACATGCAGGGTTTTGTTTTTGTTTTTTTTTTTTTTTTTTTTTTTTGTGTGTGTCACATTTTTACATAACAAAATGTAGAGATAATAATTCCCTATGTTGCTGATTGTACTGGTCAACCATTTTAAAATGAATTCATACAATTCTAAGTAAAAGATTCGGGTTCTTGAAACTATTATGAATGAAAATGCAGCCCAGTTACTTACACTCCTTCTGGAATAGCTTCTTCAGTTACAAATGGAGAAACAAAGAACAACTATTTCAAGATATCTCTACCCCCCCCCTTCTCTCAGAAATACACACTTACATATAAATCAAATGGGGTTGTTACCAATTATATTTGGTTCTACTTTTGCTAGATTTTTCAGATATACGTCAGATGGCAGGGTACAAAATCCTACAAATCCTTGCAATGTAACATTCATGTAAAGAGTTGGAATTTTGGTTGATGTATTATAGTTCTTCACCTACTCACAAATCTTAATATGTTAAAGTGCATGTTTGGATAATGCCTTTTGTCTTTTGTGTCTGTGATTGTGAATTCTTTGTGTCTTCCCCCACTCTCCTTTTCCTCTTCCATTCCTCTGTTCATTTTAAAAATATCTAAAAGTACTCAAGTCATCTGTTATAGCTTTTACTTATAGATGTACCTTCACTCCATGGTCAAAGTACAGTGATAGCAGAGGAATTCAAAACATGGAATTTTAGAATAAATAAATGCCCAAATAAGCTTACTCATCCATAAAATGAAGGAGTGATAAAGGACATTTTAAAGCTTATTGGTGATGCCAATAGAAGAGAGACAACATCATGAGTCTCTAAAGGTTTGTTAAAGTTGTTTATATAAAAGATAAGGATAGTGGATACAATTTCTAAAACATAACATATAACTAAAACCAAGCAAAAATATAGATGTGAGAACACACTGAAAATTTATAGTGATATACATAAACATGGGCACTACTTCTTATCTGCTTTCATAAAATGTTAAATGAAAGATTTTAAATAGTTTTACCACAGATCTTTCTTTTATTTCTGTACTAAAAGTCATTTTAAGGGATTTCTCATGTACTAAATATTACACATTAATTGATCCTCATTCTGTTTTTGTTGCAAGTCTATCAATACGGATAAGGGTAAAGCCATATAAATAAAAAAAACCAAGTAACTACAATCAATCATAGCATCAACAATAAATTATTCATTACATAGAGTCAAATATTTAGTGAATAGCATAAATAGCATCACTTATACATAACCTTTTTAACATAACTGTTTTGAATTATTATACTTGATGATTATCCATAATATACTATATAGGTATCTTCAGAATGCTAGATAGGAAGGGTATGTAGGCATACAGATTTCTAAGTAGATAAATGTATATATATATATATATATATATATATACCTAGCAATAACCAGTGGCCATATATATATATGTATATATGCACAAACAGATATGAATTAATTTAACTTATTTACTATTCTTAAGACTATAAACTCTGACTATCATATTATTAAATTTTATCTACAACCTGGTAAAGACTGATGTAAATTCATTATTTACCTAAGAATACCTACTGGAGTCTAGAAACTTTTCTATATGCAAAAGGTATGTATGAGTCGTCTTCTACTCTAAGTAAGTCTAGTTAGGTAGTAGGGCTTGTCAGCAACTAAATATTAAGTGATTTGATGGCATAGCAGAAGCACAAATTGTTTGAAAGTAGTAGTAAAGCTGTATATGACCCATGCTTTCAAGGGAATGAGAAGAATTCAGATAAAAAAAACTGTTTAAACAAAATTTTGAAAATGATGAAGAACCTAGCAATAACCAGTGTCCAGGATTTAAGAACTATATTCTAAGCAGCAACAATAGCTACAACAACCATGGTATCTGCAAAGTCCTTGAAGCAGCCCATTAAAGGAATACTTACTGCACTGGTGCTTTTTACCAAGAAAAGATGACCTTATAGTTGAGTTAGGGATGAGCATACATATTATCAAAGATATAACATGAACATACACAGTGAGAAATAACAGAAAGAATGTAAAACAAAGAAATGTAAATGAGAGATTGGGAGAAAAGATGGCATTTAATGATATGATCAAGGAGTGCTAGGATATGACCACTGAACCCTGAAGCAGAAGTGTGAAGAAGGACTACAAGATGGCTCTGCACACAGTCTCTGAGGCAAAAATGACCTTATCTTATGTAAAGATGGGGAAGAAGGTTATTTTGGTTGGAGTGGTGTGAGTTGAGTACAATAGACGGAGGAGAAAAAGCAACCATCAGACCGTGTAGACCTTATAAACTAAGGAATAAGATGTGGATTTTAATCAAGTGCTGCAGGAAACCATTATAGAATCAGAATTCAGATTGACAGTACCTGGCTGTGTTTTGCAAATTGTCTTTGGGGCTAAGTGAAGCATGTCTTTAGGAAATGAGATGGAAGAAAGAATCTGCAGGAGTCCAGAAAAAAAAATTATGATCATTTGAACTGAAGTGAATATGACTATAAGTAAGATGGCACATTTAAGATTTTGCAGATACTTATTATGTCAAATATGTAAGAAGATGGAGATTGGTTTGGATGTATTGGCAGAGTTCAAGTTACAAATGCATTTCCTAGTGGTATGGGTACTAAAATTTATTCTTTTGGCATTGTAAAGATATTAAAGTGTTTTAAGCAGGATGGGAGAGCACACCATAATCAGATTTGAGTTTTATGGAATTGTTAAGGCCACATCACTGTGAAGAAGCAATTGACAGAAGGAAAGATGGAGCCAGAAAAATGGGAATTTATTTTCTGACGCTGATGCTCATGGGGAATGAGTAGGGAAAATAAAGGGATGTGTGGTAGGCATGTACAGAGGGATGGTTTTAAATTTATATAGAATAAAAAAAGATTGATGACTCATGGAATTCCAAGGAATAAGGAAAATGTAGGAATCTGGGAAGGCATGTGTTTTTCTTTGTGTGTTTGTGTGTTTTTTTTTTAATTAGTGACTGGAGAAAATAAGATTGAAAACACAAATCCCCCAAGAAGATCAGGTTTGCAATAGTGAGGTGTGGCATGGGATCCCTGCGTGTTCCAAATGTCTGCATCTATTAACCAGTGGGTGTATATGTGGACAAATCGCTGTTCCTCGTTGCTGTGACCAAATACACGACAAGAGGCAGCTTAAAAGAAGAATGGCTTAATTTATCTCTCTGTTTGAGAGGTGACAGTCCTTCAAGGCAGGGTAGGGATGAAAATGAATTATCTGGTCACAATGTGTCTATAGTTATAAAACAAAGGAAAGTGGATGCAGATATTCAACTCACTTTCTCCTTTTTCTTCAATCCTGGACTCCACTTATGTAATGGTATAACCCATTTCAGGGTGAGTTTCCCACCTCATTCAATCTTCTTCCTTGAAGTAGCAACAGAAACATACTTGGGGGTTACTCCTAGGTGAAGAAGCTAAGTCCTACTAAGTTGACAAGATTAGCTATGACTGTGAGCAAGGGGAGGTAAAGCCAGTCTGGAAATACAGCAGATGTTATAGATGAAGGAAGAAACTTATAAACAAGTGCTCTTGTGGAACACTATCTTGGGAGCACAACAGCTATGACAATCTTAATTAAGCATCTGTGATTATCTGGAAGAGACTCTCAGCATTAGGGCTATTGATGTCCCCTCAACTACGGCATGTTTGTGTTTGTGTTTGTGTATGTGTGTATGAGAGAGAGGGGGAGAGAGAGAGAGAAAGAGAGAGAGAGAGAAGAAAGAGAGAGAGGAGAGAGAAAAGAGAGAGAGAAGACACTTGTCATGGATTCCAACAATTTCCCCTCTTCCTTCCTCTTTCTTCTAGTTGTGCGTTATTCTATCCATCTATGATTGATCTGGCATGTGCTAAACTACATATTGGGTAAAGGTTAATCGAGATTTCTGTGTAGATATGGATAAGTTGTTATCCATGCTGGGTGAATCTTTTTGGTTATATGGCTGGTTAGGGGGCAGACAAGCTCCTTTAAGTTATCCTGTATCCAAAAACTCAAATGACAGCACATGCTGGCAAGGGTGTGGAGAAAGGGGAACTTCCTCCATTGCTGGTGGGAGTGCAGGCTTGTGCAACCACTATGGAAATCAGTCTGGTGATATCTTAGAAAACCTGGAATAGCTCTACCTCAGGACCCAGCCATACCACTTCTAGGTATGCATCCAAATGATTCCTTACCAAACCACAAGGAAGTTCCCTCATCTATGTCCATAGCAGCCTTATTTGTAATAGCTAGAAACTGACAGCCCAGATGTCCCTCAACCAAGGAATGGATAAATAAAATAAAATAAAATAAAATAAAATAAAATACTGTGGTACATCCACACAATGGAAAACTATTCAGTCATCAGAAGCAATGAAATCATGCAATTTGCAGCCAAATGGGTGGAACTAGAGAAGCTCATCCTTAGTGAGCTAACCCAGACTCAGAAGGATGCACCTGGCATCTATTCACTTATAATCAGATTTTAGCCATATAGTACAGGATAACTATACCACAATGAATGCACCAAAGGGAACAGGAACATAGACTTTGTTTTCTGTCAGTGAGACACTTTGCCCTAGTGGTGCTTCCTTGTGGCCTCCAGTGTATGAGGAGGCTCTTGGCCCTCATATGACTGATAAACTGGGATGGGGGACTGTTATGTAGGGACACTTCACTCCAGAGGAGTAGGATGGAAGGGATAGGGGGTAGAGGGTGGGAGGGTGGGACTGGGAGGGGTGGAAATAGGGCACTGAGGTGAAGATGTAATGTGAGGTAATAAATAAATATTAAAAAATAAAGAAAAACTAGTTTTTAAAAAGTTATCCTGTATCCATGCTCTTATAAGTAAGCTCAGTAAACACATTGATTCATGCAGCTGGACTCAGGTAGAATCATTCATTTAGTTTTTATTTGGTAACCACTATATGGGGTTAACAGATATTTGCTAATGAATTCCCAGGAAAGGCTCATGCACCAGTATTGATGATACTAGCAGGGTGCATTCTGGAGAAATTCTCTCAAGGCATCAGAGTGAGTATCTTTGGTTTTTGTTCTCAGTAGTTGGGATGGAACTGAGGCTTTCATGCATACCAAGTAAACAATCAATCTAGCAGTGAGTTATAGTCATGATCTATCAAAGTCATATATATGCAGTGCACCATCATTAAGAAGCCAAAAGATATGAAGATAGCCTAAAACCCTCTGTACTCTCCACAAGCTTTACTGAGGAAGCATTTTCTTTCTTTCTTTTTTTTAAATAAATAAATTTATTTATTTGTTGCTTCAGGTTACATCTCCATCATATTGTCCTCTTTCCCACCTTCCCAGCCCCGCCCTCTCACCCTCTACCCCCTAACCCTTCCATCCTACTCCTCTGGAGTGGAGTGTCCCTACATAACAGTCCCTCGCCCCAGTTCCGAAGTCGTATGAGGGCCAAGAGACTCCTCATACACTGGGGGCCTACAAGACAGTATCACCAGTGAAAAGTGTCTCATTGCCAGAGAGAGAACACTAAAAAAAAAAAAAAACAACCAAACAAACAAACAAAAAAGTCTATGTCCATGTTCCCTTTGGTGCTTTGGTTATAGTATAGATATCCTGTACAATATAGCTAAAATCCTACTATAAGTGAATAGATGCCTTATGGATCCTTCTGAGACTGGGTTAGCTCACTCAGGATGAGCTTCTCTAGTTCCATCCACTTGGCTGAAAATTGCATACTTTCACTGTTTCTGATAGCTGAGGAATATTCCATTGTGTATGTGAGTAGACCAAACCTTCCCAGTAGACTTAGTGGGAAGAGCTGGCCAATAAAGTAAAAGAAAAAAGAAAGAATGAGTCTGAGAAAATAATACCTAGAGAAATGCAACTATGATGTGATTTGGATGCTTTCTTCAGTAGTACTCTGCCTTAATTTCTTTTGTTGCTTGTTTGGTTTTTTTTGTTTTTTTTTAATAATTTATTTTTTATTTCTTCAAGTTACATCTCAATCACAATCCCCTACCTACTCCCCCCTCCAGTCCCACCCTTCCACCCTCCTCCCCCTCACCCCCCCCCACCCTTTCCCCCACACTAATTTTTTTTTTTTTTTAGTTTAAGGTATTTATTTTTCCCCCCAACAGCTCTCCCTTTCAGTACAAATAATGGTTCTTTTTCTTATAACTATAAATACAATACAAAACAACAGAAATAAATAGGCCACGATTATAAGAGTTATATGGCTTAGCATACATTCCCAATGTCCAGTCCATATGTATTTGGCACCTGACTTTAACATTCTACTATCTAACCATCTCCATGAGTTTAAAGTTCTATATCTAACTCAGCTTTCATACTAACTTGCCTCATAATTTTAAAAATATCTTCTTAGATCCAGAACACCCTCTTGATTCCTAAACAACTCAAAATTTAACTATGAGACTCTAGGTATCTATTCTTCAACCACCTCAGAGACCTGAGAGGGATAAATATATCTGATTATATAGGAAGTGCAGGGCCTGCAGCTTCCAAAACTAAGAAATGACATACCAGTGGCTGCCTGGACAGTTCCCATTTTCTCTCCATACATTACAGCATCAATCTTCAGCCATTTGGCCCCAAAGATTTATTTATATGCACAATATTTGGCCTGCATGTATGCCTACAGGCCAGAAGAGGGCACCATATCTCATTAGAGATGATCATGAACTACCATGTGGTTGCTGGGAATTGAACTCAGGACCTCTGGAAAAGCAGCCAGTGCTCTAAGCCTCTGAGCCATCTCTCCAGCCCCTCTGCCTTAATTTCTGAGACAAGGTCTCTGACTGAATCTAGAGCTCATCAAGGCTGGCTAGACAATGAGCTCCAGATATCCACTTGTTCCCAACTTGCAGGCACATACCACTTTGTCCAACTTTTTGTATAACCAATGGGAATTGGAATACAGGGCCTGTTGCTTGCTTGACAGATACTTTACCAACTGAGTAATCCTCCCAACTCCAAGCAAGTAACAGCTTCACTGCTTGTACTGTCCACTGTGGTTGGATTTTGTTTTGAGTTTTCTTCTCATTTATGATGTTTGCATATACTGTAAATGGTATATCACATAGCTTATTTCACCTATTGAGTACTTAATGGATGATAGCTATTGTTAGTTTTTATTTCATATTATTGTGGTTATTTGCATTTTTTTTCATAGGGGAAATCTTGAAATTGTAAAGTAATTCCCTTAAGAAATTTCAGAAATTATAGTACTATAGAAATAATAAATCTTACTCATGGTAAGAGAAATTATTTTAAAATGCCCTCTTATTATTGGTTCTCACTCTAATACAAAAAATTTAAAATATCCAAAGATTGCAGAAAACTGAATAATGATTTTCAAAAGTGCATGCTAATTTCAAAATATATTACTCAATTCCAACCTGTGACCACAGGACACAGAAAGCACAAGAATATATTCTAAGGGTCATTATGTTCACATAAGAGCTATATAAGAAGAGGACGCCATTATGCTTGGAGGGTGCTTCAAGATCCAAAGAATGGAACAGTGAATTGACAATCCAGGCTGATGGCTGTAGGGACAATGCATTTAATCAAATACACTAGCTTCAGAAATTCTGTTATGTTCTGAGATGTCCCCCAAAGAAAATTCTAATAATCCTAACCTTCCAGGCCTCATAATGCTGTTTGAATTAACAGGGACTTTGCTAGAAATTTGCAAGTGGAACTATAAACAGTGCGAAGAAATGGAGATCAAGCATTAATATTTGTTATATGATGAAGCCCGCTAGGCATAGGTGTATAGATCCTGCTGATAATGAATATACTTAAATACTTTTTTATATCTTTTGAGACAGGGTTTCTCTGGGTAGTCGTGACTGTCCTGGACTCTATAGACTAGGCTGGCCTTGAACTCACAGAGATTCACCTGCTTCTGCCTCCCAAGTATTGTGATTAAAGGCCTGTGCCCCCATGCCCAGCCTGCCTAAACATTTTTAACCATAAATACATTTGAAATGTTTTTATTTTGGGGTTGGTGTAAGCACAGTTTTCTAAATAAAGAATATATATTTTTAAAAAGCATGGTGTCTTTGGAGTTAGGGGCTCTTCCTCTACCAATGAGGGAGCATTCTCACCATGCATGGACTAATAAGCCTCAGGCCAACTTTGTTCTGCTGCCTGCTGTTCACCCAATTTCACAAACAAAGTTTGAATCTCACACCATTGTTCTTATTCAATTGTATATCTCCTGTGACCACTTGTAGCACAGACAATATGGCTCTCAGAGTCTAAAATATTTATTATTAGGCATTTTAAAGAAAATGTTTACTGGCCTTGATAATATATATAGTACAGCACAGATAAAGGTTTTGGTAACTTTTCAATAACCTCAAAATATATTTTCCGTAAACCTTCAGCAGACCTACTCAAATCTTGAAGACTTGGTAGGTACTCTTGATGTTAAAATGCATACCAGGATAGAAGTCAATGTACTACTTTTTCTACACACCATGTGCTTGAGATACAGCTTATACATTAAACATGCAATTTCTCCTCCTTTCCTTCCCTGTGATGATAGCTGGGTCTACTTCAATCTGTTATAGTTGACAGCATAGAGCAGCAGAGCAGTTATTGATTTCACAGTTGCCTAAATGTTTAGGCATACAGAAGTAACTCTCAAGAATTAACTCAATTAATAGTAATAGTAATAATAATATAGTAAATGTTTAATAAGTATAATGACTAAGAATAATAAATATTATGCTAATGTAATATTTTGTTAATATATTCAGAAAATACAACAAAAGGACAGTCTATCTTCACAAATAATTATATATATATATACATTATGTTCTCTGCCTTTTCTTTTCTTATAAATTTGTGTTTATTTTAAATAAAGTATGCCACATATTACTTGTTTTTAACTTATCATTGGCTAGTGTAATTCATATTGTTTCTCCTGAAAGGCATGGCAGTTTACAAGTCTGGCAAGGTGGGTGCTTTGCTAGCGAGTCAATAAAAGAAGTCCTGGAGGGGTTTTGTTTGTCTTTTGAAAACGTCTTCAGTTTTTTAGAATTCTCATCCCAAATCTAGGAGGAGAATGTGAATGCTCACTGGATGGACCCAGTCAACCCACAACACCCTAAAGGAAATGTGAATAATGGAGGGCTAATTTATGCGAACTCTTTTTACATGCTTTGTGAAGTGTGTAGACTGATGGAGGTGTCCTTGATAGAGGACTCTGATCTGCCTCTCTCCTCATCTTTCTAGGATAAATGCCTTTCATTGTAGTCTGTAAGCAAGTACCTCTGTCTAGAACGTTTATGAGAACAATACTGAATACTATTTCCAGAAGGTAGAATGACTTTGGAACTCCCACCCTTCTCATGTTCATATTTTATATGATATTGTAACTTCAGACTTAGTTTTAGGCTCAAACCCAGTTCTACAAGGTTCCCACAGTGAGGAGCTCCCCCATACTTTCTGTCTCCCCATCTTTTCAGCTGTTCTCTCCTACTTCTAAATCAGTATGGAACTCCTTCATCCCTGGGTCATATTTACAAAGTATTGTTTATTTTTCATCCTTTCTGTCACACTTAGGACCTTCAGTGGCTCTTCACAATGGTCTTTAAAAAAAACCTCCTTTACTTATTCAAAGCTTCCAAGTTGAAGGAATGTTTGTTTCCAGAATATTCAAGGTTAATCCTAAAAGCAACAGCGACCTAAGTGAAAATCTAACTTTAATTGTAACCATTTCATGAGTAAATAGACTTCAGTAATAAAGTTAGTTTTCCAGCACAGTTAAGATTACACACACACACACACACACACACACACTCACACACTAATTTGATTTATTTTGGATACTTGGAAGATTTTTCCTTAAAATAGCAAACTTCAGCTATTACTTCAGCATTAATTAAGTCAGTATACTTGTCAGTTAATTTATGTGATGATAGAATAAGCCTATGAAACTTTGAGACTTTATGAATTATAAGTCCATCATGTTAAATGTTCAGCAGAGAGTAAACACTAACCAGTGAAAGAATTAGTACCTGGTATAACATGTATATCATCAAGGGAAACCCTGGCCATCTTACAATAAAAAAAATTATACCTGGAGGTGTGTTGAGGCAGCAAATAAATATCTAGGCAATACTTTTGCTTTTTTTTTTTTACATTAGAAAGCAGAATTCCAGTAGCCCCTGTAGTTCCTCTGTCCTAGTTTCCATGGGCTCCTGAGAACTCTGTTCTCTGTGTGACAGGATTGATACCCATCACTGAATACAGAGGTCACTACACCTGAGTATCAATATTCTCCCAGGAAAAAATGGTTAATATTAATATTCCAATTTGAAGGATCACTTGTGACAGGATAGTTCCATGGTGCAATTGTGCACATCTGTTTCTGTTTTCAACATTGTACTCTTGTTGAGGTCACAGACCGAGTCAAATGGTCTAAGTTTAATTATCAATGCCAATATTTATTTTTCTATACACAGTCAAATGATTATCTACCTGTGACTCAGATTATTTAACTACAAAATAATAGTAATAATAATAGTACCTTTTTGTTAAATCATTGTGTGGAGAGCATGAAATTAAAGGCAGTGAATTGAAATAGTTCTAGGTCCCTAGTAAGGTGGACATAAATGTTACTATTTCCCATATTTTCTACCCCATGTGATGGATGTACTAATCAGAACAGTATAGGCCACACAGCACACCAGCGTTACACTGAAGTTTCACTAGGTCCCTCTTTTATGCCCAGTACATATTCAAAGATGGATATTAGAAGGTTAAATCCATTCAGCTTCAGCATGCTGACCCTCTCCTTGCCTGCCTTTTTCAAACAGAACAATTGGGAATATATACCTCTGCATTAGCTACTACCCACTGCAAAAGGAAGTTTCTCTAAGAATGATAAACACACTAATCTATGAAATCTATGAGTATACCGAGAAATGTTTACAGGGAAGTTTGGCAACATATTCATTTAGCAATAGGTTCCCCTATTAAGGATTATTACCTCCCACCTGCATGGGTCTTTAACCAGGGTTACAGTACCAGATGTGAATTTGACTCACTTCTGTGGACTGGGGTTTAAAACATTAAGAAAGTGCTTGATTTCCCTCATACCAGACACATATATAGCTATTGCACTAGTGAGAAGCTCTCGCGTGGAAGGTTGGCTATCGTAGCATGCAGGTGCCACCGGGTAAAATCGTTTATGACTTTTTATCTCCAGTGGCCTGCATCACACCTTCCAGCACTCTGAAAGTTGGTAGGGAGGAAGTTTCCAGCTTATTTCCAGCCTTCTCTCTCTATGCCCTGCAATGACTGAGTTCTGTTGAACAACTGACAAAAGTAGAAATTCCATGAACTGTTTTTCAGACTTCTGAGTACTCCATGACCAACAGCTCACAGAAGGCTTTCCACTCCTGGAATGGGGATTTTCATCTAATAACCTAAGAATGTAAGGAAAAAAGACAGAATAAAATATAGTTTTGATTTTTTGAGACCTGTATTGTTTTCTTGGAAATGCCTAAATGCTGTTCAAACACAATAAATACCTATGAAAAATAAAAGGAAGATGAGAATGAGGGGATAATTAAGGAAGGGAGAAAGGAAAGATGGGTAGCTCAGCAATTGAAAGAATATTCGGGAAACAGGAATATAGAACAACAAAAATATCTGTGTCCATTATAAAAGAAGTAGATGCTTTAAAAATGAATTTATTTTCTATTTAAAAAAAAGTTCAGAAAGTATTATTAACATTTTATATACTTGACTCTGGAGTAAATTTTCCATATATACCACTACATATTAGTGTATAGAATAGGAGAGCAATCACATTTTTTTCTGGGTAATGGAAGGTGGAGTTCCTCATCAGAATATTCATTACTTTCATATTACTGATAAGTGTTATTGCTCTCCATGTTCTCATTGAGTTTCACTTAAGACTCTCTTGCTTTGTAAATGGGTTACCTTTCATGCCTAATACTTTTTCATGCTGAAACCCTGGATATGACATTTTTACCTGCTCTTGCTTCTGAAAGAAAATGAGACTGGAGAGCTACAGAAAAGAATTAAGTATGAATTGAAATGCTGGTTTATATATTACTCTTAGATATGCCAACTGAGCTATAGATCTCCTTACTAAAAACTAGCATTTGCTATAAAGTTAAATGCCAATAAAAAACAGATATTTGCGATCTACAACTCTACTAGTTCTTTGTTTCACTCTATTTCTGTGCTTGGAAGCTTGAAAAGAAATGCTGTAAAGCTGGTGGAGCAACTATTATTCAAGGACAATGGGTTGTGGATGAGGAGTGAAACAAAAGGAACATTTTCAAACCCTACTGTATATGGGCCTGATCTCTCTGTGCAGTTCAGCCTTGTTGTTAGCCAAGCGTCTAGGTCTTGATTTTCTCTGCTCATATGCTGACTTAGCCTTGTCGCCTCTTACTATATAAGCTCGCTGCACACTTTGCTCCACATCACAGCTTTTAGAGTTAAATTCCACATTAATTACATAGCCTGGAGTTCTTATAAGATGCTAGGGGCCTTGGTCCTAATGACAACATCATGGAGGAAGTCAGAAAAATTATAGAATATTAGTTTGTGAAAACATATCCTTTGTTTTTGATAGGGCTATCTCTATTGATCTTTCATGCTCATATAAAAGATACAGAGTCTTTATCCCCTTTAGCTCCCCCTACATTTATGATCTTCCCTTGGTCAGCATTCTCCACCTACTGGTACATGTGTCATGGCAGAGGGGGTCCTCATGATTCATAATTATCACTCCAAATTTACAGTTATTTGATAACTCAGTCCTTATGTTTCACGTTCTGTGTGTTTGATGAATATGTAATGCCATGTAACCTCCATGACACTGTCACAAAGAATATTTTCACCACCCTTAAAGCTCCTATGCCCCACATGGTCACTTCATCCATTCTTTTATTACTCTGTTACCTCTGCCTTTCCCATTATGTTACAGAGTTGGACTCATACAGTATATAGTCTTTTCAAATTGGATTTTTTGCTCAGCAATATGCACTGAAAATTTCATGGCTTGATAGCTCATTTCTTTTTAATGTTGAACAATATTTTGTTGTCTAGATACACTATCATTTATTTATCTATTCACCTCCTAATTAGCATCTTTACGCCTCCAAGATTTCAGACAAAAACACAGCCATAAATTTCCATGTGCAGTCATTTTGTAGATGGATTTTGTTTTTAATCTCACTGGATGATATGTCAAGAGTATGTCTGGTTTTTAAAGTAGCTGCCAATCTGTGTGGTAAAGTGGCTGTCATAGCTTATATTCTCATAAAAAAATGAAGAGTTTATTAGCACTAAAGACATGGTTCAAAATAAAGCACCTGCCTGACATGTTCAAGATCTTGAGATCAGTTCTCAGTATCTCAAAAAAAAAAAAAGCAAAGAAAAAAGAAGGAAAGAAAGAAAGAAGGAAGGAAGGAAGGAAGGAAGGAAGGAAGGAAGGAAGGAAGAAAAATTAAGAGACAAATGGTTCTCATTGCCCCACACCCTTGCCAACATGATGGTGTCAGTGGTTTGGATATGGCTATTTTAATCAGCATATATTAGTATCTCACTTTTGTTTCAATTTGCAATTCTATTGTGGCATCTGAAGTTCAAATTCTTTACATGTTAATTATCATTATTCATCTTTAAACTCCTCCTTCCCTACCTTTATAAAAACCATCTTTTGTTGAACAGAATTAATTGTTTTTGGATTTTTTAAATCAGGTTTATCTATTACTTGAAGTTACACCTCCATCACAGCCCCTGCCCTCCACCTGTCTCAGTCCCACCCTCCCACTATCTACCCTCCCTCCCCCTATCCTACTCCTCTGGTGTGGGGTGTGCTCACATCTTAGCCCCCTCAGTTCATCAGTCATGTGAGGGCTAAGAGCTTCCTCTTGCACAAGAGGCCACCTGGTAGTTACACTAGGGCAAAGTGTCCCACTAACAGGTAACAAGGTCTATGTTCCTGTCCCTCTCAGTCTGTTGGTTGTAGGATAGTTATCCTGTCCTATATGTCTAAAATCCAGTTATAAGTGAATATATGCCATGTGCCTTTTTCTGAGTCTGGGTTAGCTCACTCAAGATGAGCTTTTCTAGTTCCATCCATTTGGCTGCAAATTGCATTGTTTCCTTGTTTCTGATGGCTTTGTAATATTTTATTGTGTAAATGTACCACATTTTTAAAAATCCATTCTTCGGTTGAGGGACATCTGGCTTGTTTCTAGTTTCTAGCTATTACAAACAAATCTGCTATGAACATAGTTGTGGAGATGTCCTTGTGGCTTGGTGAGGAATTGTTTGGATGTATGCCCAGGAGTGGTATGGCTGGGTCTTGAGGTAGAGCTATTCCAAGTTTTCTAAGATATCTCCCAGTCTGATTTCCATAGTGGTTGTACAAGTTTGCACTCCCACCAGCAATGGAGGATTGTTCTCCTTTCTCCACAATCTCACCAGTGTGTAATGTCATTTGAATTTCGATCTTTCCCATTCTGACACGTGTGAGATGGACTCTCAGAGTTGAGTTGTATTTCTCTGATGATTAAGGATGTTGAGCAATTCTTCAAGTGTCTCTTTGCAATTAGAGATTGCCCTTTCGTGAATTCTCAGTTTAGGTCTGTACCCCATTTTTTGATTGAATTATTTGATTTCTTGTATTTAATTTCTTGAATTCTTTGTAAAGTTTGGATATTAGCCCTCTGTCAGATGTGGAGGTAGTAAAGATCTTTTCCTAATCTGTAGGTTACCGTTTTGTTCTAATGACAGTGTCCAATCTCGTGGAAGAGGAGGAAGAGCCAGAGGGGTCAGGACACTACAAGAATATGGCTTACAGAGACTGAAGCATCTCTCAGTGAGGCCCTATGGGTCTGATCTAGGTCCTCTACATGTATGTTATGGTTGTGTAGTTGGTGTTCTTGTGAGACTCCTAACAGTAGGAAGGGTATGTGTCTCTGACTCTTTTGGCTGCTTTTGTATACCTTTCCCTCCTCATGGGTTCCTTGTCCAACTTTGATAAGGGGGTATGTCCTTAGCCTTATAGTAACTGGTTATGCTGTGTTTGAGAGGCCTGTACTTTTTTGAAGGGAAAAGGAGGTGGAGTGGATCTGGGGTAGAGAGCATGTGGAGGAGGAAACTGGGAGGAAGGGACTAAGGGGAAATAATGGTTGAGATGTAATATATAAGGGAAGAATTAATACTTTTTAAAATTTTGGTTGCCCATCAAGCCTTCTTTTTCCAGGTTCGGAAAGATTTAGATGAAGTCAATATTGTCCTGTACCTTATTTCAAAAGTGAACAATGAGCTGAGATCGATTGAATCAGAAAGTTGAGTCTTCTTTTTTTTTTTAAATACTTTATTTTTTTTTCTTCAAGTTACATCTCAGTCACAAACCCTTCCTTATTCCCCCTTCCTATCCCGCCCTTCCACCCTCTTCACCCCAGCAGCTTCCCCTCTCAGTCCAACAGATGGTTCCTTCTCCTATAACAGTAAATACTATACAAAACAACAGAAATAAATATGCCACATTTAAGAGAGTTAAATGGCCCAGCATACCTTCCCAATCTCCAGTCCATACATATTTGGCCCCTGACTTTAACATTCTACTATCTAACCATCTCCATGAGTTTAAAGGTCTATATCTGACTCAACATTCATACTAACTTGCAACACAATTTTAAAAGTATCTTCTTAGATCTATAACACCCTCTTGATTCCTAAACAACTCAAAATTTAACTATGAGACTCTAGCTGTCTATTCTTCAACCACCTCAGAGACCTGAGAGGGATAAATATATCTGCTTATATAGGAAGTGCAGGGCCTGCAGCCTCCAAAACCAAGAAATGACATACCAGTGACTGCCTGGACAGTTCCCATTTTCTCTCCATACATTCCTGCATCAGTCTTCAGCCTTTGGGTCCTGTTTCTCTGACAGACATTTATTGTAGAGCAGGGATTATGAAGGACTTACCCACCCTGTCTTGGCAGAGCCAGGCTGTCGACCTCCGTGCCACCAAGTTTTGTCCTTTTTGGACAGCAGTCTGTCTGCAGTTGGAGCAAGGAGTTTTTTCATGCCAAGAGAAAGGCTTGCCACTAATTCAACCATCTCACACTGGAGATTCTTCGATGCTTATCTTCTACTTGGAGTAGAATGGGGGTGCTAGTCATGGTGCTTATCCTATGGATAGCAACTGGACCCTTGGACTTGATAATATCTATGAAACTGGTATTGGTGCAGTCATAAAAATGACAGGTTCTTGTCAAAGTGTTTCTGAAGAGGACTGGTCTCTTAGAAGAAATCTAACAGTAGAGATTTGTGAATAGTAATGTTTACCTGACTGGAAAAATTGACACAAATTTCTGTTTATTAGATAGAAATTTGTCAGTTTACACTTTGATTTTATTCTCAAGTTGTAATTGCTGAAGGGATCTTAAATATGGTTAAATCTTGAAGGAAAGAGATAAGGAGCATTTTATTAGTGAAATGCTACACTAACGCAGAGATCCCACTACTGCCATGGCTCTTGGAAGTGTATTGAAAAAAAAAAAAAGTCAGTTGTTTGAAACTTTATTAACTAAACTCTTGCAGAAGAGCACACTCATTGTCGAAAATTTCTTCCTGTATATTCTCCTGGCTGAGAGATATCTAACCTGGCTGAGATGGAGGAGACAGTTTTCATTTCATTAGGATTTTATACAGTGATTATCATGATAGCAGCCAACTGATTACACAACAGGGCATATCAAATTATTCTGTGTGCATGAGGAAATGTACTCCAGAGGGAAACTGAGAGTGGAGGGGAATTATAGATGAGAGCAGTTACTATTATTCCAAGGATTAAGAAAAGCAAGAAGCATTCTTCAACTTTCCCTGAAACTCAACCTATGCCCCTACACTCTGAATTCCCCAAAGGATTTATTCTCTTGCCATGAAACTCATGAAAAGATGAGAATTATCTCTTTCTGAAGAGCCAGGCAAATGGGATTCTCAGTAGGAAGAAGGCATCACCATAATGTGCAGTCACACTGCAGGGGTAAACCTATGTCCATTTTCACACCAACTCTCTTTCTGTCAAAGGGTATCTTGTAGCATTTGCCATCTAGTTCATATCAAAGTGGTGGTAGTTTGAGTGGTGGTTAATTTGGTGTGCTAAGGATGCTTAACATTTATGTCCACCAGCTGCCTCTTTCCTGTTGTATAGAGTTGGTAATTTTAAATACTACGCATCCATTTGGATTGTTTAACAAACAAGACAGCAATGGTACTTTGAAATGTCCAGAAGAAATGATAATAGTGTTCAACATTGAGCACCATCAACCCATAGGTCCTTTGCCAGTATCATAATCCATATGTTTCAACAGCTACTTTTAGTTTTATCAGCTGAGTTTCATGGTTATAGGGGAAGTCATGTTTTGTTTTGTTTTAAGTGCAGCGTCTTACAGTGTGACTTAGGTTTCAATTAACAGTCTAGATGTCTTATCAAAGGATAGTTGGCTCGAGAAATACGTTGTTCATATGGCAGATTCATGATCGTATCCACTCATCCCTGTCTGAAGTTGTATTCTTGGTATGGATCCTGAGTGCATTCTGCCAAGGAAGTTACATAACTCACATTTACAGAATGCTTACGTTGAGATGTTATTTGTAGCCACGTACCTTTAATTAAATTGAAGCATTGCTGTATACATTTTAGAACTAATAATTCTTACCAAACCTAGAACTAAATTTGTAAGTTGAGAAAGCAAAGGAAAAAATGAAAATGAGAGAGTACTGAATTCTTAGATAGTGATATAATTTCAGGAAGGAACAAGAAGACTATAATTTGTTTACCATTAGTGGGGAACTGTTCAGTAGAATAATTATATATTTGAAAACTTAGTTTACAAAACACAAAGTATACAGTAGTAAAATTTCACTGAAGAATTTGAAAGTGGATTACTAAAATCAGTCAATTTATAAATACGGTTTTCTCTAGAGAGAGTTGGTTTGTTGTTATTTACTTTTGAATTTGTGTTCAAATTCACCGAAACTAAATAAATGTGATTTAAAAATGAAAATAAAAAGACCAAGTGCAGTAACAGATTGATGAGCTTAGGGGTTTCCAAGCCTAAATTTTCATGCAATTAAGGGGTTTGCCTTTCAAAACATTCCTGGAAAGTGACAAACAAGTCCTGAATAGAAGAGGAAGATGAACTCCAAATATGACTTTCCCAAGTTCCCACAAAACCCAGTCTTATGAACAAACAAGAAATTCTATGCAATCTACATTAGTCATATCAAGAAAAGTACAGGTTACCTGCATAAACTCCTGTCTTTCTGTGATAATCCCATCTAGAGATAGTCACTTATCATTGGCTCCATGTTGCACTGCACTTTACCAGTGTTCAGTCAGACTCATGGTTGGCTAATTCCCCCTAATACTTGCATAACCATAATATTCTTTACTTATTCATAATCATCTATGAATATTGTCCTAGTTTCTCATTCAGTGATAAGTATTATGAGCTATTTTAATAAAGTCATTATTGTACTTTCCACTTCTCCAAATAATTGTGACCAGTGATTACAGTGGATTTATCATTTTATTTGCCTTTTAATTATAGGTTTTAGTATGTACAGAATTTTTAAATTTTTTTCCAATTTTTAATTGGTTAATTTTCTTCATTTTGGGTTTCTTTCATTACATGTAGCTTGCATGTTGATTTTTCTTACTGAACTCAAATTAGTATTCTCCAATGGGTTATTTATTTTTCTTTATTTGATATGGTTCTTTCTTTTCCTTCTCCATTCCCCATTTTTCCTTCCTATATTGGGCATGCTGCTTGGCATTTACTGAAGTCTCACTCTGAGCAAGTGTTGGTCTAAGCATTTTGATTTTTATATGGATGAACCAACTACCCTGAAGGAAAATGTTGGAGTTTTCATACGATATCTTGCCCAATGCTATCAGGCAATTAAACAGATGTTTCTGTCTCCACTCTTCATAATTTGTTATTTCTTGATGTTATTGATTGTGCAGCATTACTGGTGGCTCTATATGAAATTATTTGCTTGCTTATTTTGGTATGGCTAACATATTTTAATATAACAACACGTACTATAGCTCTGAGGAGTCTATGAGATTATACACATGAAATATAGAACACAGCTTTGTCATAGATGAAATATGACAACCTTTATTTTTGCCTTATTATCTGTGTGTTCTCTATATGAAATGAGGGTTGTAACCCACCGAGAAGGGAGAAAACACAGATAATAAGGCAAAAATCCCCTGGTATACTAAACAAGCAAATTGTTGGGTGATAGGCAGTTTTCTTTGATGCTAAACACTGCATGTTTTACATTTGAGCACCAGAAACAAAGATTAGTCAACTACACAAAAACAGCCTCTGTCATGGTTCACCTGACTACATACAGTTCTTCTAGAACGCGCCCACATGTACACCACATGCAGTATTGGTATTGCCAAGAAACTGATTTTTTCAAAAATTCTATAAGTAGAATTATAGAACAAATTTCCCTCTTTCAGAACTTGGAAAAGTTCCACTTAAGTGCACAAATCTGTTATGTTATTCAAAGTGGCTGAGTAGGTCAGAGTGCCTTCCAATCTTCCCGAGGACAGCCAGCATCTACTTCAGCTGCTTCACAGTATCTGTAAATAACATCAGCGCCAGGGACTCCAATGCCCTCCTTTGACTTCCAAGAGCACTGAACTTTAACCCACTCAAAGCATTGGCATAGACATAACTTAAAAATATAAAAAAACGTTAAAAATACAGGATTGGGAAAGCCACAGAGTTGAGTATCGTGTGCTTCAGTGGGAACAATAAGAATAACAGTGTGCTACCATGGCAACAATGACCTGAACAGGACGTTCATGGAATTTCTGCACTTCAGTTGGACAAAATTTGGTAAAGATTGTGAGTCTTTTTATGAGACTGAAGCAAGGCAAGGTTGTGCCATGTTAAGAGACCATGGTGAAGAGTGTGAGAAAGGCAGCTGCCTTTGAGCCTGAAAACTTTGAAAAATCATCATGGCCCAGTTTCATAGACTCAGGAGTTTTTGCCTAACTATTCAGCTGTTTTCATCTTGAATCACTTATGGCTGTGACATTGCTTCTTGTAGATAAATGGAGGGGTGTTATAGATTATTCTGCTTTCCCCAACCAATTAGAAAGTCACATATTGCCTTTCTCAGTCAGACAGCTATTCCCTTACCTTCTAG
The DNA here is from genome assembly GCA_907164525.1 of Lophiomys imhausi. Taxonomy (NCBI): domain Eukaryota; kingdom Metazoa; phylum Chordata; class Mammalia; order Rodentia; family Muridae; genus Lophiomys; species Lophiomys imhausi. Next base: position 576,737 of record CAJQZJ010009649.1, on the reverse strand, counting down.
GATAACAGCTTTATGGAACTACAGCACAAGAGTGGTTAAAAGCACTGGGTACCTGGTTTGATTTCCAGCAGCCTCAAACACCTGAAACTCTAGTTCCATAGAGCTCTGATGGGTTCTAAAACTCTTAAGGACAAAATAAAGGAATAGCAGCTATTAAGACTGCACGAGTGGGCCAGCAGGATTATATTTACATTTTTAAAGAGGTAGAAGACTGAAGAGGAAACTTGGTTTTCAATATGTACCTTGTCATGAGGTTAAATTAAATCATTAGTTAAGAGCCAGGAATTCTTAAGTACAAACAAGTATGAAATTGATGAATGTTCTAGTCAGAGGAAGTTAAAATAGCCATTAAAGGTCACCTTTGTGTGTGATAGTAATGGCCAAGTCTAGCAAAATGCATAGACCTTTTGAAAAAGAATAAGAAGGAATTCCTAGTGGCTGAGAGACACTTGAAGAAATGCTCAGTGTCCTTAACTATCAGAGAAATGCAACTCAAGACGACTCTAAGATTCTATCTCACACCTGTCAGAAAGGCTAAGATCAAAAGCTCATATGACAGCACATGCTGGCAAAGGTGTGGAGAAAGGGGAACCCTCCTCCATTGCTGGTGGGAGTGCAAACTTGTGCAACCACTATGGAGGGCAGTCTGGAGATATCTTAGAAAACTTGGAATAGCTCTGCCTAAGGACCCAGCCATACCACTTCTGGTATACACCCAAATGTCTCCTCATGGAATCATAAGGAAGTTGCCTCATCTATATTCATAACAGCCTTATTTGTCCCTCAACTGAGAATGGATTAAAAAACTGTGGTACATCTACACAATAGAATATTACTCAGTTATCAGAAACAATGAGATTATTCAATTTGCAGCCAAATGGATGGAACTAGAAAAGCTCATCCTGAGTGAGCTAACCCATACCCAGAAGGATATACATGGTCTCTATTCATTTATAGTCAGATTTTAGCCAGAGAATACAGGATAAACTATACTACAACAATTGCACCAAAGGGAACATGAACATAAGAGTTTTTTTTCCTGTCAATGAGACACTTTGCCCTAGTGGTGCTGCCTTGTAGGCCCCTAGTGTATGAGAAGGCTCTTGGCCCTCATATGACTGCAGAAATGGGACAGGGGGACTGTTATGTAGGGACACTCCACTCCAGAGGAGTATGATGGAAGGGATTGGGGGTAGAGTGTGGGAGGGCGGGACTGGGTGGGGCAGAAAGAGGACACTGCGATGGAGATGTAACCTGAAGTTATAAACAAATATTAAAAAAGAAAAATAATAAGAAGTAGTGATAAAAAAGATGAGAAACAAAAACAGTACATTTTTATGGTAAAATGTTAGCTTTTCAAAATATAATCGGATAGGGTAACTTTGTAATGTAGAAGCTTAGTTAGTTGTCAATATTGGAGGCAGAAATTTAAAACCGCATTACACAGACTTTGATGAAGGCCACATTTAGCTGTATGTCCTCATGGCAGCAGTTGACAGTAGGAGCTCCTGTGAGAACATAGCATGCCTTACCAGGTTAGAGAACACTGAGCTCATAGAGAACAGGTTCTGACTTTTATAGCATCTTGCTCTCATGAGAATCATCTAGGAAATTTTTCTCATTCAGGAGTTTTACCTCTGTTGGTACAAGCCCTTATTTCCAACTCTACCCCTTAAATATTGCATCACCTTCCAAGATGACTATCCTGGAAACAAAGTCTTAGTCCATGATTGGAGGGGATGAGGGCTCGCAAACCATGTTCATAGCAGGTAGGTTAACTAAAATTACCAAAGATAATGTATGCACTTTTTTCTCTTGAATTGATGACAATGAAAAGAAATCTCTGAACCATATTTTAAGGAAACTTATGATATAGAATAAATTATTTTCTCTTCTCTGACAGTAGCCTTTTTTTAAGGACTTACAAGTATAGGCAGTGTTTTTTAGCTTTCTTCCAGAACCTTGTTTGTTGACATGATTCTCTTAGTCATGACTCTTGTCTTTATTTCAATAATTTATACATCAAATCTCAAGTCTTATACCTTTATCAAAAATGTAATCTTCAAATTGTCCCTTTATTATATTAAATTCACTTTAATATAATATTAAATGCTGAGTTCCCTTATATCTTTCTACTTAGCACCATAGGTCACCTTACTTGTATTGGTTTTGTATTTTTATACATTATTTTATTAAAACATATAAAATAACTTCTATTTCCTTCCTCTATCCACCCGTCTTCTATCACTCTCAAATTAATTAAAAAATAATTTATTTTCCTTTAATATTATTGTTAAATATAGAAAAAAATATATATTCGTGTACATGCATATGTGCACGCATACTCACACACACACCCACATACACAACCTGCTGAGTCCGTTTTGTTGTTTGTGTATATATGGTTTCAGAGTTGACAACTTTGTATTAGGTTGCCAATTCATCCCTAGGAAAGCTAATTCTCCTAATATACAAAGTCATTAATTAATGCCTTTTGTTGGTTTTCAAAAACATTTACATTTAAGCCACTAACATAAGAAAAATGTGTTATTTCACTCAAAGGTGTCCCGTTATATATTTAATATTATCAGAATTGTAATAGGCCTTAGAACAAATTTGCTTTGATGGTATTCTACCAGGCATATTCAATCTTTTTGCAATGTGATACATTATCATCTGTAAGTCCATATTTGAGAGCTGCACAATCACATTACAAAAATGGCAAAAATGTCATGTTTTAAGTATGTTTACAATTTTACGTTGTGTTGCATTAATAGATATCCTTGGCTCCTTGCAGCTGCATCTATATCCCTGTAGGTTGAATATTCCTAGAAAATATAATCCTATCTGTTAATACATGCATCTCTTTTAGAATATTCTTGAAAAGTGATACATTGAGTAGTTCTAATTGCCTATTTTCATGTATTACAATGTGTTTAAAAAGTAAAATCAAGGTTTCTACACAAATATGAATTAAAAATGCATCTCAAATATTTTATAGTTTATAATAACTCTGCTATTAATGAGGAAGCCAATAAAATGCTAGTGTGAGATCAAAGGACCCATGCTAGAAAGTATGCATATCTGAAATGCTAAAAAGAAATTATAAGTAGTTGCCGAAGGAATCCCAGGGCAGCAACCAATTGGACACACCTAATTTTCATTGTTGTGGACAAGAATAAAATTGCACAATTTTTTTTGTTATGAAATGTACCAAGTGAACTTAAAAACATCGAAAGCTTAAAATTATCGAAGGGATGTGATAGATTGTTCACAGCCAGTAACTTATTTGAGGGTTCTCTCTGTGTGTGTGAAGGGGATGCTGTTTTCAAAACCTTTCATAATTTTTATTCATACAATTTAAAAAGATCCCTGTGCATAGATTGTATTTGGAAAAATCTATTATGAATTTTACTGACATAAAATTAAAATTTTCTCTCTGATAAAACCCATCTTCGTTTGTCAGGATATCTTGGAGGGCAGCTAAAAACATAATTGATCCTCTGAGAAACTTTTAGATAAATTCAGGAGTTACTTGTCCCACATGCCCTTGTTTTCCTTTTGTTTAGCCATATTAAGAACTTCTTTTACCTCTTCTTTATATGAGACATTTTCCAAGTCTACATATCTGGATCACCTTCCTTCTCTTGACAAGCTCTGTTTGTTGTTGTTTTGGTTTGTTTGGGATTTTTTCAATATTTTTTTTTATTCAAGTTACAAGATACAAGATGTATCTCCAACACAGCTCCCTCCCTCCCTCCCTCCAGGTCACACCTCTCCTTCTCCTTGGGTGTGGGAGGGACCACACATAATCAAACCCATCAGTATATCAGTCACATGAGGCTAAGAGTTTTCTCTTGCTCTGGGGCCCAACATGGCCGCCTAGCTAGGGTAAATTGTCCCACTAACAGTCAATCCAGTCCATGACTGAGAATGCTCCCGTGATCCACTTGCTAAGAGATCTGTATGAAGATCAAGTTGCCTATTTATATATGTATAGGGAGATCTATTTCTATTTTAAGTACGCTTTTTTTTCTTCTTTTGGTTAGTGTTTCAGTTTCAGTAAGCCTCTAGAGTCCTAGTTTGGTTGATTTTTTTTTTTTTTTATCTTCATGTGTGTTCTTGTCTGTCCTGAATTCTCTATTCCTCCTTCCTCTCTTACACAGGACTTCCAGAGCTCCACCTAATGTTTGACTCTGTATCTCTGCATCTGCTTTGTTCTGCTGCTGGGTGGAGTTTCTCATAGGATAGTTATGCTAGGTTCCTATTCCTTTGGGTCTGTGGGTTGTAGGATAGTATCCTGTACTATATGGCTAAAATCCAGTTATAAGTGAGTACATGTCATATGTATCTTTCTGGGTCTGCGTTACCTCACTCAGGATGAGCTCTTCTAGTTTCATCCCTTTGGTTGCAAATGGCATGATTTCCGTGTTGCTGATAGAAGTAGTATTCCATTTTGTAAATGTACCACAAATTTTTTTAGCCGTTATTTAGTTGAAGGACATCTGGGTTTTTAGTTTGTTTGTGTTTTGTTTTGTTTTTCTGTAGGTTGAGTCTATTTGTCTCTATGTGGGCATGGCTGTTCTTATATGATCACTATTCATTTCATAGATGGCTACTAAGATTATTATATACTTCTTCCATTTAGACAATTTAAAATCATCTGGCTCTCAAGGGCAGATGAAGTCTATCATGTATTCCAAAATACAGATAATTGGCATAAACCCTTCTAGTTCAATATAGTTAAGTTACAGCAACTAGACTACACTGGGGATATACTGGAGATATCAATATGCTATTGAGATTGGACATTGGTGGAACTTGAAAAATGGGACAGAACATACAATTTAATGTTATTGAAAGACTGTATTGACTTGCCTCCCAACTTGAGCATATGGTCAAATGGAATCTATAAATGTTTCATTTTTCCTTATAGGCTTCATTTCTCAGTTTCCTTCCTCTTGCCACCCCCTTTCAAGTTAATAAGGCCAGCCCATATCATCCATCCCCTGTGCTTACAAGAACATCAACTTTACTTAATGTTCCATTGTTAATATTGTGAAATTATTCTTGATTTCTAAAATAAGTGTCCTGAGTTTTTTCTTGTACCAGACCTAGCAAATTATGGAGTCTTTCATGCTTGCCAAGTCAAGGTTGCCTGTCCTTTTCTTAGAAAAGTGATTTATTGATAGCTACACCCTCCACTAAAAACACTTTAGAATGTCACTTCATTCCTTCATTTCTAATTAAAATAAGATAAGTTGCCTCCATCTCACTGACTGCAGACACATCCACTGTGATCCACCTATGTAATTAAGCCTGGTTATAGTTTCTCATTCTGGCAATTTCATGCCCACAACACATCAGTCACAATATTCAAAGGCATCATTTCCCGTCTTCTGATGAATCCTTTTTCAATTTCTCCCGCCTATAGGAAATTGTACTTTTAGTCACATACCATTTACATTTTACCAAACAGTGTATTCCATCTTGCATTGTTAAGGACCCTGTACTAAAACAGTACAGATGCTGGTACACTGAGCTCTGTGGCAGAGCTTGTGTAATAAAAAACATGGATGCCATGAAGAGGCAGGCACACCTGGCCCCTGTCTCCTCGGGTGACTTTGGGAGGATATGGATTTTTAGTACATAATTACTTGTTAACACTCTCATGGAGAAGGGTAATTATGAACTCTACAAGAAGACTAAGAGAAAAATACCCTGCTTTTTAAAACCTCTCATGCTGATTCAAGCACAGATAGACAGCTTTATCTTTCATAGAGATTTTGTTACTTATCTCCCTTGCTTATGGTATTTATTTACCACTCACTTACCCAATCCAACAGTAAGTCATTAATATTGTATCTATTTTGTGGATAATAGACTGTCTAGACTAAGCTTCATGTGCTTTGAAATTTTTCAAAGCTGTCTTCAGCTGTCACTTTCTCTGGAGCCCTTCCCTCCCTGCTGTCTCCTCTCAGCCCTGCCTGGGTGCATGTGCAGCCTCATCCTCTTGATCCTACAGAAAGAGTTCAGTATTCTTCCAATCACTTTGTCATGATATATGAAATGTCTGGTTCTTTCTTTTCATTTCTGTCACTACTGCTATTTCCATGACAAACAGTGTGTCATTTCTTGCTATTGTCAGTGCTCACCATGGAACCAAATTCACAGTATTAGATACTCAAGAGATTCTAATGTATGAAAAAGAAACTCATTTTACTACATCTACCCTTAATCTGAGATGCAGTGCTGTGTTTGGTCTGAATTATATTTGCCCAATACTGTTACTTCAGGGATATATTAAATACTTTAATATGCAGTTAAACTATTCACATAACCACAGTACTCCTACTTTATCTAAGTGTATGACAATACTTGCCTGAGGTAGAAGACAATTCAGTGTCAAGATTGTGCATTTTCTCTTAAATTAATTTTTAATTTAATATATAAAAATAAACACTGGGATGGCTCAGCAGTTAAGCGCACTGACTGCTCTTCCAGAGGTCCTGAGTTCAATTCCCAGCAACCACATGGTGGCTCCCAACCATCCATCATGAAATCTGGTGCCCTCCTCTGGCCTGCAGATATACCTGCAGACAGAACATTGTATACATAATAAATAAATAAGTCTTTAAAAAAATAAACACTGGGCATATTTACAGAGTAGAATAGGATGTTTCTATAATCTCTACATCATATTTAAATCAGAATGACATTGTGTCACCTATAACTTCTATCACTTCTCTATGGTGAAACATGCAGAAGTCCTTCTTCTAGCTTTTCATTGTAATCTATTGCACCCTAGTCTTCAAGATGTCCTTTGCTTTAGATAATCTCAGTGAAAATCTTTTTGGTCTAGGATCACAGCTACCTACAAATATATGAAGAGTACTAATGTCTTATGTGTAGTAAGTATTTGAGAATTACATCACCCACTTCTTGATACACAGTTTGGGACTCTCAGGGTTCCAATCTTTCCCTAGCTGGAATGGTTTTCATAAACAATCATATGAGCCAGTGTCTCATACCTGTAATCTCAGCACTTGGAAGGCTGAGGCAGAAAGATTGCCATGAGTTTAAAGCCAGGCTTGGTAACAAAATGAGACTGTCTCAAAGCAAAAACAGCAAACAAACCAGGGAGTGTCAAGAAAGGAGAAAGTTACCTCACTTTCAGAATCTTTATTCTTTCTTCTCTCACTTAAGGATTGCCATGATGACCAGAAGGGGGACACATGGGTGACTAGCTCCTGAGATTTTCATTCATTACCATAATAATCTTTAGTGTAGTTATAACCTGCTGCTGCTGCCGCAGTATAGTACCTTCATATGATCATAAATGTGAGTAGATTGTGTAATGAAAATGTCAGTTTTCTTCAACTTAAATGCACAATGAGACTTGGAATGTGGCAGTGCAAAGGAAATTAGTTTATACATGTTTTTATATCTTAAAAATGAAAGAGTTGATATCTTAGAAAACTTGGAATAGCTCTTCCTCAGGACCCAGCCATACCACTTCTGGGTATACACCCAAATGACTCTTCACGGAATCATAAGGAAGTTTCCTCATCTATGTTTATAGCAGCCTTATTTGTAATAGCTAGAAACTGGAAACAAGCCAGATGTCCCTCAACTGAAGAATGGGTTAAAAAACTGTGGTACATCTATACAATGGAATATTATTCAGCTATCAGGAACAATGAAATTATGCAATTTGCAGCCAAATGGATGGAACTAGAAAAGCTCATCCTGAGTGAACTAACCCAGACTCAGAAGGACGCATATGGCATCTATTCACTTATAGTAGATTTTAGCTATATAGTAGAAGGTATCGATACTACAACTAGCACACCAAAGGGAACTTGGACATAGATTTCTTATTTTTAATTTATTTTTATATATTAGTTATATTTTTTTCTATTTTTTAGTCTTTTTTATCTATTGTCTGCTTATTGGTTTGTTTGTTTAGTAGTTCTCTCTCCCGGGCAATGAAACACTTTTCACTGATGGTACTGCTTCATAGACCCTCAATGAATGAAGAGGCTCTTGGCCCTCATATGACCTCTCAACTGAGATGAGGGACTGTTATATAAGGACACCCCACCCCAGAGAAATGGGATGGAAGGGTTAGGAGGTAAAGAAAAAAAATGAAATGTGATGTTTCGGCCTTTTACTACTAATTGTCATAAACTGTTTAGGATAATTAAGAAATGAAAACTAATGGTTATGCAAGCCGGTCATTCTGTTAGGTACTATGACAGCCTATTATAGTTACTTGCTAAGCTAATCAGAAATAAAGCTGCTAAGAGACAAGCAACATCTGCTTACCCTAATATAAGAGATAGATAGGGCCTCTTCAAAAACCTCAAGAGATCTGCAGAATATGGCATTCAAAGATGTTTTCGTAACTTTAGATTTTTTTATATCAAGACATATCAACTCCTGACAGCACCCCCTATTCTACCCCAAGTAGAAGATGAGCATCGAAGAATCTCCAGTGGGAGATGATTGAATTAGTCGCAAGCCTATCTCTTGGTAGGAAAAGCCCCTTGCTCCAACTGTAGACAGAATGCTGTCCAAAAAGGACAAAAACTGGAAGCAGGTAAGTCGACAGCCTAGCTCTGCCAAGACAGGGTAGGTAAGTCCTTCATAACCCCTGCTCTACAATCAATGTCTGTCAGAGAAACGGGGCCAAATGACTGAAGATCAATGCTGTAATATATGGAGAGAAAATGGGAACTGTCATTTCTTAGTTTGGGAAGCTGCAGGCCCTGTACTTCCTATAAAATCAGATATATTTATCCCTCTCATGTCTCTGAAGTGGTTGAAGAACAGATATCTAAAGTCTCATAATTAAATTTTGAGTTGTTTAGGAGTCAAGAGAGTGTTATAGATCTAAGAAGATACTTTTAAAATTGTGTTGCAATTAGTATGAATGTTGAGTCAGATATAGAACTTTAAACTCATGGAAATGGTTAGATAGTAGAATGTTAAAGTCAGGTACCAAATGCATATGGACTAGACATTGGGAATTTACGTTAAGCCATATAATCCTCATAAGTGTGGCCTAATTACCTCTGTTGTACTGTATTGTATTTATTATTATAAGAGAAAGAGCCATTTGTTGGACTGAAAGGGGAAACTGTAGGGGGAAATAAGATATACCTTAAACTTAAAAGAAAAAAAAAAGGGAAGAGGATGGGGGGTTGACGGAGGGAGGGTGGGACTGGAAGGGGAATAGGGAGGGGGCTGCGATTGAGATGTAACTTGAAGAAATAAAAAATAAAGGAAAAAAAAATGAAAGAGTAGCCAGGTGGTGGTGGCGCATGCCTTTAATCCCAGCACTTGGGAGGCAGAGGCAGGCAGATCTCTGTGAGTTCGAGGCCAGCCTGATCCACAAAGTGAGTCCAGGACAGCCAGAGCTGTTATACATAGAAACCCTGTGTTGAAAAACCAAAAACAAAAACAAAAAAAAAAAGAAAGAGTAGTCATGCGTGGTGGTGCATGCCTTAAATCTCAGGACTCAGAGAGCAGAGGCAGGTGGATCCCTGTGAGTTTGAGGACACCCTGGTCTATAAAGCAAGTCCAAGACAACCAAGGCTTTTACATAGAGAAACTCTGTCTCAATAAAACAGCAACAAAAAAAAAGAAATAATGCAGTTATTTTAAAAAGGCAAATGTTAATCACCATTGATCAATTTATAATATTTCTAATTAAATATTTAAATGGTATTACATGGAACTATTATTTGACTTCAAAAAAGGGAAAGCTTAAATCCACAAGTAAAAGCAGCAGCAAGCTAGTCTTCATAGGGTTTGATGACTATTGGAAAAAACAGCCCTTTATCACAAAGACAAGATTCAATGTAACAATTCACAAATTATTAATTTCTTCGTACTTTGGTGTGTTCACTTATTGCTTATATAAAAAATCAAGTTGGATGAATATCCTCTGTTGTGGTGTATGTTAACTTTTTGCTCAGATTCTCTCTCACCCTCGCACTTATTTCTGTGTTTTTGCTTCAGTTATTGAAGGTGAGGAAAGAGGACCCAGTTTCTCATTGATATGAGCAAACCAAACACAAAGGTAGTCTACAACATCTGAAAACTAGTTGATACAGGACCAGGAGCAATATCAGGATGGGATTGTTTTAATGGACGTTATTTATAATGATCTAAAAGCTGTCTGCTGTAGGATAAGCACTGGGAACTTATTACCTATTGTGACTGGTGTGGTAGTTGGGGTTGGTTTGTCACTTCCCAACTTTTAACTTTACCATTTCTCAGTTTGATTACAGAACACCATTGGAAGAATGCCAATGTCTTTTTAGCTCTAAAGTTGACAGCTGAATGAAGAGGGGAAGATGAGTTTGTATTAAAATAATAAGAGGGTGTTCTGGATCTAAGAAGATGTTTTTAAGATGGTGATGGAAATTAGGATGGAAGCTGAGTTGGATATAGAACTTTAAACTCATGGAGATGGTTAGATAGTAGAATGTTAAAGTCAGTTGCCAAATACGTATGGATAGACATTGGGAATGTATGCTAAGCCTTATAATTTTAATAATTGTGGCCTAAGTATTTTTGTTGTTTTGTGTTGTATATGTTTTTATAAGAGAAAGAGCCATTTGTTGGACTGAAAGGGGGGCCTGTTGGGAGGGGGAGGTATACTTTATACTTAAAAAAAAGGAAGCGGATGGGGAGTTGTGAGGGGGAAGAGGATGGGAAGATTGATATGGAGTGAGTGTGTAGGGAGGGGATTGTGATTGAGATGTAACTTGAAGAAATAAAAATATTTTTTTAAACTGTGATGTATAGTTTATGTAGTGTTTCTAGTCATGATAAGTCATGCATGTTTCTTGACAGACAGTAGGACATGCCAGAGATTATTAACCTGGTCATGAGAAACAAAATGACAACGAGGTAGATGTTCACAGGGTCATTATGATCATCAGAGCTAGGTCTTAATTCTGTCTTTCCTTAGTTGATAAATATAGGATTTGTATAACATTTGTATAAGTTTTCATCACATGGAAATAATAGAAAAATGTAACATAGAAGCCTTAGTTGAAGTCATTGCCCCCAGACCTAAAGTCAGATGCAAAGTGGTTCTTGGTGTGTAACAATTTGAATCTTCCTAAGAATAATGACAGTTTTGTTGATAAGTGAATACCATTTGACTTCTGGCTAGTGAGAAGACTACAACTGTATTGTTAAACATATGGTGTTAAACACATCTTGTGGTAACTACTTCTTTAAAATAATAAGGCAGGGGTTTTGTAGCTTATGCCAATTAAGAAATAGCTTGGATTTTGAATAGTACACACATAAATAATAGTTGCATTATTGTCTGTATTAAGACCCAGGAATTATTTTAGTAGCAAGAGAGACATAGTTTTCCAAATGGACTTAGAAAGTAAATATACTTTCTTATTAATTATTGACAAATTTTTAAGTGACTAATGTATTATACTCTGTTACCAATTCCGTTTCTCCCTCTCTGAATTTTGTATCAAGGCTTTAATAAGTTGGCTTGTTGCCAAAGGATGGTGTTGGATCTTTTCTTTTTGGTTTGATTTAATTGAATTCCTGCCACACACTTGCCACTGATGCATCTTACTTCTCCATGCCAGTGCTGGGATCTAAACGTCTTGCTTATATTCTTCATACACCATGAAGTGAGTGGGTACTCTGTAGGGCTTAGATAAATTAGATTTAGAAAATATATAGGAGTTTCTGATACTGTCTCTTAATTCGGGGCCTGAAGAGCATTATCAGCATGAAGTCAGCAAAAACAGGAAAGACTTAATAGACTGAAAAACAAGGTTGAAGTCAGGAAAAACAGGAAAGACTCAATAGACGAAGAAACAAAGTATCTGGCCTGACATTGTTTTCAGCTGCTAAGTGGGCAGAGCCCAAATTAAGCTGAAACAGAGTTCCTCCTATTTAAGGACAGTGCATGGAGCCCAGAAGAAGAAGAGGCCCCTGATTCTAGAGAGCTCCAAGAGTCCTGCTGAAAAAAGGGCTGGCCATTGATGGCCAGCTCTCTCCCTGAAGCAGAAAGAAGCCGGTGAG